>CM075858.1:60571006-60636006 GCA_037975125.1 Latrodectus hesperus
TCTTAGAGCATGTAAATTGTCTATAATCGTGCCAATATTACGGCATCTATAATCGTGCCAAGGTAAAAATTAGAATAGGCATTTCAAATAAAGTTTTATTATAGTGGTGAAATTATAGCTTTAATATAGCCTTGGTATAAAGTAAAATGCACAGCAGTTAATTTATGTTCATTAAAAGAAATGGAGGAGAAATTAGTTTGTAATTAAAATTTCAGTTTTTATGCAGGCACATGGCAGGTAACGTAATCATAAATTTAAAATTTACCTACCCTTAAATTATAAAATATATAATTTGAATGTATTGCATAGTACACGCATTTTACGCAACAGAAAGATTTGGCACACAAAATATTTTCTGCGTAGAAATAGTTGACGGTATATCATGTAAATACCGAAAGCTTTTCACAATTTAATTATCTATGAGATTAAAAAATTTTAAAATTACGATTCAGTGACTTGCTACAATCAATTTTCAAAAGCAAAGTTAGATGTCATTTTAAGAACTCTGTAGCAGTTATTTTTTTTAATACATTTATCCAACAATATAATGATTTCTACCAAAATCTCGGGCATTGTTGAAAGATGAAGAATGGAGATTGTGCCTCTATTTTTAGAAACGTATGTCCGTTGAACCAGATACATAAAAGTTTTTTGAGTAAGATATATATATATATATATATATATATATATATATATATATATATATATATATATATATATATATATATATATATATATATATATATATATATATATATATATATATATATATATATATATATATATATATATATATACACATTACGATATGATATATGTGAATATGATATGTGCATATAAGTTAAAATTAATTCAAATAAGTATGCATGTATATTTTTAAGTATAGAATAATCAATTCGCATTCTACATGCAAAAATAATTTTATAATAGTAAATAAAGTGAATTACTTTTTTACTGTCTTATGACAGTTATACAATTAGTATATAGTTAGAAATATAGGATTTATTTTACAATATTTGATGTTAATTATGAATAAATTATTTTAACTTATTAAAGAGAGAGAGTAACATTTATTCAACTTAATTCATTTTTAGTAAAAATTCTTATCAACCGTACATGAGAGAAAAAAATTAGGTCTGAGTTTCGGTTGATAAGTTTACATATATCTTTGTTATCACAAAGTTATCAGCACTAAGAAACAATGCTATTGTTAGAAAACGAAATAAATGACTGATAGTGGAAAATTGCGTAGCAGAAAATATTTCACTTAATAAGCGAAAATATTTTTGCTCAAAAAAAATAATAATTTGATAGGAATTTATGGTAAAAATTTAATTCCGAATCATTACAAATAGCCACTTCCGTTGAAAGGGAAATGAACAAGCTGTTTCTCATGCTTCTATGGTGATATAGCTTAATTTTGAAGCAAAATAAGAGGAGAGAGAGGCTTTATACAAAATTACGGGGAAAAAACCTTACGCAGTCCTCAAAAAAACTAAATGATGTTTTGATATGTATGATAATATGAGAAAATCAGCAAATACTAAATCTAAGTTAGAATGGATAGTCTTTATGTTAATAGTAAAGTTTAAGCAGATCACGATTTCAAAGTGTGCATAGCGAAATTTTAATTAATTTTTGTAAACTTTGTTATAGTTTCTTAAAATTATTTGTGATACATGAAATATTTATTTGTTAACGTATGTATTTTTTCTTTTCTCTTGCCTCCTGCTCAGAAGTTGCAGTCATTGAGATGGGAATAATGTCACAAATTTGGCGTCCAAATATAATTCGACTAGGTGAATTCCAATAAGTCCAATATTCATGTGATATGTCGTCAGATTGCCAAAACATTTGTTCGTTAGTGGTGTTTTTAACTAAATTTATTGCTAAGGTCATATAAGAACGATTTGGGTAAATTTGAAGTTTCGTACGTTTTAAATATTTCTGTGCTTAATAACTGCTCTGACGTTCTTAGCTCCTATAGCCCCAAATTAAGCACACAAATCTCACTAAGGTCTAATAGTGGGACAGTGTTTGATTCCAGCAACTGTTAAACAGTAAAAGCTAAATGTTGAGTTTCTGTATGCACATCTGTTGGGGTTGCTGCTTGAAATTTCTATGGGTTTCTTCCCTTATGACTCGTAGTCCTCTATCAAGTTTTCGTGCCTCAAGTCAATTAGGAAGTGGAAATTAAAATGCCTTGAGTCGTTTAGGTACTCATTACGCGTTGTCATTAGTTAATCAACCAATTTTCATTCAAAGGTTTCTGATGAAAAAATGTGTTAGAAAATTTCTAGTAAGAGATGCGATTACTATTCTTGTTGTATTGTTATATATTGTGTAGTTATATTAAATATACCTTGAGTACTAACACTGATTTGTATTATTTTTATTTAAGAACATTAATGAATATCCATTTTTTTTCTACGAGAATCTGTTCAATCCATGAATCGTGTAAGCCTGAAATATTGTTTGATATAAAAATTTTGCAACTTTAATAGATCGTCAATAAATTCAATTTCGACAGATAAATTGCTTAATGGAAAGTTTTAAATTAAAATAAATCATACAGTGGTATTTATGAAAAAATTAGTAATGATCCAATATGTAAATTATGCCAAATATATGTGAATTTGAAAAGAAATAACTTCAAAATTTGTAAGTAATAAAATTTTTTAAATCAGCCTTTCATCCCTTCAGTGGGTCTATTAACTGAGTACCAAGCATGGTTGGTAACTAAACACTGGGGGACTTACGTTAGGCTGACCACCTAACTGGGACATACGCTTCGCACCCCAGGGCCCTCGGTCATGAAAACAGTTATGGGCATTGTAGGCCTTGGCCCACATGGGCTGTCGTGCCATGGAGTTTAGTTTAGTTTTTTAAAAAATTTTAAAATTGTGAAGAAACAAATTATAAATTAAGATGCCATTCATAATCTTGATATTAAACTAAAATTTACTGAAACATATTTAGTTTAAAAATCAAATGAGAAGGAAACGTCTTAAATTATTAAAGTGCTTTCTTTCTTAAAAAAATCGTGACTTTATGATAGATTTCTATTTGTTTAAGATTTATTTGTAAAAAAAAGTTTAAAATAAGTTACATTTTAAGAATTCATATAAATAATATTCTTCAAAAAATCTGGAAAACTGCACATTTATCACTTATACATATTTAAATACATATAAAATACGTAAATATTTATATGCAACGCATTTTTGATGTTTTTTTAATTGGTTTAAAAATTACAAGACTCTAATGCTATTTTCATAACATTCTGAAACAACTAATCAATTTAAATCATTTATGTATATTATTACTATACTTATAAAAAAGTAGTTAATACTTCTAAACATAAAATATAATAAATTATATTTATGTAACTGAAATAATTATTAATCTATGTAACATAAGATTATATAGTCTTTGAATATTTTATTTTATACCTTCGAAAAATATTATTTTATGCAATAAGTCAATCAGACTATCAGAAGTTATTAATGAAAAGAAAAGCATATATTATTCATTGAAATTTTAAATTGAATATTAAATCACTAAAGCAAAATAGGAAGTTCATACAGTCAATATTCTCTAGAAAAATTTTAATGTTACATGAAAAGCATTCTGTATTAAAACCATTTTTCAAGTATCACACAAAGGAAACATTTCTCAAATTAATGAGAAAAATTTTATATGAATTATAGTTTCAGTTTATTGTTATTTTGGAATATCTTTAATAAATAACAAACTAATTTTAATAAAACAATAATAAAATAATTAATATTATAAATATAATAAAATAATTAACAAGAATAACTAAAATATCAATTTATGTGAAAAAAATATGTCCAGTTAGATTTATTTTGGATATGTCTTGAGATTCGTATGTAACTCAATATAAAAATTTCTTGCATATCAAAACCTGTTATAGATATACTTTTGATATCTAGGAGATATCCAAGAGTGATTCAAAACATCTAATCAAGGGAACCCGTCGAATGTCAAGATATTTATTGAACAGCTACTAGTTGTGTTCTTCTGTACTACTGCTAGCAATGCCAATATTTGATATCACGTGCTAAGACAAAATGAATACCTCATCAATTTTGACTAAGAGGCAAAATCGTAAGAGACAAAATGAATACCTCATCAATTGTGTGCAAAATGTCTTTCAGATGTTATATGGATCTTCTTGGTTATATACAAGATAATATTGACGTATGTTAAGCCATACTTAATGATAACCAATGAAATTTTCTCAATTTTGTCATGATTTTTGCTTCCATAAACTTGAATTTATTTCCGAAATATCAGTAGAATCAAAAAATGGACTAGCTATTAATTTTCTTCTTACAAATGTACTATAAAATCCTTTTAAAGTATTTTTACTAAGCTATTACGCATGTCTTTTCATGAAGATTTGACATAAAATAAATAATTCAAATTCCTGTTCTAAGACTAAGTATTAGAAATGTCATGTCAATTTCCCTTGTAAGGTAAAAAGGCTTTGGCTCGTTTGTGTTTGTGGGTTTATATATAATTTTTATTTATTTTCTATTGATATTTTGAAAGAAATTTTCTATTCATTGCTACAATTATCAGTGAATGAATAATAAAGAAGAAATAAAACCATTGTTATATTACAGCGTATAACTTCAAAATCTGTATAGAATTTATGAAATTTGTTGATTTTCAACAGAGTATTTCGTTTTTCTGTATTTGCATAAACTACGTGAAAAAACTGGAAATGTAAGAGGTATGTAACAAATTTTAATTTAGAAAGTTTATTTAGACGGTATAAATGTATGTGCAAAAATGCTGGATCAAAATTTCGAATTAAATACGATTGTCTTTTATTTTTTATTTCAAATTACATGCATCATTTGTATGTAAAAATAAATTGCATTTTGAATTAATAATTTTCTGTTTGTTAAATTTCAGAATAGTCATATTTTAAGGCAGAATTATATTAAGCTATTTAAATAGAAAAATGACGAATTTTTTATAATTGTTACTATAGTAACAGACTAAAATCTCTATATATACTGTAAATTTAAGTTATAAAAACATTGTCAACACAAAAATTTAAAATAATGTATAACATGAGTATAATTTTTTTACATTTAATAAATGAAAATTAAGGATGTAAATAAAAGCAAACTTTTGGGCCTTTTATCTTTCACGTAAAAATGTAAAAATCCTAAAATAGACAAAAGAAGAAGAATTCTTAATATAGAAAAAACTTTTCAGAGAGAAATATCCTCATCAATTTTATGAAATTTTCGTCTTATAAAGGTCCGGATATACGTTTACACATTGAAGTTCTTGCGCAACAATCTCGCCAAGAAGAAAATAAATCAGATATCAGCGACTTCTAGTTTTACTCATTAAATATTAAACAACTAATATTTAGCGTATCTATGTTATGTCCTTTAGAAATTAAGAGACCTGTTAAATGTACACATGCACAGTATATATATATATATATATATATATATATATTATATATATATATATATATATATATATATATACATATATATATATTATATATTATATATATATATATATATATATATATATATATATATATATACATATATATATATTATATATATATATATATATATATATATATATATATATATATATATATATATATATATATATATATATATATATATATATATATATATATATATATATATATATATATATATATATATACATATATATATATATATATATATATATATATATATATATATATATATATATATATATATATATATATATATATATATATATATATATATATATATATATATATATATATATATATATATATATATATATATATATATATATATATATATATATATATATATATATATATATATTTATATATATATATATATATATGTTGATTACAATAAAATCTAAGTGATAACAAAATTATTATTAATTAACAATGTAAATTCTTTAAGAAATTTTTAGCAAAATAAATGAAAATATAAAGCAACAAGTAAAACAAACTAGCAAATATTTTTGAGAAACATTTACTGTGTATGTTAAAGAGAGAGAGAGAAAGGGAGTGTGTGGGGGAGAAAGGGAGAGAGAGAGTAACAGAGAGTTGAAATTTAAAGAAATTCTTAGTTTCTGTAAATAACTTTTTTTAAATTTTTATCTATTTATCAGTAGAGATTATTTAAAAAATTTAACTTTTTTTTCTGCAAAAAAAAAAATGATATTTAGTACCTTTCATTACTGTTATATATTATTCCCTAACTTTTTTGCTCAGTGAAACACCATTCATTTGGATTAATTTTTATTGCTTTCGATCTCATATAATTTATAAAAATAAAATTCATTTTCTCAATTCATGATCAATTTACATCCTTCTCAATTATTTTAACACTTAAAAATCCTTGAAGCTTAAAATATAAATTAAAGTTACAGCTTAATATGTGATGGATTTCTTTAATTCAAATTCAAAATTGTTTAAATTTTGAATCAATTAATTAGTGAATTTTTATTTAAGAGCCACAGTTGAATTAATGATTCCTGTTTATTAAATTATAGCCTCAGTGACTCAGTAGCTTCACACCGTTTTCCGTAAGAATCAACAAAGTGAAGCATCAGCGGTGAGTGATTAATAGGGCGATCACATTCTTCCTCACAGGTTTACTGGAGCTCCGTCGTTACCACTGAGATTCTAGGATGTGTTGGACGTTAATCTGTGGAAAGGCCGCGATGGCCTGGTTGGTCAGGGTGTAGTTCTCATTATCGGAAAGTAGTGAGTTCGAATCCCGGCTTCACTGAAGATTTGTCGTGTTGGCTAAAAGCGGCCGGGCACGTTAAAACTGGTGGTGGTCGCTATGTTCTCCAAGTGAAATTTTACTTCTGGGAGTGGCAGACCAAGTATAGGTGTTCTCCTGCTTGCCATAAAATCACGAAGCCTCCACCCGGCTGCTTCTGTCTAACATGTAAAGCTCAACTCAGTACCGAAGTACAGGGAAGCATGCTAGTGCAAAAACAACGCTAACCTATGATGTCCTTCCGCTGCTGTGGCAGGGATGTTGTGAGGAGCATGCCAGCTCAAATATGACTTCATCACCTAACCACAGTTAAAATTTCAAGATCATTGGTGATAACCGAATATTCCAAACCCGTTAACCTTAAAGTACTATCTGGAGCTCGTTGTGCAGAGTTAATTATTATAAACAGTAATTTTAGTTCAGTAATAATGGATTTTTAGTTATTCCTTTCACTGGATAATGTTTCATAGAGATATAAAAATTTAGCATTTTTCATTTTTAAAATATATTTTTGTAAAATATTAGAATTAGGGACTACCCTTCATGAAATTAAAAGCTTTCCATAATGTTTATTCTTAGTTAAAAATATGGACTGTTTATAAATTTATTTAAATTTTTTTTGAGGAATTCATAGCTAAATGTGATAAACAAAAATGTGATGCAGCCACAAAGAAGAAAGCGTATCTGGGAATAGTTTTTATTACTTACATGAGAGGGAAAGGTTAAATATTAGCTAAAAATGCGTAATAAATGAATAGCCTCACTAATGAGGTCAATCAGTTCCTTGTTTCCTGGCTAAAAGGAGAGGGAAGAGTTTAAAAAATGAACTGCGTAATGTTTGAATGGCCAAAAACAGGTATTTGTGATTTTTTTAAAGTAAGAAATTAATGATGCCCTCTGTTTCATTCGCTTAATTTTTCTTAATCGGTTGAAATAAACTCGTGAGCCATCTATTTCAGGTATGACGTCGCACAATATACGCATATTCTTTCCAAAGTCACAATGGAAATGTAAATCATTTATAACAGACGTAACACAGTTTTATAATTTTAGAGTTTCTTCGTTTTCTTTTTTTATATTCCTTTTAAACTGACTCACTATATGTACAAGCCATTAGTTAAAAAAAAAAAAAGAGTTCAGTTGAAAGCCTGCTTCTAAAAACATCGAATTCATATTACAACAATGATTTCATCGCAAAAACTAAACTTCAATTACACTTTAATATTACCTTGCTTGTTTTAATAAAAGTGAAAATTAAAAAATCAAATAAGAATCTTAAGTACTCTGCAGAATATTTTTATTCTTACATTGTATTAGCATGAAAGAAATACTAAATTTATTTTAAAAGCATAAGCTTAAGATATAAACAGCAACATCTAGCAAAGAAAATAAACAACAATGGCGCCATCTGTTTCTAATATATAGTGACTGTTTTGAATTGTTAGATAAAAAATTCAGCTGTTTTCATATATCATAAAGTTATAAGTAAACAGAAGAATGCTGCTGAATGATGTTTGAATATCTTCTTGTTCTGTCTTCTGAGAGAGTTTTCATAATTCGAGGGACAGGAAAAAACTCTGAAAATACCTGAACATTGATTCCGTCAGTTATATTTGTGGAAAGCAGAACCGCAACATGCATCTTCCTTTGTTTTTAATTTTAGATGAAATCAAATCTGGCATGATTCATCTAAAGACTATTTTGGTACCATAAAAACAATGAAAGTGAAAAAAAAATTTTATGTGGCTAATTAACATTTAAATGAAAAAAAGTTTTTTCAAATAATTTTTTTATAAAATATCATTTGTTTAACGAAATTTCTGTAATGGATAATTTACTTTCATGTAAGCATTTGTGGTCAAAAATTTAAGAACTGCACGATGGTATTCCTATAAGAATTTCATTTTTCCTTATGAGGCTTATAAAAATAGGGGTATATTATTTATCACATAGACTACATTTCTCTTTGATTAATTTCTGTTTGACAAAATAAAACCGCTCTTCACAAATTAGGATAAAATTTTCATAAAATATCAAATTTAACATTAGCATAAAATTAACATAAAATTTTGTGTATTTTATGAAATTAAATTTTAAAATTTTCTAGATTAAAAATGCAATACGAACTATTTACAAAATAAATTGTTTTATAATTTTTTATAAGTCTTTGAAAATTAGAATAAAAACAAATATGTATTATACAATTATAAGCTTCATTTTATGAAATATAACTTTGAGTTTAATCATTCTTTATATTTCTGGAAATTTTTTTATTAACGATACTAGTAGATTTGTCATAAATTGTTTTGCTAAATTCATCAACATTTTTTTTTATCAAATCAGAATTTTTTACCAAACTAATATTTTACAAAAAAATATTTTTCTGGAATTTTCATCACGAATTACTAAAATAAAATATTTTGGCGATTATTTTTACACTCCAAAATTTTCACTCAAAATGGTGGATTTGGTGAAATTTGAATTTGGTTTTCCGTAATAGAAAAGAACAACATAACTTTCTAAGGAATATTTAAATCATACAATTTGTAATCCAATAATTGTATTTAAAATTTTTTTCCCGTTAAATTGATAATTTTACAAAAATTTTTATAATTATCAGACAAACGTAAGGGCGTTATATGCTGGAGTTTAAGAGGATATTAGCTCTTTAAATAATGATTAAAAAAATAAAATTTTAAAACTTAGTAAATTCGTGATAGATACGTTTAAAGAAGCAATAAAATGATTCTAAGGTTGGAATAAATGTTACACAAATAGTCAATCTATCAAAAATGGCAGTTTCATTTGCTCTGAAAAATTTCCAGGAAGTTTATCAGAAAAAAATAAATAAATGAAAACAGATAAAGTTAATCTGCAGCTATAGAATGAGCTACTAAAAGAGTTTCCGGGATTCTCTTTAATTTTTTTTCTAAAATATCCGTTTCATCTATGTCATAGTCATATTTTCTACGCTTATCGCATCCGGTCCTTTTAAATGTTTCTTGTTTGCGGTTTGGTAAAATCTTTTTATTAGTAAATATAATTTTTTTCATGTGTGAAGGCTTATTATTGTATCATTTCTTCAATAAATTTTGGAAAGAATAAACTGTAGCAATACGTTTCCAGCAGCCTGTTTCTGTCAACTGAAGATGCCAAGTGGAAACCGCCCACCTCACATGAGTTTGAACAACGATCAATGACGCAGCTAACATCCCTGCTTTATTTTTCTTACTCTATCTTTAAAATTGAAAAATTTATTTATATTGAAATTAATGTGACATAAAAATAATAAATAGTAAATAGTAATCTGACATGGATGCAGTTAATGTCTTGTAAATTTTAAAATTGAATAGTACTTTAAAAATTGTATTAACTGCGAATGTTATTCTTTTCTTGTAAATCAAAGCCACTAAACGACTAACCATTGACTTCGTAATGTTAAGCAATCTTCGAGAAATATTGTTGATTTTGACATTGGTACTCTTCTCTTCACACAATAAAGCACTGGAACAGGAGTCTCCAAACTATGGGCAGCGGACCAAATCCAATGTTATCAATTCGACCCGCGACAGAGAATAGCTTATTTTTGCTGTAATAAGTTGAATAAAAGAACAGAATGATTATAACTCAGTTTTAGTTACTTACTAGATAAAGCTTAATGACAAGAATAATACACAAAAAATTTAACTTAACCACAACAACTAACAAATAATTGAAATGAATCCCACTAACATTAGAAATAGTGAACATCCCACAATTATTCATTGTAGTTATTATGGGGTAAGAGTATCGTATATGTAAAGTAGGGAATGTGGTTCTCGTCATCGATTCTGAAGATAAGTATACAATTAGTTAAATTTACATAATAAAAGCATGTTTTAACTTGAAATAAATCATTCTAAAGGCATATAATGAAATCGAACATAATTATTATGCATTGTAAAAAGTTGAAAATTAGAAATATTTTTCCATGTTATAAATTTATTGAATGAAAAATATATGCACTCTGTTGGATAAAACAATACATTCAAAATAAAAATAAGTTCTTATTTTAATATATATAAGATCTTATTTTAATAGAAATACATTTCAAAAATGAGAGAAATGATCTTAAACATTAAAAAAAGGAGAAATTTTTTTATTGGTAAAATAACCGACGGAGAAAACTTCTCATAGAAGTAAAATTGAGATATAAATATTAATATTTCCTCTTTAAAAAATAATCTAAGTATCTGTAATTCTTGATTTGTTTCTCCCTCAATAGTCATTTTTGGCAAGACGAGGGCTAATTAGACCGTAACTTACAATTTAAAGTATAATTCTGTATGATATATATATATATATAATTTAAATCAATGAAAAACTTGAAGAAATAACTTTCATTGTATCGGTTTATTGAAAAAATAATAATTTTGCAAATTTACACTGTTTGGCTGAAACTATTTCTAATTTTATTAAAAAAAACATTAAGTAGATAATTTTTTTATTTTAAAGAAATTAAATATTTTTATTTAAAAGAAATAATTCTAATTAAGTAATTAATTAATTTTCTTCTGCAAGGGTGAAGAAAATGTATGCAGTATAATTAATGTATCAGATTGATATTTTTGTAAATAATATTTATATATTTGTAATAGAGATATTAACAAGTTTTCATTGCTCAAAATTATGTATATTTTTAAAACAGTTACATTGATATGAAGAATGTATAATATATATAGTTTTAATTAAATCTAAATTACCATTAGTCCGGTTATTCCACTGATATCTTTCCGAATCCAAATCTATTTTAGATTTTTTTAAACTAGATTTTTTTCCTCAAATTTAAAAGTATAACTTTAGCCTTTAAAATTATCTACATTTTAGATTACTTTAAAGTAGATACTTTTTTATTGTTTACTTTCCTTATATTCTTATTACAAGTTCATTCTTTATATTATATTACTGTTTTTGTGGGAAGGGGGAAGAGGACCAAAAGTATCGAACTCAGCGCCAGTTATGATCATTACGCCGCTGAATGAGCATCAGGCATGCATTATCTTCCAGGAGAACTTTTCATTAGTAGCTAACCAAATTCACAAAGAAGACCAGAAAAACTCTCAAGCATCCATCCGTCTGATGGTCCTAAATCACTGTTCAATAAAGACTAGGTTTGAACTCGGCACAATCATTGATCTTTTCTCAGAAGAGAGAGTGCAATCTTACAACAAAGCCCTCGTGAACTTCAATCGTATTTATATGTATAAATAACATTAATAAATACTTTGATGGAAATTTAAATCATAGGGGAAAATATTTATCATAATTATGAATTGTTTACCATGTGTAACAGAATGTAAATACTTCTATACCAAATATACAAAATAAAAATCGTTATTTATTTTAGCAGTTTTTTGATTTAATATAATTTATCAAGAAGGGAATATTTATGAGTTATGCAAAAAATTTTCTCTGCATTTTGTTTTTAAGGCTAAATTCTTGACTAATATATTTTCTATAAAATCAAGCTCTGTCTTTATGATATTGCTACGAACGTTTCTAATTTTTTGCAAAACTTTCAAGAGCTATGAGCATGAATTTCGCACTAACTTTTATATAGACAAAAAGACTGAATTAAGAAAAATACTAGCTTTCCATTTTTGAATATTACTTAAAAATTCGAAATTTGTTACTCTATGGATTCTGATTGTACACGATAGCTAATTAGACTGAGATCTACAAAAGAAATATTCTGTAGATTCCGAGTCATTGCAAACATTGATATGCTGTGAACCATAGCATATGAGCATATGAGTCATTGAACAGAAAGCTAAATTGTTAGCAACTGAGATGCTAACTCAACGAATTGACGTTAAAAAATTTAATGAAATAATTTTCTTCCTAAAACTTTTTCGCTTATAATTTACCAGTGAAATGCACTAGCCCAAAACATCGGGTTTCAAGGTTTTTGAAAACAAACCAATATACTATGCTTCATTCATTCTGTAGACGTGAAATACTTTCTCTAACAATTTTTTATATAAACAATAACTCTAAAATATATCCCATTATGCTAAGAAATTTTACGACTGAAAACATCAAATCAAACAACTGAATGTTACTTTTTCTGAATCGCACTCTGGTGTTTACAACAAAAAGGATTCTCTTCTAGAACGTTTTTTATTTTTTATAATTTCACCCATGAAAAACCTTTTCTTCTGATATGGAAAATTTATAACGAAAACGAATTTCTACCAGAATGTTTCTTTTCATCACTTGGACAATCAAAACCGTTTCTTTTGGAACAATTCCAGTGCAATTAGACTTGATACTCTTACCGGTCTAACAACTTATTGCATGGAAAACACCACCAACTATTGGAATTGAGTGACGTCGCTTTCGATTTCATTTTCCCGCTAACCTTGACTTCCGTCCGTTCCATCCTCATTTCATCAGTCAGTCGAGCAGGAAGGTGGTTTTACTTGCAGTTCCACTTCAGAGGTAAGTGCAATAGCTTAATCCTCATTAAGAACTCATTTGCATTCATATATTTTGCAAGCATCGAAAAATTTGCATTTACTTAAATACATGCGTATATATATTAGTTACCATACTTAAATGATCAAGTTATATCAGTATTTTTAAAGAGAATATTTAATTGTATCTTAGGATTAAAATGTTATCAAAATACTGTATCGAAGGGGAATTAATAAATAGGAAATATTTTGAAAATACTCTGAAAGTAAATAAATACAGATATATTTAATGTGGAATATATATCGAAATTTCTCTATTCTAGAAAATTTCCCATGAAATTGGGAATTAATTTGGGCAATATAAATTATGTATTTAATATTTTGCATAAAATATATTGTATAAAATTAATGAAAATTAATAACATACTTAATAATAATTGAAATAATTCTCATAAAAATCTTAAAAATTAATATTAATTTTAAGAAAATGAAAATCTAATGATTTGATTTATATGTGATTCTACATTCGAGTTTTACACAAATAGGTTGTTTGGACAAAGACCTATACATTAAAATAAAAATTTCGAAACACAGCAAACATCATCGCTTGAGATGGGAGTCAAACCTGTGAACTATGGAAGTGAAAGCCAAAGTGCTAACCTACTAGGTGCCAAAATTAATTGAAAATTTTATTTTTGTTTTACAATTGATTCCAATTAACTTCAAAAATATTCTCATTTTTATAACCGAGGAAAATATGTCGTTTATGAAATGTTCCAGAAATATAAGCAAGATTATTAACATATTTAATAAATAGAATATTTTCTGTAAATGCTCTCGGAAATCTTTAAAAAAATTAAATCTAATATATAAAAAAATCAATTTAATATATCTCTTTTGCTTTTAAAATTAATATTCAAGTGATATTTAAAAGTATATGTATTTCTAAAATGTATTTTATGAAACATTAAAAAGTTGTAGGAAAATTGATGTAGCGCATTTTATAATAATAAATTAAATTTATAAGCACATTCTGAAAGTAGCAAAAATACTTATACTTATTGTGAGAAAATGAAATCTACCTAGTGTGAATTTTGTTTCTCTCCAAAAACTCATTGCACAATTATAAGGAAGACGATATATTTTATGACACTTTCAACTAAATGTAAGAAATATTTGCAACATATTTAATTTTAAATTAAATGTGTCTTATAAATATATTCTGAAAGTTAAAAACTTAGAACCAATTGTTCGAAAACCGAAATCAACCAAAGGGAATCCCTTTCACTTCCAGAATAGGTTCACACAATACCAAAAAATATTCTCATCAAAAATATCTAATTGTAAATGAAATTCATATTATTGATATATTCTAAATGTACATTAATTGTCATATAGCCTATGTTCTACGAAATATGATATCCATTTCTTACCTAGAATAGATTTATACAACATACTAAAAAAGTACGTAAATGAAAACGATATATTTTATGAAACATTATACAAAATGTAAGGGAAAATTTTTGAGATATTTAATAATAAATACTTTACTACAAATGAATATGCTTTGAAAGTCGCATGAAAAATTTAAGAAAAAATCAAATTCAAATTAGTCATTAAATGTTATGCAAAGATGAGAGACAAGTTTTCATGAAAAGCCATTCTACTTTAACTAAATAGTTTTTTTCCAAAACCAATTTGGTGCTACACCTAAAACCTTATAAGTACTACATATTTTTATGAGGCTTTTAATGAATATTTCAATACTAATTTTAGAATTGAATTACTCCCTACACGAGTGATTCTCAAACTTTTCTTTTCATGGCACACTTTTAAAGATTTCCAAATATGGCGGCACACTAAATTTAAAAGTGGTTTACTTATCTATAACTATTACTGTGTAAAATAATTATTGATAATAATTTTTAATATGAAATAATTTATAATATGTACTTCAAAATCAACAGTATGTTTATAACTTTACTCGTAATAAAACAGAACATTATACTTTTTACGAAATACATTTCTAAAATTGGCGGCACACAAAAGTGCCATGGCAAAGTGGTTGAGAATGACTGACCTACACATACAAAATTTGCATTTTTCTTAAAATTATACTTAGTAATATTTAGTTGTAAAAATTACTATTAGCACTGAGTAAGATGCAATATATTCATCTTCCTGATTGCAATAAAAAATAACTAAAGGTTTTAATTCGTTAGTTGATGCTCAACGGTCTTTTAGCTCAGAATTCATTGGTATATGACTGTTACTTCGAAATCGATATATTGCTTAAAGTGAATGCAAAACATTTATGTGAAAATATCGATTACAGATGTTTATGATCTGAAGGACTTTAGCATTAATCATTTAGTTTCCTGCTATTTTAATTAATCATGAATGAATTGCAAAGCTCCATTTTTATTCAAGTTTCATTTTTAGTGAAAACAAAGAGGTTGAAATAAACATAAAACGTTCGGAAAGAATTTTAAAATTATAATATCGATAATTTTTTGCCTAAGATCATCGGAAAGAGTTCTGAGAGAGCTAATGTAAGTTAAATATTCTAAACTTTCATTTGTTGTTGTACTTTTTGAAATTAGTTATCTTTATCTCGATTCCATTTATAGAGAAAAAAGTGATAAAAAAATCATGTGCTGCTATCTTTCTACTAAAAATTGTAAGTTGGAGCCGCCGTCTTACAGTATGTCACTATGTTGACAATAATAATAAATAATTGCAGTTAATTTATTTGCTTTGTGTTATAGCAAAAGCATCGTAAAAACTTTGACACACAAATTTGTTTCTGGTACATACCTGTCAACTTTGGAGAAATAAAAATCAGTAGATTCTACTGATTTGAGAGAAAAAATCAGGAGACACTACTACAGTGACGTTTTTGCTTGAATAAGAATGTTTAAAACTGTAGTACTGCAAAAGAGAATTTTACTCTTTAAATTATACATTCTGAGAATGATTTATGCTAAACATATTTTGTGTCAATCTTAATATTTTAATAAAATATTCATCAACCTCATAAAGGAACTATGAAGAATGAAAGACTATACTATGTATGAAAAAAATAAACACATCGACATTTATGTCTCTATATTTATTATATAAAATTTATAAAATTATTTTCTTACATAAATATATAAAATACTTCTATATATAAGAAAATAGAAATTTTAGAATATTTTGTCCATAAAAAACAACACATTTCAAATTCGAATAACTCATGGCAATTTATTTTTTTTCATACGTTGCTGACTTAACATTTATTAGAAATGAATTGGATAACTGCTGTTCAAAACATTTTTTCTCATTTTGAAAATATTTAGCAATAATTAAACTTTCTAAATTTTCAGAATAAAGAGAAAACCTGTATTAATTAATTATTTTATTTAAATGGCTGAACACCCATTCACATTCAGCATTAGAATGTGGAATAGTTAAAATTGTAAGCAAAAAGTGGGAAATATTGGAAAAATTTTTTTGTTCAAACTCATTTTTCAAATTTCCAACAAGATGCCATTGTACATCTGCTCTTGGTTCATCCAGTGTTTCTTTTGTAAGGACAATACTTTGTAGTTCGCCGAACTCAGTTTGGAGAGTGTCCAATCCTTTTTTCAGTAGTAAAATGAGAAATGTGTCAATTTTACACTTGAAAATGAGGCACGTTCAATAGCATGCAAACAGCATACTTCTGCATGTTTTGGAATCTCATCATGAAATGGAAACCGTTTAAGCATGTAAACGTAATTACACACAGTCACATAAAATTAAACAACTCAATAGACATATTTATCTGCAAAATTTCGACAGTTTTTAAATTTTTCACTGAAATTGTCGAAAATCAGTAGGTTTTCATACATTATCTGAAATCGGGAGAAAGGGTGAAAAATCAGGAGTTTTCCGAAAAAATCAGTACAGTTGGAAGCTATGCTAGTACATCGATTATGATGTCTACTATCTATTTGTTGGTTGATTGCAGACGCAATAGAAACTTCGGTATCACTAATTAGAATAAATAACAACCGTTAATTTGTGAGCTTTTGATTAAACTGCTTGGTAAGAACTTTGGCGAAAGAATTTAAATTTGATGAACAGATTATAGTCAGATGTTCTATTTATTAATGCTAGCAATTAAAACTGCGGCATAGCAAGCTATATTTAATAATAATGGTTATCTTCAAGATTTGCTCTATGTGTCTTGTAAAAAAGCACAACACATTATTAGCTAAAATATGGCTTTGAGGAATTTTTCATGATTTTTAATAACTGGTGATTGATAAAGACGCCTTCAGAATTAGTTATAACAACTTAAATTATAAAAAAATAGTGATCAAATATTGAAATTTTGTACTGTGTATGTATTGTACTATGTTGTAAAGGCACGTTAAAAAAATTTGACACAAGAATTTCGCTTCGATGATTTTACAAACGATTTATATTTTTACTCATACTCAGGCCAAAGAAAACTATCTCGTCTCTAACATACCAGGAAATTATGACGCATTTACATACGATTTATGTTTTTACTCATACTCAGGCCAAAGAAAACTATCTCGTCTCTAACATACCAGGAAATTATGACGCATTTACATACGATTTATATTTTTACTCATACTCAGGCCAAAGAAAACTATCTCATCTCTAACATACCAGGAAATTATGACGCATTTACATACGATTTATATTTTTACTCATACTCAGGCCAAGGAAAACTATCTCATCTCTAACATACCAGGAAATTAGGACGCATTATTTCTTTCCTTCCTCTTATTTTAAGTTCAAGCGGTGAAACTTTAACATCTATGTATCGTATTTTATTTTACTTTTAATTTTAATGCTTTTGCTCAAGATACTCTTTAAGTGAATCGTATATTTTTTATGCGACTTAAGCATTTCTTAAGCAATAATTACTGCTTTGGTTTTCGGTTGAAAAATTCGCAAGACTGATTCATTCAGCAGTCATGATTTGTTTGTCACTCAACGGTCACTTTTTACGTTTATTTACAACGGGTATTAACTAAACCGAGATTCTTACCAAGTTAAAACGAGTTCCAAACTAACGCAAACATTATATACAAGGTGGAATTCGAACCCATGAGCTGTTGAAACAAAGGCCAAAGTGGTTGCATTTGGTTGCCATCTGGGAAAATTTTGGTCATATGAAGCTCATTGTAAACTTGAAATGATGCTTTAAATATGATTACTGTTAAATTAGCCTTCGCGTGTGCAAATCAAATCGAAATTACGTAATAAATACTAGAGATTCATGTTAAGAAATATTGATAGTAAAAATTGTAAACAATTTTATTTGATTGATTATATATTTCGAATAAAATAAAGGATAGTGCTGACAAAGTAATTTTCAGAGTTTTCTTCATTAAATTATACAATGTTATATAATTTGTTTAGAAGTCAGAGAGTTGTGCTATATTTCAAGCATCTCAAATTATTTTAAGCCGAAATAAATTATTTTTCATTCTAAAAATATACAAAAACCGGATTGAGGCACCCTTAATTCAATACGTAAAAATTCGAGTTGGTAGCCGAATGAGCAACGCTTTTACCTTCCGTTCAAGCAGTTCATGGGTTTGAATCCCAACTTGGTCTTCGATGCTTGTAGTGATTCTGGAAAAATGACGCGATGTCACGGTATTTAAAAACTGTGATTTCAATTAGTTTTTTAAATATATTTTTGTGTTTTTATAAATTTGAATATAGCGATTTCGAAGATGATCCGTGTCTTTGTTTGCATTTTTAATGGATATCAATTAATTTTAGATTTTGAATATCACAACATCGAATATATTTCTTATTTACATATTATGATTTTATATAATTTCTAATATCACGATTTCGAATTTTTTTTACAGCATATAACATTAATGCAAAAATGCCAAAAAAATAATTTTATCAAATTTATAAGATTTATATTATAAAATATAAAGAAATGAAACGTGAAAAAGCAATGACGATGACACATGACTTTAAAAAATGTAGTAATTGATTTTTTTAATGTTTTGTTTCAATTAATCATGAAATTCAGCTATATTTACTATGGGAATGATATGTATTTTTTGCAATATTTTCGTCTTTCTTTAACTGGCCAGTGGCGCACACAACTTTAAAAAATCTTCTGTAATGCTTCCTGACAGGGGTTACCCAAGTAATAAAGCCAAATGACTTACGAGAATAACGTTTCTAAATTCAGTTTCGAAAATTAATTCATTTTATTTTCACTGACGTTTACTTTAAAGTCGCAAAGTTTTCCAACTTTTTTAAAATTTAAAATTAATAATTTAAATAATAAAAATACTCACTTTAATTTCCTTTTCTTGACATCTCTCTCTCTCTCTCTCTCCACATTCAAATTCATAAATATTTGAAACATCTTTTTTAAGAATTTACTATTGTGTCATCACTCACCACATCTTGGACATTCACAATCTATTTAGAAATTAAATGAACTTTCGCACACCATTCAATCATACCTTTCTTTTACAACTCTTACATTCAATAACTTGAAAAATTCGGTTGCGTAAACATGATACTGGACTATCGCTCAATATAAAACAACAGATCATAATGAAATGTATCTTTTTTAAAAAGAACACTAGTGATTTTATATTTTAAAACCAAACGACAAGTAAAGTATAAATATTGTATTAATATTTATTCTATTCCATCGCTTAGAATAAATATCGTTTGCATTTTTAAAAGTAAAATATTTCTATCCTTTAATTTTGATTAATTAAATAATTTTAAAATTTTTGGCCCAGAAATATTAGAATACACCTCTTACATTCAATAAAAATAAATACAATTATTTTTATTGAAATTTCCAAAATATTATTTAATTTTCAAGAGATTTAATTTTTTCACTAAAAAAAAAAATCATTATATTATACTTTGATGGAAAAAACTTTCGTCTGCGAATTTTTTTTTAAAAATGTTATGTAGTAGTAATTGCCGCCTTAAATTAGCTGCATTACAGAATCCAGCTTGACTTCGTAATCTGTTGATTTAACTTCGCATTTCATCCATGGCGATGGAGGGGGGGGATTCAAATAAGATTCAACCGGAAAAAAAATTATATTTTATATTTAGAACCAACACGACAAATGTAGCCAAAATCAGTTCTGTAACTCCAAACACTGTAAATGTTTGTTTTTTAAGTAGCTATATCACTTACACAACAGTGTGGTTCGCAAATATGTCTTTTCTTTGTTAGCGTGTTACAATTTGTCAAACAAAATTGCTCGTTTATTTTGAATGAATCACTACATTTACATTTTATTGTTCATTTCCGTTTCTCGAACAATGCTAAATAAATTCACCCCATAATGAAGCTTAAATACAGTGCGATTTTCATAACTAACCCACAAATGTTAATAGAAAAATAGAATCATAGAGATCTCTATCTTGGAGTTAGGGGTCTAACAAGTGAAGGTTATTTTAATTGATGATTTTTGCGTTAGAATTAGATAATGAAGTAAAAAAAGATAATTATAATTTGGATAGTATTTTTCTTTTCTCACAGAAATCACTGCAAATAGTTATTATTTTTTTTAAATCAGATATTAAGTTCTTGCTAAAAATATACAGTTGCTAATTTCTGTCGACTTAAGCCGCTAAACACTTCTGACTGCATCGTAATTGCGAACTGCGGTTAAGTGACTACATCAACACCTGAGCTCTTACTCTCTAAATTTTCACACCAGAGGGGCATTAAGCAAAAAGTTTAGCGTGTAAAACTTTCTCATCTTTTTCTTGGGTTTAGATATAAAACCCACTATATCTAAACCAAGAAAATGAACTACTGGGCATGTAAGTTATGCTTTTTCTCGCTGCCGTAACTCTATTCTAGTTTTTTCCCCATCAAATTGTATTGTCGACAATCTTAAAAGATAGAAGATTTTGAATTAAAAAAAAATTAATTAAAATAAACAGCAATGGATTTCAAAGAATACCCGAAAATTCTAATAGGTATGCTAAAAATGGTTTCAGAAATGTATAAGACCTTGTCATTTTTAGCGCCAAGAATCCAATTTTGTTGCTAAGGTTTGGAATAAGAAATTTTTGATCAATTTGACGCCTATTATTTTACCCGGTTAAGGAAGGAAAATTGTTACATGCTTAATATTCCCTATCCTATATTTGTTACAAATAACTCACAATGATTAATTTCAATAAACAATGTCGTATTTTAATTGGAATATAGTTTTTTATTATTTTTTTTAGACTTTTATCTTTTAATTGCCGAATTATTGAACAATAAATATCTATAAACGCATTTTTATTTTTAAGAGTTGTTAATTTTAGTTTTATTGAAGTTAATCAATAAATTTGTCAGAAATATAGATTGGGAAAAATTCATCATTTATCAAATCTTTCATTTTGTATTCATTTTTCCCAAGCTCAAATCAATTGCTTCCTGAAATTCCAAATAATATTTTCACCTTGCAAATTTCGTAGTTTTTATCGCATGGTTAAACCTAGGAAAGTAATTTATAACAGCTGCATTATAGTCTGCAATTCATACATTTTTTTTCTTATTGTGACAGCAAAATGAATTTAAGCAGTTGAATAAATATATACAGTGTATCCATTAAATTTTTATCTCACACCTTTAATTTTGGAGTACAGCCTATTATAATCATGGATGAAGATATAAACCTATGGGAATGTGGTTATAAACTATAGGACAAGACTAGAGAGACTTGTTATCTCTCTTGACTTAAAATTCTGGTATTAGCCGTCCGATTTTGAAACGAGATACTGAAAAAACTAGTAACAAAGCTTAAAGCAGTATTAATTTTTTAACACAAACCAGTAAGCATTTCAGAGGTTTTCTCCCGTCCATAATTTGCCATTTGTTATTGTTTCATTGCTGTTATAATTGATTTTTTTTATGTCGCATTTAATTTTTCGAGGTAGAATCACTAATTTCCGAATTTTAACTGTAGGGGCGACGCAAGGAATATCATTTTGTATCGCATAATAACTTTTCAGCACCTGGACAGCATTTTTATTACCACAGATATCAGGTTCCAAACTTACACGGATGGTACAGAACTTTATCGACAGTTTGTATATAGTAGTATTAGTCCAGTAAATTACTTTTCTGGAGTTATACTCCCGGGAAAAATCAAAATTCTCGGAGGAGTGGAAAACACCCCCCACCCATAATTGGTACAAGGGATTAAAACCGGGTTTGTCCCTTGACCTCCTGTGTGACAGACGTACCCGGACTGTTCTCTCAAGACTTGCTAGCGGTCGTATTAAGTGCCTCACTTTCAACGAGGGCAGGAAAACTTTCGTCACCTGCACCAAGTGCCAAAATCATCAGGCTTCTCCTGAGCATCTTTTGGATTGCATAGGTCTCTCTAGGGAGGATCTCTTTAGCAATCCTTTTTTAGTCTTCGACTTCCTTACAGTCAACGAACTCGTGGATCTAGTCTGACTCCGTCAGACATGGAGGATAAGCAACAACAACAGTCCAGTAAATTGCCAATAATACCTTCTAAGCTCCTCTTGAAACTGAAACTAATTAAGATGTTTAGGAGTTATAATTTAAGAAAGATAATTTCTGAGTAGATTTTTTTTATTGAAAAAGTAACCATAATTTCATTGCCAGATTTTAAATAATATGTAACCGATTAGTTTACAAAAAAAATATGCCAAATATAAAGCTACTTTTTATTTTCACTTATTATTTCTGATAGTTTATTTTGTTCCAAAACATTTATTTACTGCCAAATCCTCGTTGAACAGATCAAACATTACTTTTGTTTCGTAGTTATTTTTAATGATATAGTTGAAAAACGAGAGATGTATATTTCTTTTTTGCCTTCTAGACGAAAAACTGCCTGGGACATTGTTACGATGTTTCCCATTATTTTCTTTTTTAAGAAATATATATACGATTCGCTATTTATAAAATGTCTTTCTAAAAGACAAAATATCAGTTATGTTTAAGTGCCTTCTCCACTACTTCGTGTCAGTAAATAAATTTTCAAAATCATACCATAGAATTTCATAAAAAACTGGCAACAATTTATCAACTTCTTGATGTAAGTCAGTAATAATTTTGAATAATTCTAACACAATTGGTTTAGAGTCGCTAAAAGTTGCTCATAACAGAAATGCCATGTAATATGACATTCTTACAATTTCCTCCTGTATTGCATTCAATAAAATGCTTGCATCATTTTCAGAACACTTTATGAAACAAGTTTTATTAATTTAAAACAAGTTTTACCTTCTGATTTCTAGTGCTTTCATTAACACAATATAATGCCCTTCAGAAATACTTATTCCATACAAAAAAAAAGCAATGAGGCTCAGTTGTTACAGCTAATTTCAGTATTGTGTTCAAAGTAATGTTTTTATCATTTGCATTTTCCTCAGTTATGAAACAAATTATTCCAACTAATATTAGTAAATTTCCATTCCTGGTTTCCACAGTCTTATAAAAAATCGCCGTTGCAAGGCATCAGCTCTGCGGGTGACTACGGAAAAAAATTGTGCCTACCGGGGCTTAATCCTGACCGTGGTATCACCTCTACCATCAGCAGAATCCGGACTGAGTACATGAGGGGTTTGAAAATCATACCCGACGGATCTAGAACATACGCAGAATGCATGCACAGGAGTTCCACTGAATCCGAGGCATCTCTTCAACTGCATCTGTGTTGCCTCGACCCTCTTCTGCATCGACCCCAACTGCTGCCATGACACCCTCTATACCAAAAAAGCTGAAGATGTGGTCAGGGCAGTACTCCATGCCTTTTGGTCCTATATGACTTGTCTTTTTTTCTCTCTCTTTCTTTTGCACTTGTCACACGACAACTACAACACAGTCTTATAAACAAAATTTTTTTTATTCAGAAATATTAATCTCTTACTAAGCTTATGTTATTACTTACATCCAATTTACATTCTTGTGTAACAACCACTTGAATACCTCATGGTTTTATGAGCTTAATAAATGTAGTTTCTTCCTTTCAGATTTCAACATGAAGACATTTGTGATTTTGCTTCTGACTCTTTCACTGATCGTTTTCGCAGAAGGCCAGCGCAATCGTCGTCCTGGTGGTGAAAGAGGAGGTGTAAGGGGTGGCACAGGAGGCAGAGGATCTTCATCTGGAGGTCCAGACAGCATACGGTTCCCAACTGAAGACGAAGGATCAAGGCGTGGAGGAAATTCAGACAGAGGCTTCCATGTCGGCAATTGGCCAGGTGGATTCTACGGTGGTCAAAGATGGTGAAATTTTGGTATATGGTCATATTTATCAATCCTTTTTAAATGAAATTTGTGAAAGATCCAAGATCATGTACAATAAATATTACTGAGTTTAAACTTTTTTTTATTATTGAATGATTTTATAAAGAAAGGTCAAATATATGAAAAATGAAGTGGGTTGTTAAATTACTGCAATGTCTCTATTGTGTAGTAACTTCGTAAATTCGATTGTACTCGTTAATTTACCTTTAAAATTTTATTACCTATGAATTTCATCTCGTTTAATATTCTTGTGTAACAAGTGAAATGAATAGCTAGTTCCTTTCCTTTAAAGACAGTAAATTACATTTGGAACTAGTTTCTTCTACTCTAACTGTCAAACACTGGATCGTGTAGGGAGATAGATGAATTCTATTACCAAAATGCTTTCGAAATTTAATTTAATGGCATGTTATATATTGTACTACTGCTACGTGACACACGTTTTTTCTTGAAATATATCAATTGACCACTATTTAATCTCTAATCCCTTTCTTCGTGAAATGACTGTACATGGAATTTATTTCTTCAAATGGACGAGAAATGCATAATTGTCGAAAGAGATTCTAAGAAAGATTAACTCTATAATTAAATGCAGCTTGAGAATTCTTTGAAACAATACGAGTATAACGGTAATTTATAAATTGTTTTACTATTTGCTACATTTTTTGTCATGACATTGCTATTGTGAAAAATGTACTATAAAATGATACTAAAATTGTTGAAGTTTGAGCTATATGTTACAGAAAACAGTTTATTTATAGTTTCACTCAAAAATCACATAACCTTAAATATAATAAACATTACCCCCTCCATTGTCTTATAGCTGATTATCTGTATATTTACAAAAGAATTTCAAATGGAAGTTAGCGCTTACGCTTTTAGACACGATAAACAAGGGGTTGAATAACGTAATTCGTATATACATATATATATATATATATATATATATATATATATATATATATATCTTTTTTCGTTAAGAAGCATTTCGGCGCTTTCTACTGTGTTGTAGAAGCTGTTATTTTTATGCCGCAATGTTTGGTAGGAATATCTATATTATAAGAACTTGTCGGAATCAGAGAAGAAAAGCCATTCAAAGTGAACATAACCAACGGATGTATATGAAACGGAAACAATGGTTAAATCATTTAAGAAGTACGTAGTAACACACTGTATGATACGGTGGATAATTTGTTGCATGAGAACTCAATTTTATTTAAAAGAGGTTTCAAGTGACTATTCTTTTAACTCTGAGGACATGCGAGGTTTTGGGTTATATTGCTGAAGATTAAAAGGTGTTATTTCCCAAATAGACTGGGTGCCTGCAGAAAGTGTATTACTTTACATTTAAAATACTGTAAATTTATTATAATGAACAATAGTAAAGTGTTTTTCATTTAAAAATGCATGTAAAAGGGGGCGCGCGTCTTGTACACCGGCAAATATGGTAAGTCAAGTGGTCAATTGATCCCTGAACTGGTACTCTCCTCTTTATGCCACATTAACGATAGGTCAGATTATCCTAATTTAATGTGTATATGCTCTTTCAGAACGACGGTTTTCGGATGTTTCAGGTATAGAACTCATAACTTTCTGGTTAAAAGAACAATGCTCTTCCGGTTACTGTCAACTTTGACTTATAATGAAGAGAGGTTACCATGGTCATTATTTCTTTAAAAGTCACTATGCTATCGAACAACTATTTCTCACCCTGAGCACACTAGATGTGGCTCTGAAGTTCATAGGTTCAACGCAATTTCAAGCGAGAATATTATTAATAATTAGAAATCCACTTCGAATCAGAGGAGCTACTCGATTTAACCCTTGAGAAAATCATCCAACCAATCCTATTTTTTAACCCCCTGTAAAATTGGTTCTTTCCAGTTCAGTGTATGTTTGTATTATTTACTGACACTTATTAAAATAAAATACAAACTTCATACGTAATGGGCATTTTTTTATCTTTTCATGCAAAAATAAATAATAAGTATATATTAAATGTATATTAATATTGATTTTGCAATAATCTTTTTTCTTACAGATTGATAATGTGAAATATAATAATAGAAGTTCCTTTGGAAAGATGAAAAACCTTCTCGAAACATCCTAAATATTGAATGTATATAGGATCTTTCTATATTCAGATTATAATTAAGTATATCGTTTAGCAATTATATCGCAAATATATATCGAAGAAAATCATTATGTATAAGCAAATAAAGAATTATAAAAATACCAATTCTCAATGTCTATTTTATTCATGCATAAATGTGTGATAAACATATTATTATTTAATTTATTTAATTGTAAAAGTAATAATTTGTGTAAGATGTTAGCAAAATATTTTAATGTTTGAAAAATATTAAAAAAGATTGGAATATAAATTAAACAAATATGGAAGTCAATTAAACCAGCTATCTTATTAAATTAACCATTGGTTAAATATTTAAAATAATTTATTTAATTGGACCAAAGATGTTAGTTTAAATTTTATAACTCATCAATCATGCAATGATTTTTGTGCAATGACTGCGAAAATCTTTTTACTAATCACTTAATTTCATAGAAGTTAAGGTGCTTTATCTCTTTATAAGAAAAACTACATTATAAAAACATTAACTATTTCCAATCTTTTAATGAGAAGAAATTATACATAATAACATTTTCAATATAAAGAACTTATTTACTCATACAGAAGCACAAAGTGGAAAACTTCCTAAACGCATACTCCAAAACAAATATAGCATCCAAGAGAAAATATCATTTGCTGAAATTATTTATTTCCTATTATTCAATATCAACAGCCTGCTGTTATTCAAAAAAAAAAAAAAAAAAAAAGGCACTTGTATTATTCAATATCAACAGTCTGCTGTTATTCAAAAAAAAAAAAAAAAAAAAAAAAAAACACTTGTACTTCAGAGGAAATAAACTCGGGGGAGGAATTTAAGTAATCTTACTTATGGAAACTTGTTTTTTTATTTTTATGTACAATTTAGAATTTGTTCTCAATGATTTCTTACATATTATGCTTATTAACAATGCTTTATTAAATCAAAATAACATTCACACTTGTAGTCAATTAAAAAATTAAATAAATCACAAAGAAATTAATTGCACATGTGTATTGATAAAACTGAAAATTTTTTGTATGTTTCCGAGATTAAGTCGTTTTAATATTTCTTGTGTCAAAATATTCATGTTTATAGGAAAGTTTTCATCTTTTTCAATGTATTTTAATGGCTTAATTAATAAAAGTATAAACTTCTAGTCTATCTACAATTCAGCAATCCCTTTAAAATTTAATTTATTTAGCCTTCTAGATGTTTACTTTCCGAATCCGCTTTAAAAATTTTAAGTAATAGTCTAATTAGCCCTTGCATGCACAAAAAAAACTGAGCAGCAAATAAATGAATTTCTTTTTTAATTTGTAATATTCATATTTGACTCCGTCCTTTTAAATGTAATAACCAATTATAAGTTACCTCAGTTTTACACAACATACATTTAAACCTATCATTGCAACATTTTCACAAAAGTCAGGAACTTTTAAAGAGAGAGAATCGCTGAGATAAGCTACCTAAACAATAAGCCACTACAAATCTTATAAATTCATTCATTAAAACGGGTATTTTAAAAAAGTCTAATCAGAAATACCGCGTTAATAACGTCCACACATGTGGCCTAATTTGTTGTCATTTTTGAGGTGTAGAAGTACGAGGAGAGTTTAAGATAACATCCTCCTAAGCAATCAATATTAATTCGCTCACCATTCAGTATAATCTGGGGTGCCATTGAACTGTTAACCAATACAAAAATGATAAAATAAAATTATTCAAAAGAAAAAATAAAATTATTGAACCTAAAAAACTGTTAGAATTCAAGTCTAGAATGATGCATTCACTTGTTACTGATCACTCATTAATCAATGATAAGAAAATTCTGAAATACTTGAAAATTTGATTTTTGTTTCTATGAATTATTTAGAGTACAATTTCACTCGATATTTATATAAAAAAGGAACTGCTCACTTATTTTTGTCACAATAGTTAAAATCACATGAACATACAAAATTTCTTTATTATATCTTATGTTCAAGACTGGAAAACTTTTGCTGATATGAACTTAAATGAAAATTTTAATCACATAATAGCAACATGCTTTTCTTTAGATTTCATAATTAAATTGAATTAATTTGGGAAGAAATCTGAAAATAGAACTCTAGCAAAAAATTTAATTTTAAAATAATATATTATTAAAAAACAGATATAATTAAAGATATTGAGGGTTGATTCAATATTTAACTGATGATTTTACCATCAGTATATTTATGTATACTGCTGAGATGGATATGTACAGATTATAAATATTAAACTAACATATATCTAAATTTTAAAAATCTGCTAATTCTATCAATATTTAAAATCATGATTAATTAGTATTAATAAAGTATAAGAATCGTAGTACTAATCATGACAACAAAGAATGCAATGGGTACTGCAGATTCTAGCTACATTAAAATCTAATTTTCTTCTTACAGTTGAGTAAAATTTATTATTAAATTATGAAGTTTAAACATTTTTACTGAAAATTGGCCACTTGCATTTTGTTTATTTCATGCGTGATGAGGGTGACAGACATGAAGGAAAACTAAGAAGATGAATACAGTCAATTTCCAAAATCTTTCATTTAATAATAACTTTATCATACAGGTGATGAAATATTGCAGTAACTTAAGTAATTAATGATTCTTCAATATTAAATTGACATTATTCATTGTCAAAGTCTTATTAACATAATTTTCATAAGATTAACTTACATTTGAGTTATATGGGCTAATTTTATTTCTAGATAATTAGAATTCCAGAAAATAAATGATTAAATTTTGCCAAATTTAAATCGTAAATTATTTAGAAAATAAGAAATTATAAAGATTTCAAAATGCATGCAAAACATTTAATTTAATTGAAATCATTTTAGGTACTTGACAGTTACACAGAAATGATTTGGCGTCAGTAGATGTTTTGGTGCATAAAATTCAGTGTGAATACTTATTGTTAAACCTATGTTCTTGTATTCCTATTTTTGGCAGTTCAGTATGACAAAACGCACAATTTTTGAAAAAAAAATGTGCATAACCAATTTTTTGAAAATATTTCAAGATTTCAACATTGTTTAATCTTTATATATACAACTCAATAATATCTGCGACAACTTGTATTAACTGACATGATTCATACGATATAATATGGTAGCACATTTGAATTTCGCTCTTCGCAAATATAAAATTATATAGATGAGAAAAAAAGCGAAAGTATGAAAATATCTTTAGATAAGAAAATCAACATATAACAGACTTTATTTATATAAGCTAACTATTAAACGATGCCTATAGGATATATAGAACTCAAACAAGTTGTGATTCTAACATCGACCAAAATTAGATTGTAGATTTTTAAATTTATAGAATTATATAAGCCATATAATTTTAAAGCTGTCTGTTCTTAATTTGGCAGAAAAAAAGGAGATAAAATATTTATGTCAAAAAATATCTGGATATTTAACACAGATAGGGAAAAAATTTTTTGACGAACAGATGTTATATAATCCATTTGGTGTGATTTTGTAGGCAACAAATAGAAAGCTTCAGAATTGTAGAACTGTAGTAATAAATATCCATTACTTGCAAAAAAAGTTATGAAAATTTAAATAAAGAAATAACAATGACTCGGAATGAAAATATTAATAGAAACACGAAACATAAGTAAAAAATAAAAGAAAACGAAACTAAAATCAAAATCTGAATCACTGCATAGAAATGGAAGAATAATATTGTGATACTAATTTTAAAAAAAGTAACTTAAAATTTGTATTATATAACTGAATAAAAATATATCATTTATTATTTTAATACCCAAGAAAAATTTATCATAACATAAGGATTTATAACTATATGAAATGGGTTAAATATGATTATTTGCAAAAATATAAAAGGATTATGAAAAAATATATAGAAACGAAATAGAAATACAAAAGAAAATAATAAAATTACTGATAAGCAACAATACAATCCATAAAAAAAATCTTCGTTCAAGGAGACAAGAAATTTGCTAGAATCATTATTAAAAATTAAAGAAAAAATAAAATGAAAAACTAAGGGTTATATATATATATATATATATATATATATATATATATATATATATATATATATATATATATTTGAAAATACTTCATGATACGGAAACACTAAACTTAAAAACCAAATGTAGTAAAAATTCTCTGAGGACGTATATCATTCTACATTTAAAAGAAAAAAGAACAAATTAAATCATAAATAAATTTCCCAAAAATAAAATCAAGCAAAATAATAATAAATAAATAAAAATATTACATGACATTTGTTGCAATTCTGCTGTTGTATTTTATTTATTTATTTTTTTCTAATTTAACTTACTTTGGAGAAATTTAGTCTTGTTGCAAGCAAAATTTTCAAGAACACAAAACATAATCAGAACTGATCATAAATATTTATAATATTTCTAGATAAAACAAATTTCTCTAAATAATTAGATTTATGTAGTTTTTATAGATGTATATTTTTATATTTAACATCAGTCTCAAATAAGAATTTGTATATATTTGCAACAACAACTCAAGAAATCTAGATACTTCATGATTTGCCTTCCATTAACTTTGTAACTTATGTTTAAAATAAAATTATAATGAATTATCGTCATTGTCAATAGTAGTAATCTTAATAACTGTGTTTGATAAAGTGAAATAATGAAAAGGAAATCAAAACGTGTGAGAAAAAAGTTATATATACTTAACCAGAAGTGTGTGAAATTTTACATTTTACAATAAATAGAGCAGATAATAGAATAGTAATATAATTTTACTATAGAGAAATAGTGTACAATTGCATAACACATAAAGCTTGCACTTATCAAGGAAAACTGAAGAAGTTCATAACTATATAATTGAGAAAATAAGATCAAAAGTCAATAAATATTTAGATCATGCATTAAGTATTAACAAATGACATTAATTCTATTACAAGATCCACAATAAAATTTAAAAAATAATTAAAAAAGTTACAAATAAGTATATGGCCAAAAGTAATTGTTTTATAAAATGGAATGAAATTTAAATAATGTAAAATACAATGAGTTTCTGATCTATTACAATAAATATATGTAAAGAGACTATGGCACAATAATAATAGCAGCACTATTTGCCACAAATAAATAATACTTTAAAAGCAATAATTATAGGAATCTATAAAATATAAAGATGTTTCTTTCAATAAAGATAAAAAACTAAATTTAAAAAACTTGAGTAAATAAATTTAACTAATAAAGCAAGTACCAATGTTGGTACAACACTACAAGCTGTACATTATATATAAACATATTTCAATAGCTTTCAAAAATATAGTACTAATAAGTACACTTTATAATAAAATGAGATCTTTTATATGCACCAAATACTAAGAACATTTTTCTATATCATAGGATTTCAATCTTTAGTAAATATATGATATTCTTTGGTACTTCATAAATTTTATGAAATTGATGCTTTTTTGTTTCAAGTTATCAAGAAGATGGCATTTTTACAGCATATTAATATGAATACAGTTTGAAAGAAACCAAGTTTATAAAAATTTCGTAACCCTAAAAATTTAGACCAAAATGATAATTTTATTTTTAATTTAAAGAGATTTTTTTTAAGTTCTCTTTTCTTTTTGTTTCCACATGCTCCATTTAGAAAAGTTGTGATATGAAAAATAGATAAGTCTTTGTTTTTTCTTCAGAAATATGTTAGTATATATTTAAATGTATGAAATTTGCTTTTATGATTTTATTTCCACAGTTGCTATAGGATAAAATATATTTTTCAAATTCAAATTATATGATTTTTTGAATAAAATTCCTATTACAGTATTTGCAAAATTTAAACATTAATTATAATAAATGTACATAATAGAATTTTTAATAAAAAAATATTACAAATTGATTACAATTTTCAGTACTAATGTATTATTCCATCGACCATTTTATGGAAAAAAAGAGACTCCCCAAATATTGCAACTTAATACCAAACATGGTACAATATTTTTTATGTAACCCCAATGAATGTTGATTAACAGATCCTAAATTTTAATAATTTTTCAAATATAAAGGAAAAAATATCTTAAATTGTCTTTTTACTGAAACAAATAGTAAAAAAATTAATTAATGTTTTACTTTTTACATTAATACGGTTACAGGAATTGAATAAATTTAAAACTTGCTTCAGTTAAACTAAGAAATATAAAACAAATTTGATCAATCGATACTATCACTAAATTGTAATATCTGGCATTAATTAGCAATATTTAGTGACATAATTTTCATAGAAATGGTCGATGGGATAATAGGTAAGTGCCTAAATTTCTTCACTATATTAATACCAATTAATTAATATTATTTACATATCAGATAGATAATTCAACTCTCATTTAAGACAATAGATATAAAAGAAATCATAATTTAGCTAAAAAGATTGTGTATAGTGTTGCTTTAAGGTTTTTGTTAAATTTAAGAATTAAATGTAGTAAATATTAATTAACACATATTTTACACATTGCACAACTAAAACTAATTTTAAAGCAAAATAAGGATAATTTAGATAAATATTTATTATACATATTATTTAAAAATACATATTTTTCTTACAATTTAAGAACTGAATATAGTAAATATTAAATGACAGATATTTCATATATTTTATTACATTGACAATAAGCAAAGTATCCAGATGAAGGTTTAATCTGTATTTTGCATAATAAAAAGAGTTCTTAATTTTTACCATTAATATAAACATAAAAAGAAATTACAGAAAGGAAGACTGTATGAATGTTTTGAGCATGCACAAAAAATAATATTCACACTACTTATTTAGATTCTTGTTCTTTTCAAATAGAAAAAGTACATTCAATGCTAAATAACACTGTGTGAAAACTATATTCACAATAATATTTTATATATGTAAGTATTGTGCAAATACATACAAGTAGAGGAAGTTTTTCAATAATAAACTATCAAATGCCTAGCAAATATCCTTGAAAAGCAACTTTTGCACACGCTTATGGATTGTGAATGGAAAGAAAATTCAAGAATCAAGTTGAAGTTCTTCGAATGATTCTGTGCTAGCATCTGAGCCATTACTAGCACCTTTATTCTTTTCTTCTAAACTGTCAATCACTTCCTCGTTTGAAGGGAGCTCTTCAACTTTCGATCCTCCCTCCATAAGAGAATCGACAGAGCTAATGGTGTCAGGGATTTCTTCTAAATCTTTGGCAGATGTTTCTTCCCCTTCATCCACTGTTTTTTCTGAAGTTATGTCTTCTTCGCTTTCAGCCAAAGCTTCATAAACAAAAAATTCACTTTGTCTTGATAATGGAGAAGCATAACTGATCTTCAAGCCATCACATATTTCAATTAATGGATACCCTTGAAGTTTTTTATCCTGTAGGAAAAGCTGAACATTAGAACATTCAAAATTATATGAAATATTAATTACTTGATTTTACTATAAAAAATATCCACTTTCAATACAACAAATAAGCAAGCTACAAGACATGGTAATCATGCACAATATTTTGATTTATAAATCACGAACAATTTTTTTTATTGCTCTAAGGTCACTTTTAGAATGCAAAAAGTTCAATTAGAACCTGGTTAAAAGTAGATTCTAAAAAAATATAAACATCCATATGTAAGGTGGGACTCAAACCCACAAATACTAAATTGAGAGCCAGAACACTTTCAGCAGACAGCTTGGCCAACTAAGGTTCAAACCATCAAAAAAAAAATAAATAAATAAATTAAAAAAAAGTGCACAAACTCAAAGTAAAGAAATTTAATGGAAAAAATCTAATAATGCACACAGTTTGTTGTTTTTCAAAAATAATTTTATGTTTGTTAAGATATTAATAGATAAAATTATGTAATATTATAACTTTATAGGAATAATTTTTAAAATTAGTTTAAGAATTACTTATGTTTTAACTGGGATATTTCTACAATCATACAAGTCTTAAATATAAAAAAATGCAAGAAAAATAATGACAGTAAATTATAATAATAGTTCAGTAATAGATCGACAATAAGAATAAATAATATTATAGTGAGAAATATTTACCTTTCTCAGAGATAGTTTTAAATAAAGAATTTTAATGTAAGAAATTTCCAAAATTACTTTTAAAACTTATTTTTAGTTCTAAATATAAAAAACTTAGAAGAGCAACATAATTTCAAGAGAAACATTTTAAATAAATTAAATAATTAACAGTGTATTACATATTCTCCTGATATAAATCGATAAATTATAATTTTTTTACCACAATTTTTGGTATTTTTTTCTTTCATGTGATGCATGATATTTTAACTTCTTACAAAATATTTTATAAAAAGAAATTTTTTTTATGAAACTATTGTTTGGAATCATGATCAATGATTACACATATCTCCTCCGTTACTTTGATAAAATATTGGCTTTATTGAAATCTTTGCATTGGAAGCATTAACAGTATCAGAACTATAATATTTAAACTTCTTTCACTTCTTTGAATGCTTTAAAAATTTACAGAGTATTTCAAGAATCATAATAATTAATCTATTTTTCCAAAAAATTAATTCCATTATAAAAATTTGTCCCAATTTTTACAGAATCATATTTATTGCAATATATATTAGGCTCTTGTGTTACCTTCCATGATCATGCATTAACAATCCAACGGATGCAACTTAATTCTTCAATCACAGCACACAAATATATTTCATTAATGTATATTTTAATGATATAATTTTGATTTTTGCTGTATTTAATACCTTCTAGTTTGTTTCAAAGTCATTGTGTGTTCTGTCTCATTTAATAATTTTGCTTAGAGAAATTATATTCTTTATATTTAAATTTTTTCCTTACAGTGCACAAATTTCTCTTTTTGTATCCTGTTATTTAAATCTTTGGTTTTATTATTATATTAATCTATTACTCTTGATGTCTTTTCCTTTTAATGTCAGAGCCATACATTTATTTGCAAAAACTTCTCAAATTGATTATTATCTACTTATTGGATTCGGATCAATTTTAGTTTTTATTAAATGCTGTCTAGTTTCCTGATACTTTTTTTTATTTATTAAATCTTATCTATCAAAAATTTTAAAATAAAGTCATTCTATATTTCACCTTCATTACTTTTTTTTACGCTTAAGCATTCTATATAGCATTTAAATATTTATGTATAACATGTATCATCACAAATAAAATATCATTTTTATGTACATAAACATTATACTGTTTAATTTTTCATAAAGAAACTCAGGATAAGATTCTTTAACCTCATGCATTTTCATCTGTTTTAAGAATTCATTTACTTTTATTATAATACATACAATTTTATTAGTATTAGTACATAAACAATGAAAGGAATGATTGCTACCAAAGACTGCAACATTATATTAACTGCAATATGAAATTTAATAAGAAATAAATTTCTTAAGCTTTTAAAAACATTAATTTAGAAGGAGAAGATTACATAAATGTTTGCTGAAAGAACTTAGTTAGAAATATCTCAATGTATGAAATACAGCATGACCTCTTTTTTATATATAATATGAATATTAATCATTATATAAAACTATTCTTAATATTTGTTAAATAAAATTAAATAATAAATTAAATTATAGCTTCTTATTAGTATAATTACATTCATAATGATTTGAAAAGTGAACTTTCCTTAGGATTTCTAAATATTTATAATTAGAATTTTAGAAGTGACCTTATATAATGAAAAAGTTAAAAATGGAATGACAAAGAAAATTATTATTTTTTTGGATAGTCTTAACATTTCTGATAAATAACTGATTATATTTAGCATTGCTAGAAAAACAGAAACAAGAAATTCTGTTTCATTAAAACATAGTTTATTTTAAAGCTTAATGTAATTCATAATAATATTATTTCTAATTAATTTTTAAATTTAGTGCCATAGTATACTTAATGTAAAACATCAAAAATTTAAAATATTCTGTTAAAAATATTTGATAGGGATAGTTAAATATTAAAAAACTAATATGAAATGATAGAAGCACCAAGATTTCAAAAGAATTTAAAATAAAAAATTAAATTTAAATGTAGTAAAAAAGATCAACATAAAGTTTTATATAAAAGATGTTTCTTATCTAGGATCTAATATTTATAAATAACTATTTTTATCTCATTTTTAAATTTATTTAATACTGAAAGTTATTCATGTATTATCAATAATTAATTATTTTTGTAAAAATACAACATTTAAAAGTAAACTTGCTTAATGCACAAATAAATAAATGATTTCTCTAACTAATACAAAATAAATAAAATGAAATTTAGAATCAACAAGAAATATAAATGAAATAGAATATGATAATAACATGCCTGTTATTATAGAAAATTTTAATAAGGTAATGTTTAAATTGTAAAGATTAACAAACAAATATTGTTGCTAAATAATGTAAAATTATTTATAGTTTACACAATTATGACGTTTTGTGGAAGACTTCATTTAATATGATTAAATAATTTAACAGAATTTTTATAACTTATTTTTTTTAAAAAAAGAGCTTATGCTTATTTTTTGATGAAATAAAGATATAGTATACAGTATTTATTAAAATGAAAATATACAAGTTGATACTTGAGCGAACTTTTAGATAATTTTTATGACTGTAGAAATGCAGCAACAGAAGAATATATATATATATATATATATTAAAAACAATGGGAAATTTCAAAAAGAGGTTTTAAAATTCATTTTGAATAACATTATGATGCTTTAATTTAACAAAGAAAATTAAAGCTGAAACCAATTTTTTTATATTCTTATTAGCTGAAAGTAGAAAATAAAATAAAAAAACTGAAGCATATGAAAAACTAAAAATGTAAGAATCAGTTTGAGATATGTATTAAATATTTTATTAGCAGCACAGAGAAGTTTTGATTTCATGAATAGTAATTTTAGCAATAAAGAAAAATGTCAGTCAATTGAATTTTTATTTTATAGCATTACAATCATAAATAAATGTAATAAGATTTTTAAAAAATCCACTAATCATTTCATTAAATGCTATATTATTATTTAGTGCATACAAAATGTCAAACAAATAATTTTGAATAAATGCAAAGTTTCAGCATACAAATGTTTACAAGTTGTACTATTTTGCAATTTAATGAAAAATGAGTTAAAAATAAAGTTGGAAAATTTGAAAGAAGGTTAAAAAATTTTTCATCTTATAATACTCATTTTTGTATTTTTATTTATAGAAAAAATGCACAATAACTTTTAATTAAAAATAAAAATTTCATAATTTAATAAAATTATGAAATTTTTTAATTGTTTTAAATGTATGATAATGCTATCACTCCATATAAATAAAAAGTATATAAGAATTTAATTGAAAAAAGGTTTGGAATTTAAACTAAAACACTTTTTTTACTTTTTATATTTATTTACAACAAAATTCTGTTATTACACTACATGTATGACAATGCTATAATTCCATGTGAGGGATAGTGTTATTTATAAATATTATACATTATATTATATTTACACTTTTTTTACTTTTTGAATTTAAATAATTGCAACAATAAGTATGACTTGCCTACATGAGTGATAAAGATCAATATTACTATCATTGACACAAATCGGAATTTAGAAAAACTACAAGAAATGATTTTCAAAAAGAAAGATTGATAAGTAGTTTAAAATCAGAAACACTCCAGGACAAATATGAAGCACATAAGATTCAGAATTTACTATCTGCTCAAATAATTTGATTAAATAATCATTTTTTACTCAGAACTACTCGATTTAGTTTTGAAGTATAACAAACAAATTTTATAAATCAGAGAGCTTTTTATTTCTTTACAAATCTGTTTAAAACTAAATATTGAATAAAAGTTATGAGTTTTGATTTTATAAAAAAATTCCTGAAATTTATATTAATTAATAAATTTTAGATATAAAAAAGGTTTCTACGAAATTTTTTTCATATTTTCACTAGCATATATATATATATATATATATATATATCATATATATATATATATATATATGCATTTGAAAATAACTTTAACAATTTCAAAATGTTATTCAACTCAATTGCTTTGATCATGACTGGTTACTTATGCATACTAAAATTTTTACTTCTTTAAATGATAATCTTCATGATAAAGCATCATTATTTATGACTTATTTTACAAATAAATTTATATTGCTTAAATATCAGAGATGATATTTTTTTAACTAATATTAAATACACATACTTCAAATGTATGGATAGTTATGAATACAATACTTTATTGGATTATGCTCATTATATAAATGTAATCAAAATATATAGACATATTATGAACATAAAATCTAAATATATATTCAATTTCAAACAGTTTAATATATGACACCAAGGAAAGTTTCATAGTAAGTAAAAATAATGAAAATTATAAGATATTTGTTACCTCTACATATTCCAAAAATCTTGGAACTACTTTATGAACAGCAATCAATACAGACAAAAAGCTGTAGTGGGGAAATTCGGTATAAACCACATGCTCCACTGCAGGGAACTTAGTGATTTGGAAACCTTTAGCAGACATTTTTTGCCTTTGTTCTTCAGGGACTACTTTTCCTTCGTCATTCAAAATAACACCAACAATAGATCTCCTTATATCAGATCCAACCTATTTAGAAGAATAATTAATCTTTATTTCATAACAAAATGAAAATATTTCCCACAAACACTTTTGTTACATAAGAACATAAAGTATAAAATGGAATTTCTAAAATCAAAGGGCCACAATTTACATCTAGATGTATTTAAACTTAACACAAACATTTATAAGAATAAGAGAAAAAATTTTTAAAAAATCTCATTTAATATAAAATTAAAAAAAAATTTAATGTTTCAATTAAAAACCTTTAAGACACTTGAACTTCTATTTAGATGATGGAAATCTCTAAATTCAAACAATTAATAATTAAATGTATAGAACTTATTCACTTATTTAGCCTTTAATGAAGAAGAAAAAATCCTTAATTACAAATTACATTACAAAAATTACTTGTCAATAATTCCATTAAGCACTTTTGATGGATGTGAATTTCAGCTTATGTTTTATAATCATGGAAACTTCTAAATTCAATGAATCAATTTATAATAGAATATTTAAGAATTTGTCATTTAATTTGATGAAAAGGTAAAGAACAATAGAAGATAATTTGATACAGGAAAGTATAGACACAAGTATTATGTAAAGAAAAAAATTAGCCTAGTAAATAAAAGGGAATGAAATTTAATAAGGAATTGTAAAGGACAAAAAACAATTGTCTTGATACAATTTATATACTATAATGAAAAGTTCTAAATATTCTAATCATTTCCAAATACATTTGTATGGACAGCAGCAAATTTTACAAAATACTAGCATTCCCTTCTGTTGGAAAAAAAAAAAAACTAACACATATATTTCAAATTATACACACACACACACACACATTGTCACATCATACACAACATCACACACACACACACACACATCACACACACACACACATCACGACATCTACACACACTGAGCTATTCACACACTATTTCACGCTACACACGAGCACAACACACACACACACACACACACACACACATCACATTCACACACACACACACACACACACACACACACACACAACATCACACACACACACAGCACACACACACTACACACACACACACACACACACACTTACACACATCTACACACACACACACACATCTACACACACACACACACACACACACACAAATATATATATATATATATGCAGTAAATATACACTGAGATGAAATTATAACACTTTTGCATACGTTTTTTATAAAAATTTATAAGTTTGGCAGATTTTTCTCTTATTTTTGATTTTTTACTTTCTCTCTATCAGAACAAATGTTGCAAACATTCATTACCTATAGACATGAACTTTACGCTGCTAATAGCTATTTTAATAATAAACAATATTTTAAAATTTGGAAATATTTCTGGGCATTTTTTTAAAAATTTGTATTAATCTACAAAACATATAATTCAGAACACTGACTATTTATATAATCTTTTTCAAACAGACTTTGAGTAAGAGCAATAGCTTCAGCAGAATAACTGAAAATACATTTTAACATTTATTTTTGATAAAATAAATTTCTTAATTTTTGTTGATAGCAGAGTAGCCAAAAGATATTCTCACTAATGTCAAAGTTTGTTCGTTCTTAAGCATTTGAAATTATGAAGCTAATCAACCATTTTTCTTTCAACTTAGTACATATACTTATAGTTACATACTAAAGAATAAGGCACATATTCATAGGCTCTTTTTCAAAATTTTCTTATTGAATTCAAGTGCTGGTTGTTTAAAAGTTGGTTTTCATCATGTTTTTGTTCCCAGGAAAAGTAAATTAAATCCCTGTTTTTCCCTCATTTCCTTGGTAAGGCCCAATAAATTACAATCCATTTATGTTTCCTAGTTAATCAATTTTCAGTATGGCCCACTGCAAGAAGTTCAAAATTGCTTGGATATACTGGATAACTACCAGCTTACTAAGGGCTCTACATTAGTTTGTCACGAAATGACATCATACATGTCAAAACTGATGCAGAGCCTGCCACCAAACCCTGTATTCAGCAAATCTAATTTTTCAGTACACATGAGAGCAATGTCTATTATTACTTTATATTTATTTACTTTGAGTTGACATTGTGTATAAGGTAAATTTTATGTTTTTTGTAGCAATTACAGAATTTGTTACTAAATATTAAAAGGAAATTCATTTAAATAGCCCAATATATGCTTTATAATTTTATTTATTGTTGTACAAAGTATATATTTAGCTACTTTTTCAATACATATATATTCTTTCAATGAGTAGTAGATGTTAGAAGGATCCCAGAAATTAAATTTCAATAAAAAAACCAGCTAGTTAAGAATTTAACTGGTTTAATTAATAACAATTTTGAGAAAAACAAGTATCTGATATCTCTTATATAAAATTTAAGTTTTTTAAAAACTAGAAAAACTAAATCTAAAATTTTTTATTAAGAACAGGGCAAAAATGTCTCAACTTGATAACTTTTACTGTATAATTAAAATATAATCATATCATTTATTTGCATAATTTCAGTATGGTAAAAAAATTAACTTCTCTTTTGCAAAAAAGTCATGTATAACTAATTTTACTAAATAATCAATATTTTTCTAAAATAAAATGGAAATAAGTCTATTAGCAATTAACAAGACTGATTTTTTCAATTAACAAGATTTTCATTTTAATTAATATAATTTCCATTCTTAAATTGTTATACATAAAATATAATCTCATTTAATATAGATTGCACAAGAGTAACTGAAAATTGTCAGAAAAATGTTATGCCTCAGCATTTTTTAAAATAGCACAAGTATCAAATTTGAAATTGTGTGGGTAGAAAAAAAATGTATCTGTAGAAATTCAAATCGTAAATAAACTTTCATTGTTGGAGTGATGTCATCAGTCATATGATTGTTGTGTTTAGCAGATATGTTAGACATAAATAATTTATAGAATAGACATCCACAAGCTATGAAGGATGTGTTTATGGTGGCCCTATCAGAAAAGATCATTTTAACTGCTCTACAAGAAAGAACTGCAGCAGAAATAAGCATAGTGCCAAAGGTTATAATTTTATAGTTAAAAAAATTACAAATAGTGTGTAAATAAATTGGGAAAAAACTCTAAGAATAAAATGTTTTCAATGCATTTCTCTTTTAAAAAAAATACATACACAAATATATATGTAAATTAAATTGAAGTGTTTCCTTTTTTTCCAAATTTAACGCTTATTTAATTTTTCTAAACATAGTAAGTATAGCTTACTACAAAGTTACCAAATAAAAATGAATTTTATTTATTAATATTTCATGAGATCAAAATTTTATAAATGAATGAACTGTTTTATTAATATTTTAAATATAACCAGTAAAATATGTAACTGAGTCACGTTTTTTTATTCGGACAAAGAAAACTTTTAATTAATACTTACGAATCTTATAATATTTATAAAATTTTCACATATAAGAAAATCAGAAAAAATTTAACTTTATTTTGAATAATTTATTATTTTACAATAACTGAATTTAATTTTTAAATACAAATTATCTCAACTCAAATTATTTTATACAATAACAATAAACTATTTTTTATGTCGTACAGTAAATATGAAATATTATGAAGAGTATATATAGAATTACTGTGAATAGTAATAGTTCTTTGTCCTGGAACCAGGGGGTATGTGTACCTTCCTGGGGCTTGAGTAGCAACCAGGCGCGTCGGCAGGTGGTGGATCGCCGAATGTCCTGTAGGAATGACAGGGTAGCCTTGAATATAGAATCAGAGGCTGCGAACCAGCTCCTGTAAACCCTGGTGTTATGCAATTTGTGCCTAGGGCTAATTGGCACTGCGATATTGTTGTCTTAACGGAGCCTCTAGTTGCCTGGCGAACTTCTAGAAATTTGCCTTGCCCAGTAACTCAGGCAATGCTGGGTCCACTTATATTACCTGAGCTTTTTAATTGTTATCTTGTGGCTGAAAAGACACAAGAAATAACATACCTTTCGCATTTGCAGGTGAAGCCTCTGAAGTAGACCTTGCTGAAAAAGACAAGGGAACTCAGAGGCAATCTTGTGAAGGAGCAGCAATGAATCCTTCACTTGAGGTAGAAATGACCTCCAAACCATCTTCTTCTGGTAAAAGTCAGGAAGCTATCCCTAGCATGACTGACTTTCTGACCAGATGGGACTGTTTCAGCAAGACCCTATCTGCTGGAAATGTCATACGCAAGAGGAAACGGCTGAGCATATCATTTACGAATGTGAGGCTCTTGCCCTCCCTAGATTAACTTCTTTATGCATCATCCATATTAGATAGTTACATCTAGACTCCATTAAAGGGTTATCGGACTTTATTAATAAAGTGGGTGACCCGAGCAATTGGAACTAGGAAACATTGGGTTTGGAGTTAATGGTACAAAATGCTGATAAAAGCAGATGTGCCCATTGACATACAAACCCAATTCTAAGAAGAAGAATAGTTCTTTGTTGAAAAAGTTGTAATTTATTTTAAATGTTACAAGTCAACAATTTTTTGAAGTTGTATAATTATATTCATGTAAATTTCTTAAATATGTATTAGTAAATGTTAATTATTTTTATAATCATAAAATTTAAGAAATTATTACTGTAACAAAAATTATAATTAAAAGTATAAAAATTTTTTAACAACTTCAATTATCACTTAATACATGCTTTGACACTTAAGAAAACTTAATTTAAATTTTTTTTCATCAATTATGAAGCTGATCAAAAGTAAGTCCTACATTTGAACAAGACTAACCTTCTCACAAGTAAAATATTTCTTAAAATGATTTTTATTTTATATAAATCTTAATATAGAAATTTTATTTTATCATTCACAGAAAAAAAATTAACAGTATGGACTGGTTCACATCTCTTCCAACCAACTAGTGTTGTGAGAAATTTAATATTTTCTGGGAGGGTAAATAATATACACTGTTGAAAAATTATTTTGAAAATTTAAATGTGAAGATAACAAATTAAAGATTTAAGTAACTATATATTTTTAATCTTTCCAAATCATATTAAATATCTGATTTCATTGGCATTTTCATCACATAAACCGAAAGAACTGTCAAATGTAGGAGTATAACAACAATTTCCAAACATCGTTAACAAATCAATCCTTTTATTTTCAAAGACAGAAGTCTAAAGAACATATTTTTTGTTATCTGTAACATGGCTGTAATATCTTAAGCTGCTTCTATGCATTTCATGTAAAGTAAAGTAATCAAAAAAATAATAATAATTTGGTTTCAAATATAAAAAAATCTTGTATCTCTTTCATTTGCAGTGTTCATAACTTTTAATAAGATTCTATCACAAAATAATATCTTTTCTTTATGTACATTAAAAATCAGCAAATTTGTGGTTGAATGTCTATCAGGAAAAGCTTAAACACATAAAAATAAAAATTTAGAGCACAGAAAAAATATATCCACAAAACTTTAATTTCAAAGATGATTTTTAATACCTAGCTATAAAAAATCATAATATACTTTAAAATCCATAAGGTTTCAATATAAATGTATGAAAGTATAAGTTATTATTCAATATATTTTAATATAATTATTAAAATTATATACATTTTTTACCAATTGAATTTATGAAATGTCATGTAACAATAGTATGTTCTGCAATTTGATAATTTTTTTATATATAAGTATAACAAGAAAACCAAATATTGTATTTTATATTAAACTCATATATATACATATATATATATATATATATATATATTACATTTTATTATTATCATGGTATGGTTTTCAGCAAATTAATATTATTTTTCTTATTTGTTCAATTATGTTAAACTTTTATTGCAATGCAATTATTGTAAGATTATATCTATGAATGCAATCTATTCATATATAATATTTGAAAATGAATAAAGATAATATTCCAAAGTGAAAAATGCTGAAGGTGTAAAAGAAAAGCCATGTTTGAATCTACAATGCAAAATATGTTAATAAGCTAATTACATGAAAAAAAAAAATAGTTTAGTCATGAAATTTAGAAATGTGTATATAATGGTTTAAAAATATTGACATTGACAGAATAAAGAACTTAAATAAAACCAGAATTAGTAAGTAAGCTATTCGAAGATGAGAAAAAGAGTATCATTTGTTATTTAAATAATGCATGCACAATATACAACAAAAAACTAACAATATTAAAATTTAGGTATTTATTAAAAATATTTGTGACAAAATTTATTGGCTTTTAAGTTAATATACATCAAAAAATTGGTCCAAAATAATTTACTTTGCAGCAAATTAATTTTATCAAAGCTAGTCACACATATGAATTCATTAGGTCCCAAATACAGTTTGGTTTGTTTCCTAATCAGCAGCCACATTGCACATATAAGGTCTAATTTGATTGAGACCTATAGTGATATTTTGTAATATAAGGACCAGATTTAAATACTGCCAAATCCTCAGGATTTGGTGAAAAATTTGAAGAATAAAAAATTTGATAAAGTATTCAAAACTTCAAATCCATTATAAAATTTTCTGTAAGATTAAGTAATTTTAAATAAACCTTTCAGCAAGTTCAGATAAGATGACTGGTATCAAGTTTGATCTTTATGGCAAGAAAGTTACACTGTTAAGTTGTGACATGCAGTTTTAAAAAGGGAACACAGACTAGGATAAACAATCTTAACATGAATTGAAATTTTGAACTATCAAGCAGATAGCCAGAGTGCTTATTACACAGCTTCTAGTTAGGAGCTTCACCAATAATATAAGACAATGAATCAAATTAGTAAAATTAAGACACTTATCTTTAATGGTAAAAATGCACCAGAAAAAAAGTAAATAGCTAACAGAAATAGGATTTGTCCAATAAATACAAAGTAAAGCTTGAATAAAGTTTTTGTACTTGCAGTGATCTGAGAGGTTTATCATAAGATATAAGTTTTTTTCTAAATAAGTTTTGATTATCTAAATTTTTTTACATAAATATTTAAGTATTTATAGTATGATACTAACATTATGAAGAAATTTGTTTGCATTGTTAATTTAGTTCTAAAACTATAACTTGATATTTCTAAGCTAAACATGTTTCTTTCATAGATGGTTCCTGCTATGTATGTGTGAACAAGAAAAATACATTTTCCATACATATCTTACTTCTATCATCTACAATCAGTTATCTCTTTCAATATTACTTTTTTTTCTTAATGGGCTTACTGGGCACCTCTGCTCGATACCATTTTGTGCCATAAATATTATACATCCACACTTTATTAAAACTAATATGTAAGATGATACTAGTCAAGTAAATATCCTTTTAATGTACAGCAAAACCATACAAGATGAATGTTGTTGCCACATCATGTTTGCCTATACTTATCCAACAGTTAAGTGAAAGACAGGGGAGTTTTCATAATTTAAAAGTAGGGACCAAGACTCCCAATACTCTTGATATGTCACCTCTGGAGAGGTATTATTACATGAGGAAGATATTGCTACAACAGCCTATTTAATGTACCTCAGCTACCTTTAATGAATAGAAAATTTTTTTCAGTTACAGCAGGATTCAAACTTGCTACCTTCCAATGAGAACAAGGCCTTACCAACCAGGTATATGGCCTCTACAAGTTGGATGTTAAGAGCTTGTACAGCAACATAATTACATATATTTTACACTTGTTAAGAGTCCTTGGAAAAAACAAAGAAATATGAAGTAAAGACCCAAATTAAAATACAAGAGGCACATATATTGTTTTGTTTTTGAGATTTTAAATAAACCAACACTTTTATAATATTGTGATTTTTTTACTAAATTCTGCCAATCATTTTAGAAATATTCCTGAAAATCATTTTTTGAATTATATACAATTAAATAGCTTTGCAACAGAGAAATAGTTACATGAATATCTAAAATTAAGCTAAACTGCAGCATAGCTAATCAATAAGATAAACTATAATCATTGTTTACACTTAGTGGGTAATAGAAAGAAAATTCTGTCAAATGTTCTATGATAGATTTGTTGGTGTATTTCAGAGAAGGGTTTTTAAAATCGCTCACAAATGAAACTTATTATATTAAAAAATGTTCAAAATTCAACAATTTTCAGAAATTGTAAATAAATAAATCTGGTTCTGAGAGAAAAGATTCTTATAATACAATGAAGAAATTATATTTGTCACATTGAAGAAATTATTGTCACATCAAAGCATCACAATGAAATTTTTATGAACATAGCTCATCTACAATCTCTTTAGTTCAAACTTTATAAACTGAAAACAACAAATTCTGATAATCTTCCTTTTACAAATTGAACCAGAACAGGAAGATTGCATGATAATTGATAAAAAAAAAAGCTATAATTTCCGCATATTGCAATTTGTGGAACGGAATCGACTCACCTCTTTTGGATTGTCATAATGAATTCCTATACATCTCAATTCAGGTGCTAGAGAATGTGCTTCAGCATAGACTAGACTGCTATCGCTTTGATATCCTCTCACATATTTGTAAGCCACTTCCAATTCTTGGAAAGGAGGTTTACAAGTTTTTATATCAATCGGCAAAAAGAGTCCAGAATACCATGCTAACATCAGAAGAGTTAAAATTAGAAGAACTATAAGTACCGGTATAAGAATTAAAATTAAATTATAGGTATCCATATTTGTGACTACATCTGAATCCATGATTGTTCAATACTTCTACAGATTTCTTTTTTTCTGCAATCATAACAAACAAAAGTGATCACAGTTAAAGTTAAATGCTCCTAATTATTAATTTCTAAATTATTGTCACATCAAAGTGTCACAATGCAATTTGCACGGTGCTTTGGTGGAAATACTAAATAAAAATTTTTAAAAAAAATCAGAAACTTATTTTACTTGATTATTAGAAATAGAAACTATCAAGAAACAAAAACTTTTGATCAGAGACGAATTGATCTTTGAATCATGAAATTCAAACAGCAATTACTACAACGTGAACTGCTATTAAAATCAATAATAATCTTTGAATGTTTGAATAGCTTGACGGCAAAGGTAACATCCACAAATAAAAAAACATCCAAAAAGTTTTACACAAGCAAGAGCTTGTCTTTTTTTATTCTCTACTGGTGAAATCTCACCAATAATGAATAAAGGAAAATAACTTTCAGGGATAAAATGCGAATTTATCCAAAAACTCTACTAGAATCATTATCGCTACATTTTACATGTGATATAATAATTATGACAGGGTATCCACTATTACAATGAAATGCTTTTAATTTTTTTGGGTCTAGTCAATCCAAATATCTGAAATCGTCCGGTAATCGATATCACAAAAATTCAAGATATTAGAAAAGTATCTAAGCTGCCACGAAATTCCATATGACGGCCAAGAGATATCTTTTAGACATTTTACTGGATATCTGTCTTGTTTTTCAGGTATCCATACAACATCCGATTATTAATGACATTTATGTCAGTTGTTCATAAACCCTAGCCAACACTTTTCTAGGGATGCGGGAAATATCATAGGCATCTCTTGGTGATTTTGATCGAAGACGAATTGACATTTCAGTTATGATGTATCAGCTCACCTCTATCACTGTGCTGCATTGTATGGCAACTCTGAATCACCGCTTTATTGGCATGCCAAAGAACTTTTGGGGCAATGATTGCCGGTTATCTTGCTTATGCGTTTATGTACAGTATTCACCATGTCCTGTCTTAATCTCAAATTATTTTGTGATTTTTTTTTATGTTTTATTTGTGTTATTCCTTGTATTTGCCCTGCCATTGGAAATAAAATCATGATGTAATTTGGATATCCTAGGTGTATAAAAATATTTGTTGCAAAATATTCCAGTAACTCTGAGATATGTTCCTAATGTTTCAATTTAAAAAATAGAAGAGTATTAGAACTAGTGTTGAATTAAAAAAAACTGCCAAAATTATGGCATCAAATGCAAAATTCGCAATTTCATGAATTGTTCGGAATTTGCATAGAGCAATTTGAATTTGATTTAATAAATATGTTTCAATTCATACTAAAAATGATTGAATTAGACTTGTGTTGTTATTTGCAAATTTAAAACTATGAATATGATGTAAGATAATAATCGACAGAATAAAAAACTCGTTAAATTCTTCTATGATATGAAACAAAAGTAATAAAATAATAAGTAAGCACATTTGACATTATTGAAATTGATAGTATTCGATTAATGGGTCAACTCATTTCCATTGAAAATAGTACAGATGTTCAGATTCACAATGCAACAAGAATAATAGAAGACATAGCTCTGATAAATCTAGAACAGATATTTATATTTGATGAAAAGAGCTAAACATCTAGTAGCTAAGCAGAAGTTTAGTGTTAATTATAAATTTAGTGTAAGACCATTTACTTTCTATTTGAAGCGTACATTTTCAATTCATACTAATGCTTTTAATTGCAGAAAATTAAATCTATATTTTTAAATTCAACACCAATTTTCTATGAAAAGTGGGGGAATATATTCTTCATGATCCGTTTAACATAGGATCATTTCGCATTGTAAACACCGAACAGACTAAATTTCAAAAGGGATACATTCAACAAATTAAATATATTGGACTACAACATGCAAAAATTTCTTGGCGCGATGAATTATCATAATCATTAACCAATTAGAACTCCTCCTAATAGAAAATTATGCTTGAGTATTTAAGAGTACGATGGGTACAGAATGTGGGAGGGTATGCAGGAGTTTTGAAAGCGTGTACATTCCCATAATTCCCAATACATCATTGAGTCCTTGCCACCGCGAGATACTGGTAACGAAAAAAGTAAATTTTATCACTATTATAGGCACTTTGATTTTTTTATAGCAATCAATAATTATGAACAAATGTTTCCTTAAAAGTTTTGTGTTCTTAGGTTAAGACTACTAAGTTCTTAATACAACTTAACTGTAGATATTTTTTTTATAAATTTTGAATATCAATGGAGCTACATTGCGTTGTCTTGATGTCTATTAAGGAATGTCATTAGTATACAATGAAAAGTAATTAAAATAAAAACAACTATTGATAGTGGTTTTTATTTTATTTACAGACAATACAAGACTAGATCTGGTCTTGTAATGTACGCATTTTCTCTTAATGACTGCCATAATTACTCAGAAAGCTAATAAAAGCAATTTGAAGACAACGCTCCAATTTTTCTAGGACAATATATCAGAATTTATGAATATTGAATGAAAGATTCAACAGCTTATTCAATGATATCTCAGATATGTTTGATAGGATTAAGATTAGTTTATCTTAATGGCTGAGAAAGCGTGAGCAGATTTGTGGAATTTTTTTCTGTTAAACGAATTACCAGTTGTTGCTATGGCATTCTGTAATATCTTGTTGAGTTTATAGTAGTTGTAATTGGCTCTCGAAAATGAGAATACATAACCATTTGGTCCTTTAGGAAATCATGCTAACTTATACCGGTGAAAGTTAATATGTAACACATTCTAGCGTTATTTTTACCATTCAAATAAAGTGCTCATAGAAGGGAATTCCAGCAGATCGAAAGCGAAATTAAGTGTTTCATTGGCAAGTGTCAAGATGCTTACTCATGTTAAACAGCATATCTCTACTTTTCGATACCTCATTGGAGATGTTTCCATGTATTTTCCATTCTGTGCACCTTTTTGAGCAACCAGCAAGTGAGCTCTTTTAAGTAGACTTTAAATTGGTTTTAAATATAGTGAAGACTCATTCAATCACACATATGTATTAAATGTCTTTTTCAAATCCATGTAATTCATAATTCAAACTAATATATAAATATATATTAGTTTTATGCTTGTTTCTTGTGTAAAAAAGAAACGAAATACTGTAAAGTTTGTTAAAACAGTCTAATATCAATTAAAATTTTAAAAAATTTGCAACCAATTAATATTTAATATCTAATTGAAAAGTTTAAACAACTGTTAAAATTTTTTTCTAGGAGAAAGATAAACATTTTATCAAAGATAATTCATTGTAAATCAAAAATATTAAGAAAGTTATAAATATTCAGTTTTTCATGGGAGCTATGTATAGAAAGAAACGATTTCATTTTTTAAGATAGTAAAGTTTTTTTGCTACATTCTCTTGTCGTAAGATACCAACTTTTAATTATTAATTTCATGGGAGTTCACCTAACAAAATATTACTTTTCAGTGAAATAAAATTAGTGTAAAATATTTGTGATTATTGATTTACTCACAATTGATTATTAGAGGTATTAGCACAGTGTTTTTTGGTAATGCGTTAATGTGACTGGCATTTGAATCAAGCAAATCAAATTTTGGCATTGTTAATGTGATTGTTTAAAATATGGTATGTGCAATTATATTAGATCTATGAGCTAAATAGCTCACGTAAACAATTTTAGTGTGGTTAATATAAATATTTACTTGTTTCTTTACTTTTTACTCCTTTTTCTCTTCTTTACTACACCTTAATAAGTAGTTTTTATCCTTCAGTTATAATTTGTGATTGTAGTTTAAAAGAATAAAAAAAATATTATTCGTATTAATTTTTTTAACATGGACTGTTATATCGTAAATTTAAATCATGAAAATTATTTTAATAATATAAGATGCAAAAATGTAATTTTAAAGATTATATATATATTATGCGTGAATATTGAGAAATAGTTGAAGTGGTTTGTTTTTAGTTTAACAATTCAAACTAAGGTCCTTTGTTAATAATACCTTAGCCATATAAAATGTAGACAAACTTAAAAAGGTTGCCAATCTTAGTCTAATATTACCAAACAAGATTGATTCAATACAGACAGCAAAGCTTGACTCTGTGTGGCCTCCAAGATATGTTCAAAATGGTCTGCCAAGGTAGATACCCTGTTGGCTGTAAATATTGATCTGAAATGGGCTGCCAAACATAACAAATTGTAGACCATCCATGACTAGACCTATTCAAGACAAATTTGAACCCCAGTACTTGTCCAATATTTTGCCAAGGTAACCAGTATTGAGCTAAGACATTTTGTTACCTAAGTAATATACAAATTCAATCCTCTATTTGATTATTTATTATGAATTTTATAGAGCAGCAATGTTAATTCTGCATATTAGTCCAATTCGTGTTCTGATAATTTGAAGAGTTTACAAACGAGCTGTAAGCATTTTGTAATTTTAATTATTTATTCGAATTCAAAGGATAAAAAATATTAAAAAAAGGTATTTCCTAGAAATTATATCATTAGGTAGAGCATTTTTTAATTAAAAAACAAACATTTCTAAGAAGTGGTGCTATAAAGTTATTGAAAGTCAGAAACTAATGAAAAATTTTTTAATTTTATTGATGACAAAATCTACTAAATTTTCGCTATTAAATTTAGTTTAATATAATTACTGTATAGATGAAAATTGGTCCCAAAATTTACAAAGTTATTTTTACACTCTTATTTGTGACAGACTACTGATTTTCAACTCAAAAACAAGCTCCTAGTTGACAAAAAATATGAACCACTACAGATATGTTAGGAATTATTTCAATGCGCACAGTTAAGCCAAGTCTAAAATACATGCATACACATCGCAGTACTTCAGAGCACCTAAATACATCCATATTTCACTTACGAATCGTCAAAATCCGACATCTTGTAAACGTATCATGAACGTAAAAAGGCGGAGTTTTGTCGTCTGTCAGATCCAAAGTGAACGAACAATAGATATCATTTAGATATCTATTGTTCTACAGAGAGATGTCATATCAATGCCCATTGGACAAAATAGTTTTGTAAGGGTTGATATTTTTCACAGTCCCGTTTCTTATACAATGTATTATTGCATCAGAGTTAAATTGATTGGTATCTTTTCTACAAAGATTCCATATTCATTGTGCAATTGCTAGTCAGTTGTCCCATACGTAATTGTCTTCATCATGACTGTATTAATCGCCAAAGTTGACTCTAGTATTCATGATTTTATTAGAATTAACATAATCACAGCATATTCTTGACAAATTAATCATTGAATCATTGAGTCTCTGAACTACACTCATGTCCATAAATTAAGGATAATTCAAAAACACGCAGAAATTAAACTCCAAAATAAAAATGTCACATATAGAATTATCACACACATCTTGAAGAATGATATGCAAATTACGAGAAACCACCAGAGGGCGCCGACAGTACCCCACAATGACGAGAGTATAAGAGAGGTGCATATAAGGAATGGTTGAAAAGAAGTAAAATTGTTCACAAGCGCTTTAAAAGACCTTTCTGGGCAATAACCTCATAGTTACAGCAAAAAGGAAGCATTTGGATGATGTTTTACGTTTTAGAATTATCGGCCGTCTGAAATGTAGACGTACCCAGTTGGAAGTATCCGAGGAACTTGAAATCGCCCAGAGTGCCATCTCCAGCCTTTGGCAACGGTTCCAAGATGATGGTAATGTGAGTAGATGTTACAGCACAGGTCACCCCCGAGTTACAACGCCGAATGAGGACCGGTATTTGGGAGTTACTGTTAAAAGAAACAGCTACCGGTATGACAGTTTCAAGGCAGACTGTGTACAGACGCTTAGGGCACATTGATCTATATGCTCGTAGTCCTGTCAGACGTGTTCCACTTACCGCAACGCACTATCGCCTGCGGTTAGCTTGAGGTAGAGAGCATGCATTATGGACACCGCAACAGTGGTCTTGTGTGATGTTTTCCGACTAGTCCAGGTTTAGCTCTCAGTCTGATTCTCACCGGTCTTTCATATGGAGAGGGCCAGGTACCCGTTACCACCAAGAGAACACCATTGAACGACTGATGCAGGATTGCTCGTTTAAGGAATTATTCTGGGTTCCAGAACTAACCTGCATGTTCAGAATGTAACCATGACAGGTCACATCTATCGGGATGTCATTCTGGAACAACATGCACATTTTTTTCGGGGTGCCATGGATGCAAAATTTGTATTTATGGATGACAACGCCCATCCTCACAGTGCAAACATTGTAGACGAATGCCTTCAATAGAAGGATATCACCTTTATGGATTGGCCAGCACATTCACCTGACTTAATCCAATAGAGCATGTGTGGGGCATGCTTGGCCGACGAATTGCTGTCCGTTAATCCCCTCCCACATGTCTACTGGAACTTCGGAGAGCAATGCTTGATGAGTGGTGTAATATTCCCCAAGATTAGATCGACAATTTGATACTCAGTATGCCTAGGCGTTGTACGGACTGTATTGCATCGTCTGGGGAGCATACTGCATTAACCATCATACCATCCATGTTATATTGGTTTTTGTAAATAGGTCTTTTTTGAAATTTGCTCCAGGGAGTAAATATCGTAATTTTTATTAATGATGCCGAACATATAGCATCTTTTTTGCTCTTTACCTTTTGTTTAATAAATAGATTTTACAAAATAAGTCACATTTGTTTTGCTTCTGTCTCTTTCTTTGTTTGAACTTGCATTATCCTTAATTTATGGACACGAGTGTATAAATGAGATAACACTTATGTATAAAATCTTAAATATCTAGTCTGAATCAAATATGCTGAAATCATTTTGATTAATCCTCTTTCTTTATCGTGACTGATATCTTGAAGAGCATTTCTTATATTGAAGGAACACTTAAAAGAGCAGTGACCAACGTGACTAAAATTGTTGTATACAACATTAACACATCATTTTCTGATTGCATGCAGCTTAAAAAATCTTCATAATGTATCTATAATAAATTTAATAATTCTTCTGTATATATAGCAGTACTCATATTAAAAACAATCTTAAAAGTTTTCCCAGAATTTTCCAATGAATAGAATATAATAATATGCTGCTTGGTAACCACGAATGTTATCTTACATAGATCGATTCGATTCTATATGACTCATAAATATTTGTAAATTCAAATAGAAACTAGAAGTACAATAATTGATCTTGTAAATTTTGAATATCACAAATGACAATTTTTTTTCCTAAATAGTATGATGATTGCTTAAATCTTTACAATGGTCTCTCTCTCTCTCAATAAACTTGAAAATTTTCTCAACCTCTATAAAATTAAAGAAATAGTTACAATTATAATGAAGACAAATTTTATATTTAATTTAATCATTTGTTAGAGTGTCCCTAAGTTACATCAACATTCCAAGATCAATGTTTTAGATAGTAGTTAAGTATTTGATTACTTTTCGCATACCAGTAAAAGTGTTCATTTTATCAGGACACTAGTCTGTGCATTAAAAGAAAACAAATAATAATCAATTGATGTTCAAATGTCTTTGTTAAAAGGTTACCCTATGTTCAGCATCAAAGCACAGGAATATGGTTCACCCCATGACCAAGATCTAATAGTATGTTCTTCTAAATATAAGGTTTTAGATTTGATTCCAGCAACTGTTGAAAAATGTCAACGAGATGTTTTGATACTTCGGTTGATAACCTAAACATGCTGAGAGTAGTTATAAGGCATTTATACTTCCACTACCTGCTGCTTTCTGATAGGACTTTTCACAGGCTGAGGCTTTTATTCACATTTTAAACGGGAGGGGGCGCTGAAAACTCAAGAGTTAAAACTGTGATAAGTATTTATGCTGCAAACAGATATACGACATTTATCTTTCATTGTTCAGGAGTGGCACAGATCGAACTCAAGACCTTACACACTTCAAACATTAAACTCAAGACCTTGCAAGAAATGAATTTAAAGAACCTGACAAGAATTTCACCATTAAGCATTGAAGGGTCTATGAGAAAAGTGTTCTTCAATTTTCTGCATGGACATCTGGTTGTGAATATTACATGCACATATCCCATTACGTAAAGTCAACATGAAAAATAATTCGGAGCTTATGACATTTGAAGAAATTTTTGGTTATCCAAAGCATTATGACTAAATATATAACTTCAGAATATTTTTATTTTTTTAATCATAATGCTGAAAAAATTTATTTCATATGAATAATATAAAAAAAAACCAAGAATGCTATTTATAATATTAATATTATAAAATTAATTTGTTTCAAAATCTTCCGTAAATTCTTTGACAGCAAATTAAATATCAGAAATTCTCTATTCATTTACTTTCCGTATCACGAATAATATCGTTTTTTACTCCAATCTCAAAAGTAACCCTCAATTACTGATAATCTCAAGAAATTGAGGAAATCTGGAGCATAAATCAAGAAGATTAAAAGAAAAGCAACGATGTGTTTTTCTGGTTAATTTATTTATCATTAAAACGGGATTTGTTTCGGAAAAAATCATTCCTTTAATTAAAGACTATGCGGTTAGTTTATACAGTTAGATCTGTAGCAATGAACTTTTTCACACACACACACACACACACACACACACACACACACACACACACACACACACACACACACACACACACACACACACACACACACACACACACACACACACACACACACACACACACACACACACACACACACACACACACACACACACACACATATATATATGTGTGTGTGTGTGTGTGTGTGTGTGTGTATATATATAACTTTACTATCAAGGGAATAATCCTATTAATTAGAATAATAGATTATTGGTTGAAATATACTGAATTTTATACTGATGAAACTCACTGGTGAAGTTTTTAAAAAATATTATTCCGTAAGTAAGCAATAAATCGAAATTTGGTTTCGATGAAATGCGATGGTTTTAGTATTAATTTAATTTGCATTACAGAGTTTCTTAATCTATTGTCAAAAGCATGTTCTGCAATTTTATGAGTGAGCCAAAGAGAGAAAGAGATTTTATTATTTTCTTTTTCAGGCATTGACAAAGGATAAAATGAAAATCTTATTCGGGGGCATTTTGGTTCTTTAAGCATTTTGAATTAAAATTTAAAAAAGATATTTTACAAAATCGATAAATCTTGACACTTATACTTAATGATTTTTTTTCTATAGAGATAATTGAATGCAGTTTTCTATCTGTGAAAAGTTTTTCCGATGGGTAATACGGTTCTCATACGGATTTTCGACAGATTATGTGATTATCCTAAACAATGAAAGGTGTTATAATACATTTAAATACAAACATATATTTACAAGGAATGATTTTGTACAGATATGTGCTATATCTCTGTATAGTGAGGAAGGAAATTTGAACAACTCTCAAAACCCGGCGCTGACAGTTATTCAAATAAAATGACTGAAAATGAAATCTAGTGATTGAAATTATAAAAATGATTTTCTTTTCCGAACAACATGAAACTACTTCTAGTTCACGTTTTATACTAAATACCTAATAATCTAATAGAAGAAAGTAGTTGTAAGGCATTTGCATTGCTTATTGCCTTCTCAGTAGGATGTTCAATTATGTATAGCAATATGGTATCAAATATGTATAGCAAGGGAATAAATATGGATAACTCCCACGCATTCACTCCGACAAACATGAACGTTATTCGATATGTAAATCAACAACACTTATTTTTTTATTTTAAAACAAAAATGGAACATTGACCTGTAATTGTTCAACAATGTCTACAATTGAACCTGTGATTTTCCGTTACAAAAAAGTATTGTCCTCTTTGCATTTGACCACTATTTCAAATTTGGCGGGCCGATGGCTGAGCAGTTAGCTTTCCTGACTCCTGAGCTGTGGGTCCCGGGTTCGAATTCAGGTTTGGACATGGATGTTATTTCCTCACTGTGTTTCTCTGTCCTTTCTTCTGAGATGATGCACGAATGTGACCCATCCTAAAAACGGGTTTGTGTTGATATAGAGTGGGTAATGCTATTCGCCTCCGTGGCTTGGTTCACAGGTGCCCATTGGGTAACGACAAATGAGTACCAGTTTCCAGACTTGTTGCGGCAAACGGTTAGTCACCCAAGTGCCCGCTGTTATTAAAAAAATTATTCCAAATTATGACATGGAGGAAATTTTTTGGAGAAATCTTAATTTCATAATCAATTAGTTCAGCGTCTATCAAATTCAGCTAACAAATGCAAGTTCAGTATCTAACCGTACTAATTTGTTTTTAAGCCCTGATATTTATCAATTCACTTCGAAAAAAAAAGTTAAAAATATAAACCCAGTTTCGTAATTATTGTACTAGTTATAAATTTATGTTACTTGATGATGTTGACTTGATTACGTTGATGTTCGGATGCGATCGAGTATTTGAGGATATTGAACATAATTTACGAAGCTCATCGGAAATACTTCAGCAAATTTTATGCCTGAAAATTATATTATTGTTTAAATGCACAGTACATTGGGAAGATTGATTTTTAAACAAGATCTTACATTCCAACTCTGCTCGGGTATTCATAATAATAATATATTCACATGAATATATAAACCACATTTTCATGAATATATAAGTCATATTTTTATGAATATTTAAATCACATTTTCATGAATATAAGAGCTTATTTATAGAATGCAACACTGTCTTATATTTAAAAGAAACTTTTACAGTTATATTTTAGAAAAACTATTTGAAGATTCAAATGCAATAATTGCGCTTATGCAATCCTTTTATTTTCATCATAGATATTTCTTCATAAATAGTCATATTGTAACTGATAAAAATATACTCACATGAATATGCAAATTCTGATATTTATGTGAATATATTTATGTACATATAAAAGTTTGTTTTGAAAGTAAAACAATAATCTTATATTAAAAAAAATTTCATATTCACTAGTATGAAGAACTTATTTCAAATGTTGAAATGTACAAAAGTACATATAAATAACATTTAAGTAAAGGTGAGACGCATTTAAATGCACTGTTCTTCTACCTATTTACATTTTCATTTTTTTCTTCTTAACAATAAATTCCTAGTCAGCTTTATCCTTATCTAATTCAATGAAAAAGAGCTGATATGAGCTTTGATTCTTTGAAAATAAATGGTGAAAATATTTTTCTGACAATAATTGAAGTTAATTTCTGTATTTTGTTTTGTGTGTTTTCCTTGTTTTAAATTTTCCGTATTTGACTAATAAGCCAATTAAACAAGACCAATAAAACCTTTTGTAAAATATTCCTCCTTATTTATTCAAAGCAAAAATTGTAGAATTGTTTTTCCTCTTACCGTAAGAAGAAAAACGTAGCCACGTAGAGCTTTTTATAAAGTCCTCCAAAAAATTATAACCTCATTTAAAAATAACGTTTTATAAAGCCGCTAACAGATAGAATACCGATAAAACATTGTTTAAGTATGCAAAATTATTTAGTTACTTACGACTATTTATTTTGTAACCGAATTATATACAACAAAGGTAAAATTTAGAAATATATAAAAATCGTGCCAAACATTTATAACCTCACTAATTTATTAACTTCGTTATTTATTTAGTATTGTGGTCTGGTTGCGATTTATTTTTGGATATTATGAGTGCGTAAGTAGAATGCCTCGTGGATTATCGTTAAACGAAAATGAAAAAGGTCAAATTACAGCATTCCATGAAGAAGGAATCAGCAATCGTGAAATTACTCGGGGACTGAAAAGATCACCCCGAGTTACAAACAATTTTTTAAATAATCCAAAACAATATGGGTCTAAAAAACGTTCAGGACGTAAACCGAAGCTGTCAGAAAGAGATAAAAAGACGTATTTTTCGTGAAGCGTAAAAATTTTCTAAATCTTGTGAACAGATTCATCGCACTTTAAAGCTTGATGTCCATCGAGAAATTATTAGAAATGCTTTAAAGCGAAACATAAACATTGTGAGAAAGTAATTGAAGCCAAAACCCGCAATTAATGCTGCTGATAAAGTGAGAAGATTAGAATTTGGACGGCAACACATGAACACAAACTGGACAAAAGTTAGTAAAAATTCATTAATTTTTCACATTATTACATTATTGACACAATAAATTCATTTATTCAAATTTATATATATATATATATATATATATATATATATATATATATATATATATATATATATATATATATATATATATATATATATATATATATATATATATATATATATTTAGATCATTTGGAGTGATGAAAAGAAATGGAATCTTGACGGGCCCGATGGGTGCAGATACTTCTGGCACGATTTACGCAAAGAAACAAATTACCTTTAGAGACGAAATTTTTGAGGGGGAGTATAATGACTTGGGGAGCTTTTAGTGCCCATGGAAAGCTTCGTCTAGCCTTTGTTCCGAGTCGAATGAATAGTGAACTTTATCAAGAAATCTTAGATGGCTCATTGATCCCTATTTAGAAGATAATGATGATATTTCTTTTACATTTATGCATGATTATGCGTCAATACTTCGGAGTGCCAGTACCAGAAACTGGTTTTATTCGTGAGAAATCACTGTTTTACAACACCCTCCTCTTTCTCCAGATCTCAATCCCCTGGAGAACATATGGGGAATATAAGTTCGACGAGAATATACGACGAAAATCGACAGTACTCTATTCAAGAGCTCAAAAGTGCCATTAAAGAGGAGTGGAATTCTCTAGTAGAAGAAGTCCTGATAAATGTTGTAAATAGTATGCCAAATCATATTTTTAATTTAATTCGGAATAAAGGAGGCCACATTTGAAGTTTTTGATGTAAAACTTGTAAAATTATTTTGTTATTAAAAGAAATATTTTCTTTGAGATTATAATTATTTGGCATTAATTAGAATACATTTTATGATTTGGTGATTATATTTTACAAAAATAGTTCTCACAGAAAAACAAACTAAAAATATTGTTTTATAATAATTTAATTCTTCACTGTAAACTGAAAAAATTTTGAAACATTCGAATTTATTAAAAAATTGATAGACATTTTAGTGAGGTTATAATTTTTTGGAGAACTTTATTAAAATTATAGATTAATACATGCGTGCTTAATTAACTATAACTAAATGTGTCTATTTTTATCTGCTAAACAATGTTCATAAAATTATCACTATTTACTCACAACTTACTTTAGTCTGAGACTCTGGAGATCAGGTTTTATTGTTTGGATTCAAAATTCAATACACGTTTCTAAAGTTTGGCATTAACTTTTCTATTGTATTTCTAAAAGCGTGAATAACAGCTTTAGGTAAAATTTAGATTATTATGATGTTTCTGGCTACATATACAATCAAGTGATTAGGTCGATGCCTGAGCTGGCATTCTCCTCTTTCTCCAAACTACATTGACAGATGGACACATGATAAATTTTTAATTTGCATAGACCTTTACAGTAGAAGAGGAAATCTCCCACCAAGTGGGTCGTTTCTGTTGAGAAGGATCTTAGGTATGTTTGAGTCAGTCGATGGCCAGTTACAGTCAGATGAAGGAAGTTCGTAGAGACAGCCTTGGCCTGCGACAAGATGCAATGTGGTTTAAGAAGAAGATGCTCTCAACAGAGTAGTCTTCAGGTCAAATTTAGAATTCTGTGTCTCCGGATAAAATGCCCTTTATGACAAAACTACAATGGTTCCAGTTTAGGAATGGTTAACTTATCTTTGTTGGGTACGCAGTTTTTATTGCTTTCCCTTTTATTTCCACTTGAAAATTTTCAAATGTGTTTCAAGTGATTTTCTAGTGTCTTCCTTAAAAAATATTTTTCATGTGTGTTGCATTGCTTGTAGTTATATCCATTTATTTCTTTTAATATTTCATTTTGGTTTTTAATAAATTTTTTATGCCGTTCTTTAACAATCTTCAAATATCGACAGCTTATGTTTTTATTTGCTATAAATCCTAATATTATAATGAATTCTGCTTGAAAATTACTAAAAAATGCTATATATTTTTATTTCGTTATTTGTTAGGAGATTTATTTTAATGTTTGAAATTCGCTTTTAAATATAACCACTTTTGCTTTGACTTTTATTTCGAATTTAATTTTTATAATTTTTTCTACACTTTTGAATCTTAAGTCATTTTTATCTAGAAATTCATTATTAGTTAAACCTTAACTAATGTATCTAGGTTTTTTAGATTTTTTCAAAATAATATCTCTTGTAATATTGTAATATCTAAATAATATTGCATGCAATTGCATGAAATTCAGTTATTTTTTATCTTTCATCACATATCATTTCATGTCTTTAAGTTAAAATATTTTAATTTCATGCGCAAAAAGACAATTTATTATTCCTGTAATTACTCTATTTCTTCAGCATATTTTATACATCTTAATATTTAAAAATCAAGAACAACATGCATTTCCATCAGTTTTAAATTTAAAAATGTTTTCATTCTAATCTGTTTCGTTTCATTTATAATCATGAATTATTTGATTTATTTATAAGCCTACCGTTGTTTTTTCTATATTTTAACAAATTCGATTCACATATATTATTTAAGTTGATTTCCAAACCATTTCAAACATGCACAGTTATAGTAGAACCGAGTTCACAAATTATTGAAGCATGTAGCAAAATTTACGACCAAATAATGCGAAGAAATCAATTTAGTTTTGTGCCTGGCGACCTTGCCCCGTTTAAATAATTTCCTATAAGTTTTCGTGGATTCTATAATTCAATAATCAATTCTGTTTGGTCACTGATTGTTGCAAGAAAGACTTCGGCTGAGATTTGTTGTGATGATGGAAGGCTTATAGCTGTTAACTTGTTTCAGTGCATTTACCATCAGGTTTACGGATTTCTAATAAACTGCGATAGAGAATAAGCAGTATGTATTGAAACAATAACTTAATACAATTCTTCAATCTTTATGGTAAGACACATAGGAACCAGCTCTTGAGCTCAAACTAATTTGATCTCATTAGGCAAATTGAAGATTATAGATTTTGGTTACTTTTGAGGATTCCGAAAACTTTTGAGATATGTTCCAGAGAAACATTTCATATAGACTGTGAAATATGTCTCCAAATATCGTTAAATGGACTATTTCATGCCTTTTTTGCCATTTTCATATTTCTTTATCATATAACAAAACATTACAGGTTTGACGTCTTTCGTTTCCTTGAGTCTTATGAGCGTGTAATGCTAATTTGTTTGTAATTATGACGCTGATTTAAATTAGTGCCGTGAATTCAGAACGCATAATTTTAGCAACCAATTATTTTATTACCTTCTAGGGTTGCACAGAACACAAAAATAAATTTACACATAAACTGTTTATAAACGAAAGCACTCACTTTTGATATTCTCAACAGTAAAGGAAGCAAGGAAATCTATCGTACCCCGGGCGCCTCATGTAGAAAGGCGCCAAATAGAAATTAAAAATTTTTTCAGAATAATTTAATGTTTTTTTTCGATCAAAATATTAATTTTATTCGGGGAAATATATTTTAAATTAAATAATCATTGTGTCCTGTTGAAGAGCTTGCCATAAAAGAAATTATTCCTATTTTTATATTTCCATTAAATAAGCTTATATAATTTAGTTCGTATTAAAAAGTGTGTTCTTACAATCGCCATTATCTTCTCTTAAAGTTTTTATACTTTGCTTAAGATTTGTGGCGATATATCATTATTTTGTACAATAAATCTTGTACACGTAAATGATGGAAATGTTACATTTTTTTCTGATAAAAATTCTGAAATATAAATTTTATTGGTTAGCTTACTTCTTATGCATTTGGGATGTTTTTAGTTCAAATTTATTTACCAGATAATTTGTGTTGATGTTATATAGCTTGATTTACGAATCAATAATTTAGGGAGATTTCAAAAAGGTAAGGTAATGTAAAGATATGATCTGTAACTGATTTGACTTAGTAAATGCCACAGGATTCACAATGTTTTTCAGAATCCTAATTTTTTTTACAAGATATCGAAATAAAGTTGCATATCTATGAAAGATTGTAACAGTGATTAAGCAAATGAATTTTTCTAATTAAAATAAAAAAATATGATACTTAATTAATATGACATAGACTGACAAATACATCATTAGGAGTTCGCATAATGTTATTCATCATTTAGGAATTAAAACAAATTTTTTTTTTGAAATTTTGATGTCTTAAAGTATTATTTGATTTAGAATTTATTTTTTATAGAGATTATAAATAATTTTAGTTAAAAAGCAAGTTTTCTCTTATAAATAAAAAAATGTGAAGTTTTAATCTCATTTTGACTAAAATAAAATTAGAAAATCACACTTTAAAATGGTAATTTTATAAAACTGAAACATTATTAATAAAAACTTGTTAAAATATAATTAAAACAAAAGTGAAGATTTCTCTTTAAAGATTCATAAAATTTGCCTATTTTAATAATCACTGACAAAGATATAAAATTTACAAAAATTTAATTTCAAATAAAATTAATGGATATGTGTAAAGTATTTCATTTTTACATTCTTAATAATTTACTTTTATAATTGCAATTATTATTATAAATATATAAGTTGCTCCATATTCTAATAACTGAAATTTTGAATAGACAACAAGTAAATGATAATGGAATTATAGAAACGAGAATTTTGTCAGATAAATAAACTAAATCTCAGGGTTATTCTTTTTCCGAGCACCTAAATTATAAGCTCCTTAACATAGCATGTTATATATATATATATATATATATATATATATATATATATATATATATATATATATATATATATATATATATATATATATATATATATATATATATATATATATATATGGGTGATATAGGGGATCTCTAGAAAACTTCATTTTAATGAAAAAAATAGTTAATGTTGCATAAAAAATTCTAATGATATCGATTTAAATTTTTTCACTTGCTGATTAGATTAATTACAGTTGAGCCCTTTTCTTACCAAACGAAGAAAGAACCCGTCAATTA
>CM075858.1:60641006-60751006 GCA_037975125.1 Latrodectus hesperus
TACATTTTAAATTTATTAATATATTTTAATTTATCTTAGAAAAAGTATTGGTTTATTAGTTTATATAAATATATGAATATAATTCTACTGCTGAATAAAATAATTTTGGGAAGCCAGATATTGGAATCAATCAATCAATATATATATACATATATATATATATATATATATATATATATATATATATATATATATATATATATATATATATATTGATATATATATATATATGGAAATTAATGGTTTTAATTTAGAAATTAATTTTTGATTTTATTTTGTTTCGTATAGAACGAAATATTCTTTATTATATAGAATAAATCATACAAATTCTCCACAAAAGGAATCTAACAAATTGAAATATTTTAATACTTCAACTGTTTTTACATAATTCCTGCATTCATAGAAATTTGTTAGGATATTCTACATTCCAATTTCAAAAATTGAAGGTATCCTTTATAACAGAAGCCAAATAAGGTGAATTGCAGTTGTCCTTTCAACATTTTCCACTGATAACCAATCTGAAAGCGACACATTTAACAAATAGAGTCTGCAATATTCATTATTGAAGACTATAATCACTAATGACGTATATGTCATAATGCCATAAATTTTGAAGTCCTTCTGGTTAGAGATTGCGAATTTTGGTTTAATTACTGCGACTTTCTAAGGTATCTATTTGAAACTAGAAGTTTGTTTACACATTTCGAAATTTAAGTATTTACGTTGAAATGAATTTATCACCACTCTCTATTTCAATAAAAGAAAATAGTATTTTTTTAAAAAAAATTATTGGAAATAATATTTTACTGACGATTGTGTGTGCGTGCTTGTCAGAGCAATTCCAAATCAAATGACATTCATAGTTTATATATTACTGAAGCAATTTATATTATTATTATTGCCGATATCTTCTCACGTAATTTTCCGTGGCTGCGTGTTAAGACTGTTCTTTTCAAGAACAATGGCAGACACATGCAATGTTTCTGCATGAAAATATGCTTGAGTGAGTGCTTGGGAGACTTCCGGATCTCCTCCCTTGCAATGCGTGAAAGCAGCCCAGAATGTAATAAAAATCATTGTGAAAGGAACACGCATTGTGCTTTTTCAAATGCTTAACAATAGGCCTCAGCTATTAGACTATTTGCTATTCGATATTCTAACAACGATCTCTGCATCATCTTAAGAAAATTGCACATTTTTTAAGATCAATATTTTATTCGAAAGAGAGTTTTAAGGAATCGTCATTCTCTGTTAACCATTCATTCCTTTGTAACGGAATTCTATGTTCGATTCCGTTTTACGATTAAATTATCTTCAGACTATTTAACTTTGTGTGAAATATCAAACTTTCCATCTGCAAAAATCACTTAAAATTAACTTAAAAATCACTTAAATCACTTAAAAATCACTTAAATCACTTAAAAATCACTTAAATTACTTAAAATCAAATTTTTTAATAAAAACCAGGCACTATATTATAATTTGTAAAGTTAGTTATACAATAATACATTTGAAAAATGCGGTGAATCTATTTATTTAACTAACATTTCTTGTTTAATTAAGTTAATACAAAATTAAATTAAAAAAACTCTTTTTAGTTTTTTGTTATAAAAAAATTTATATAAATCTTATACTATTCGTTTTTCATTTTTAACCAAATTAGCATTGAGGCAGTTCAATGCATTTCTAGACCAAGCTTGAAATATTTTGTTTCGAGAAAAAAAGGCTCTGATACTATGATAACAAAAGCAATAATTCTTAGCAATTAATTTAAAATTTAAAAATCGAAGTATTTAGCCTGGTGAAGTAAAAGTCCATTTAATATCCTATGTTAAAGTATCCTTTTTGTTGCGAAAACAGGAAAAGTCGAAGATTGGTGATAGTTTTATTTATGTACAAGGCTACCCTAATTTTTACTTTTTTATGAAACTCAAAATATTTTTATTCAAATAATTTTCTCTAAACCATAAGTTGTTGGAGTGTAAACAAAGACATTTTTTAAACTAATTACGTGAATATTAAATTATAAATTGAACAAAAATGTTTTTTAATTTTGGCTTTCGAAATTTTGTAAATTCAAATTGTGAAGCCGAGAGCTGGATCCACTAAACTGTGAATTAAATGAATGTTGTAAAATGAATTAAATGCTGTTGTAAAACATTTCAATATCCACAACAAGTTCTTTGTACAACTGGCAGCCGAATGTTATCTTCTGGGTTGTTCTTATATCCAATTATCAAACCAGGCTTGGATGCTTGTAGTGATCTGCAATCCAATTGAAGACGTTGGTCCTATTCTGGTCTAGTTAGTCCTCGCGTACAAGAATTGGTTGTTAAATGACAACCAAACATACCAAGCTACCGAGCTTTGTCTTTCTAAAGGATTTTTCTTAGGCAGTAGTTCGTATTCACTTGTACCAAACCAAACGGAGAGAGATACTAGGAAAACTTCCCTGACAGATTTCAATTACTTATATAACTTATAACAACCGTAAAAGTCCTTATGAAATGTAATATCTTGGTTCAGAAAAGCGCCAGCTTCATGTTGAGAAAGCTGTCAGTAGATCAGCAAATATCCAGAAAGCAATAAGTTCGCTACTTCTTTTTGGATATTTGATGAGTAGATTACGACTGCCGTGTTGTAAAGATCTATGCGTATTAAAATATCTGTGATATCTAAAATTTTTCCTGTGGTATGGAGCAGTATAAAGAGCAGAGAGCCAGCTATTACACCAACCTGGTGGAGTTTGACTACCTTTATTCAAAATGACGAGGCGTTTCGCTACGTTTGATGGCAGTGGAAATGATTACAAATGTAACACTACTTAATTTATCCAGCCTTTATTGAATAATTCCTTAGTTCTCATTCCTATGTGACTATTGAGTAATACTGTGAAGATTAAAATTAAATTAGGCTATTAAAAGAGTAAAAATTTCATTAATTATATTTCCCTTACATACAACGAGTAGCGATTAAGTTGACGCATTGTACATTTCAGAACACTGATGTTGTAAAGAATACCAGGTTAAGATTCATCATCAGAAAGCAATACTGTTTTGGAAAAAATGCCAACTCATGTCAACCACGTTGCTTGATTTTGGTTCAAAACTAAGAGGTATTGGATGATGTAGCTCAGGGTGACCAACCAATGGCACACCACACAATATTTTGGGCACGCCATAGATCAAAACAGTTTGCATATTTAAAGATAACAAAACTCACTCTGAAGTATTACGTTTAAACGCAAGTGAGACTGCATTTAGCGTTTTTGCTCGATATTGCGCAGGAAACGTCGTTAACGAAAAACTAATTACAATAACATCGTTGCTAAAAACTACAAAAGCTCAGATGTTTGTACGGTTGTTAAAAATTCGCTTGCTGAGAAAGAAATTGATTTGAAAGTATTTGTTTCAGTAGCAAAAGTGATGGTGCTCCAAGTATGGTGGGAAAAAATGGTTTCATTAGTTTATTTCAGACAGACGTAGGACACATATGATTTTTGAATTCCGCTGCATCATTCACCAACTTATGTGATGTCTTATGTGATACAATGTCTTATGTGATAAAAATGATTTAACGTCTCTTGATAATGTGATAGCGTTAGTCACAAGAATAGTCAACCTCACATCGTCGCAGGCTTTAAATAAGCTAAAGTTTGATGCTTTACTGGAGGAAGTCCACTCGGTATATACTGGCTTACCGATGCATTATAATGTTTTCTGGTTCAGTCTCTGGGACAAACTTCAAAGATTTGTCGACTGCTTTGAGGAAATCAAACTGTTTCAGTAGAATGAGGGAAAATTTATCAATACTTACAGTTGTTGGATATTATGATTTTTTTTTACAGACCTACGCCAACATTTCAATAAATTGAACTTAAAGCTTCAAGTCACAAATAAAACGATTATAGTCATGATGTATCTCATTATCGATTTTGACGCTAAACTGCATGTTTCCGCGAACGATATTATCACAAAAAATTACAAATATTTCCCAAACTTAAAAAAAAAAAATCAAAAATCAAAAATTTTGAAATACATCAGAAACCAGGAGAAAGAAAAGTTATTGAAGAATTTACGTAATTAATTTTTCAATCAAGGAATTTTCACGATTTTCTCAGTTATCGGAAACACTGAAGTTATTATTATGTACCCTGAGGGGATTTCATTTGATAAACTGAACTTGTCCTAAATCGATTCTTTGAAAGTTGAAGAATTTGAAATGCAGGTGATTGATTTCCAATCTAGCTCAGCCTGGATTCAAAAGAGTTTATAGAAACAAGGAAAAAGTTGGAATTAATTTCAAACAAAATATTAACAAGCAATATAAGTAAATCTGCCAGTAACGAAATTTTGTCGATATGGAATTCGATTCCAGACAAATTTAACTATTTGAAGAAGCTGACCCTTCCCATGATATTTTAATCATATTTTCATCTAATTATGCCTGCCAGTCATTATTTTAAGAGATAAATAATATTAAGAACTTGTTTTTGAAACCGTTTGGAAGATAATTCCAGTTCAGTATTGATTCTACAAAAAGTTACATCTTATAACCCTAATGTAAGCTATTGTTATCTAATCTACAACATTAATGCTATTTTAATTTGAATTACAGACACATAATGGCATTTTTTGTTACTGAATAAAAATTTTTGAATTTGTTTTAGTACTTAGCTTTATTATTTTCCCTATTATATCATTAAGCCAAAATTATTTGATTTCAGGTTTATGACCTCCTTTATAATATTTTTCAAAAAAAAAAATAAATAAATAAATAAATAAATAAATAAAATAAAAAAATGGCCCTTTGCATGAAAGTTGACCATTCTTAGTATAATTAGTTAAATCTTTAATCGGTTAGTACAACCTGGTGTTCTTTACTTTCTTATTCGTGTATATCACACACACACACAAGAACAAAATTGCTGTTTAATATCATTTTGTTATCGAATGTAAAATAATATTTCTTATAATTGCCAATATTGTTACCTTTATGTATAATATAATATTCTATTGTTTCCCATGTTTTATCACTAGTTTTGGCAAATGCCTCAAAAAATGAAAATAATGGTTTCATTTACATCACCAAATATTGCATGCATCTGCACTCTGCGAATCACGAATTAGTTCAAAGACCAGAAAATTACAATCGAAAAACGGAAAATGTGTTACATATCGGATGTAAAGCTGTTCTAAATATTAATTAAAGGTGGTTAATCAAACCGTTTGTAGTGACACGCAATCCGCTGAAATAATGTAGCTCACAATTTCTTTGATATGGAATAGAAGGCTCCAGTGTCTGATTTTTTCTTTGCTTATGATTCAAAATTCGAGTGGATTTGACTGTGTTTAAAGTCTTTAATGGGATGGAATAAAGAACAGAAAACGTATCACAATAATCGAAGCTAAATATTTAATTTAACGATGACACAAATACACAAACGCAAGTACTGAAATTTTATTAAACTATAAAATGTGTAAAAACATTAATTTTAATGAGGACAACATATTATTTCGACACTAATAGTCATTACACACTCAAAAATTTATCAATTAACTGTTAATAATTAACTATTCCAAACTTGAGTAGAATCGCTTTGAATTATGATTCATAAATTATTCTGTGGGATGAAACCTAATGTTTTGTGTATTTGCTGCCCATTAAAACGAGCAGATATAATTACTTTTTCCAGTTACTGTCTGATTGCAAGCAAGATGAGAGTTATCATGCTTGATTACAAATTATATATTACTTGCCTTTGATAATACTGAAAAATTTTACCGATTTATAACACAAAGATACTGTATTCTCTAGAGATCAAAAAGAAAACCGCAAAAGCAAAAGATGTAAGTCTTAAAATTATTCGTTAATGACATCCAATTTCCAACCAATTCGTGACCTTGAGCTTTCGTGATTGCTTGACCCCTGGGAAATCAAACAAGTAGTGTATCAGATTGTAACACCTGTCGCGTTTTAAAACTCAATGGGGTGGAGACTGGGCTCTGATAGCCGAAATACAGTTTGCAATAAGTCAAAGAGAAAAACTAAAGTAAATTACCTTTTCGGCCAGTGAATAGAGCACACAGCAACCCATTAATATTCTTCGCAAAGGTCAATATACACCGCAATAAAGTTTCATTAGAAACCTACTTAGTAAAATCGATAATGGTACAAAACAGTTTTTAATCAAGTTTATTGTTTAAGTTGCAATTGTACGTGAATTGAATATATATTCTAATTCATATATTTTTGTGCAAAGATTATACATAAGGCAAATGCTTCAGTGTACAAAATATTGCATAAGAAATTCTCGATCTGTATAAATTAAATCATTATTGGGTAGAATTGTTTGAACTAAGAACGGACTTTTCCAAGTTTGCACTAAAAAAAAAATTAAACCTTCCATCAGGATAAGTCTCTGGACAACTTAAGATTTGTGTTTAAATTTGAAACTTTAATTATAGCGTTTGTAACTAACTTTGATCGTAATTAAAATTGATTTGAATTCACTTTAAAGTTGTTTATGTCATGATGCGTGTTATTTCGGATCTTTGCTTTCGTTAAAAATCGAGTTGTGTACTCTTTTCTTTTTCAAAATTGTCATCAATATTTAACCATTGGAGTCGGAAAAGAAATATACGGCATCGCATCTTCTTTTTCTCTATATCACCAAAAATATTTTTCAGAAAGGTAATTATAGGTACTATGTTTATTGTTTTTTTAAATAATATCGTTTAATTAATTAGTTTAATTAATTAATTAGTAGAGAGAATGTGATTACGTTTTCTCCAATACGCGGCTCATCAGGAATGAAATATTATATGGATGAAAGGAATTGCGCTTCAGCATTCAAAAATTTCATTATGAAATTGAATTTGGCGCATTGTCTACCTCATTCGATTAGTTTTTAAATTGATTAGTATGTTATGCCTGTGACTTTGTGGTTCAAAACAAAATATTCAGCGAGGCTAAATAAATAGGAAATACCATTAAAATGTAGATAATATCTTTGTTTTTCCAACTTACACTTTTTACTAAAGGATAAACCACATTTTCAACTGGAAACCACTGCTCGCTAGTTGTTTACATAAGAAAAAGAAGACTTTTTCCCAGTTCCTTCTTAAATGCATTTTTAAATGAAATATAAATACAAATCAACAAAACGGTGTCGCACGAAATGAGAAATATTGATTTTTGGAGCAGAAGAGATAAATTTGTGCGTGTATTTTCTGGCGTGCATATTATATTCAGTAATGCAGAAATGGCTAAATACTAGGTCCAAGATAATCAATGAATTTAGGAATCAGCTATGTTTTGAGGTCAATCTAATGAATGTTTCTTTCTGCTGCTTCAAAGAAAATGCTTATTTCTCTGATAGTTACAATAAATCCATCTTCATTAATACTGAGATTTTATTAATTTGAAACGAGAAAATCAATATAAGTTTGTCTCTATGCTCTTTAGCCCTATCATTACCATGAAAATATTTGAAACTTGTGAAAATTTATTCAAATAAAATTCCTAAATTTTCATATATTAGGTTTCTTGAAATACTAAGATTAAGAAAGCATTTTATAAAATAGATTTGTCGAGATTAGTATGTTTAATATATAAAACATGTAAAGAAAATTTTGCTTATTGCGTCTTTATTTTTTAGTGTAACGCATTGTAATTAAAAAAAAACGTAATTTTATTTTATTTGTTGTTACGTAATACCCGGCTGCTTGTATTTCCCCCTTTCAGTACTACAATGGGCGAGAGAGAGGTCACCTTATACAAAGGGCACCCAGTGGGTGCGCCATCGTATCCCGAAAGTGGATCTTTGTAAGAACGCTTAGAAGCAGACACTAAGCATTAAACCCCCACCCTTGGCATACTACCTCCAGAGGTATCATTTCATATGGAGGACATTGCGATGACGATAAATTTATGTGTCCCGACTGCCATCAGTGAAGATGACGGATCTTCGATTGGGTAGGGATTTGAACTCACTACCTTTGTTGTCGAGAACGACGCCCGCTTTTTGATAAAAAGAATTAAATGTTACGATGAAGTTATAAAGAATTTTGTTTAAAATGTGATCGATATCTTCATTATAATTGATTATTTTTCATTAAAAATAATTAGGCTAAATTCGAGCTTTAGCTCAGCCTTATTTAGAGATTAGTTTTAGTGTTCAAAATGTTATTGTAGGGAGACAAATCAAACTAAAAATTGAGGTTGTTATTTTTTAATTGCTTGTGGCTGAGAGACAATGATTACTGATTTGATTTGAATAATTTTGTTTCTAGGATAATTTTTTCATCAAAGGGTTAATTTGACTGGGAACTATTTAAAACAGTGCTTAACTATAAGTAAACAATGCTGACTTGATCATGACATAATATATAAATGGTACCATATAAAAATATCAACATTGAAAAATATCTAAAGCAAGAAAAGGAAAAAAATGTTCGTAAAAATTGATGAATAATGTATCTGCATCTATATATAAATAGTAAAATTGTATAGTTTTTAATTAAAAAATAAGCTAAACTAAACATCGTGGCACGACATCCCATGTGGGTCAAGGCCTACAGTACTCATAACTGTTTTCCTGACCGAGGGCCCTGGGGTCCCAGTAAGGTGGTTAGTCTTACGTCCTACCCCTAGTGTTTAGTTCCCAAGCATGCTTGGTACTCAGTTTATCGACCCACTGAAGGGATGAAAGGCTGAGTTGACTTTGCCCAGCCCGAGGATAAAACCTCGGACCTGTGGCTTGGGAGCGTGAAACACGCTGCCACTATATATATATATATATATATATATATATATATATATATATATATATATATATATATATATATATATATATATATATATATATATATATAATAATATTAATGATTAATGTAAATAAAATTTTATAAATTAAATCAATGCGATAGCATTTCTTAATTATATAAAACAATATATGAGTTTGAAAACAAGATTTTAAGCATAATCCTCTAAAAAAATATCAAATGAAATAAATGTAAACTGTTTCACCGTTGCAATGTGGATTGGGAAATGAGTAAGGCAACAAATACATAAAAAATATGATATGATATTTTTCAATTTGATAGCCATTTATTCCTTACAGCTCGGATAAAAACTGACGGAACTTAAATCGAAATATCTCTCCATTTGATAGGATGACATTAGAAAATAAAATTAAATTTTCTAAAGAAAGAATCTAGTAAATTGGAAAAAATACACACCATAATTCAAAGGAATGTAAAAAGTTACAAAGCATTCTTACCTCAGTATAAGTTTATATCTTATCCTTGAATGAGAAAAAAAAATAAAATGAAGTATTTGACCAAATTATTTCAAATATTGGCTTACAGTAAAAATAAGTTATTATTAGACGTCTTCCAAAAATATGTGTTCAATTTCTTTGTAGTTTTGTGTGTCTTTCAATACTTTTTTTCGTATTGGATTTTATGAACGCTTTCAATCGTCAAATTCACATTCTGTATGTATGTTTGAGTAAAATGTTAGAAGTTATTAGAATTGACCATGGTAGTTCAAGAAAAACTGAGTACATTTTCCCCCAAAATCTGAGGTTTATTATTGTTAACGGTATCTGTAATCGTTAAAGAATTGCTTCGTCCATTCTCTCGAAAATAATTAATGTGCAGCAATAATAAAATGCGTAACAGACAAAACACTTAGTCTTTTTAGAAATATAATAAATTACATTAATAGTTTTATTTTAAATATCAAAAAAAAAAAGATTATATCATTTTTTGATTTTTTATTTTCTCTTAAATTTTTCCATCCATTATTATTATCTATTATTCTTTGAAATAAGAGATTGAGCATTTTAAATTTACTTAAACTACTTTTGCAAGAAACTTACAAAATTCTAGTTTAAATTATTAAAAATTGGAAAAGAAATGCTATTTCACCTACAATTTTGCAAACATGAAGGAAATAGAATTTAATTCCTTTTGTATACAAAAAGAAACACACAAAAGAAAAGTGATACGTGAAAATCTGACATGTGCCATAAAAAAATTTCGCTTTTTTTGAAATTACTAAAAATGAACTCATTTTGACGATTTAAACTGTTAAACACAATTACTCTCTTTATCTTTACAAATTAAGTAAATAGCTTCTTCATATTGTTGTATATTAAGAACATTTTGTTCTCTAACACAAAAATTTTACAAATTAATAAGTTTGTTAAATCTAAATTGCCCTACATTATGTTATTATAGCACTTGAAAAATGTGCTATTGTAAAATAAAATATATTTTATAAAAATATTAATAATAAAGTCAAACTTATTTAAGAAGATAATCAGTCTTCCTAGTTATTATCTTATTACTAATAGTTTTGAATTTAAATTAAAATAGAATAAATAATAAATATACATATTTTATGATTTTAATTGAGCAGTGTGTATTTATGATTATATGCATGCTATCCAATAAAGTTTTGTTTTCACATATTTTACCTTGGTATGATGGTGATTATAAAAATATGACTGTAGAAAGGTAGCTATGAGCAATAAAACGAAACGACTTATAATTTTCTCTAGTTATAAAATAAGAAAGTTAACTATTTTATCTTGAAAGCCTAAAGAATTGAGGAACCTGCATAAATGTTTTTACCAATAAATTGTTCGTTATTATTATATTTTCCACATTATATAAATATTATTGAAATTTTTCTTTTTTATTCCAGACACATATGCAATTTATATTTGTTCTGCTTAAAAAGATTATGTGTGTGTGTGTGTGTGTGTGAGAGAGAGAGAGAGAGAGAGAGAGAGAGAATGATTTAGCAGAGATAAGAAACCTTTTTATTTAAATTTAACTAATCCAATAGTGAATCGTAATTAATAGGAAAAATCATTATCAATAGGAAAAAATTTAGGTGATAGAAAAAGTGAAAAATTCATTTTTACTAAGGAGGACAAATTATTCTTTAATAGATTCTTTAATCATGAATTTTTCCAGAAATGTTTCAAATATTTTAGTAAAATAAGACTTTTTAAGAAAGGAGAGAGAAGATATTTTCAAGTTAACCCTCATTAAACTAATAATAGAGGAAATTTGAAATAAATCTTATTTATCTTGTTGTAAGAAATGGTTTGTAAATGTTCTATGCTAATTTTAAGAAATATATCAAAGTTTTTCATAAAGTCATATTGTGGTATGTTTAAAGATATAAAGCCATTATAGATTAAAAGAATAAAGGTCAATTTGTGTTTTTAAGAATATAATACATAAATTCATATATTACAATACATTACGAAGCTATTATTTAGGTTACTGAAATATTTAATTTGAATTTAATAGAAATACACAAATTTATGGTATATTTTAGTTATTTAAGGAATTTTTCAAAAATGTATACATGTGTAGAAATTAATGCATATTTGGTCACCAACTTAAATTTTTCAAGCATTTACCATTTTAAAATTATGTAATTGAGCATCCACAAATTGTCAAATAAGCATTTGTTCAAAACATTTTTCATAAAAATATATCACAAATGTTATAAAGTATTTCGAACAGTTTAAATGTTTTATTTAAATTATTTTTATTTAGATTTTTATCACGCATTATAAATATTAGATAATTTATTTAGATATTTATTACAAAGTCATGTATAATTAAAAATTCATTTTAAAAATAAGAATTTGTTAAGAACGAAAAATTTTTCTTAAGCATTTAATTTGTTGTGTTTGCGAAATATGCAGATATCTTCATGACAACAAATATGGCATATTTTGTTCTAAAATATTTATAACATATGTCATTTTATAATATTTATGATCATAGTTTTTTTTTGTATCATTAGGAATTTTAAAAATATTAATTTTCTGAATTTTATCATTACCTTCGAGGGAAATAAAATAATTTTTTTAAAAATTGTAATGAAATATAAAAAATTCAAAAGAAAATTTTTTATGTTGGCGTAAGCAAGGCAATAGTCTTAAGATTCAAAAGAGATTATATTGTTTACAAATATTGCAATTATTAATTTAGAATTCTGTTGAAAGAATCTTTCTGTGCCTGTGTAAACAAGCGCTTTCTGAAAAAACTTAATCTTACTCAATGCGAGCTATAAGCCTACAAGCATAAAACCCGAAAACAGTTTTGTCGTAACCTAGAATTCTGTTAATTAATGAAATTTTTAAAAATTTAAATCGCCCTTGCCGATTTGAAATAACCATAAAATGGATGTTTTGTCTTTTCTTTTACATTTTGCTTTTTCTGCTGTTCTACTGTCCATATGTCTTGAATCCATGGAAAATGGCTTTTCAAGCCGATGTTTTGGTCCTTATATAAGAAATTGTGGTAAAAATATATTTGAGGGTGCCCCTTGGCGAGATTGGCGAATTTTTTGGCGCCAATCCTGTTCGTGCGGTACGCTGTGCAAACAGAAATGGCGGCCAAAACACAATGAAATTTCAAAAATAATGTAGTAAGCACATAAAAAATTTACTCACTTTATTTTGCTGGAATATTCTCACTTTGAGGTACACAGAATTCTCTAATAGCACCTACAGATATTGCTTAAATTTATCCTGAAAAGAAAACCAATCAGAACCATGAATAGATTTCAGAATAACGTTTAGGGTTACCATAAATAGAATATCAACGCTCAGTTTGGCGATAAACTTGGCGAAAATTCAAGGGGCACCCTCAAGTATAGTCTAACCGAAATTGTTCTTGTAACGAAATGTGAACTTCGACACTGTTCTCAGACATTCGATGGTGAACTTCACCTTGTGTTTGCTGCCGCTCGAAGAATGAAGAAGGAGGGAAATAATTCTTCGACAAGTCGGATTTACTACACCATCTTAATACAATATGGTAATTAATTATGTATGACGTAGATTAAATATTTTCTGACATCATGGATATTTTAAACCATTGAGAATCGTAATAAAGTGGCGTAGGCAGGATCTCAACTGTAACGAACGAAACAACCCTTTTATGGTTAAAAAGGATTTTAAAAAATTAAAATAAAGAGCATTTATTTACCACAAAAAATTTGATAGAAGACGAAAGAGGAAAATCAAGAAGTAGAAAATAGGAAGTATTTACAATTACTACAGTATGTTTATTTAAAATATTCAATTTACATTCGATTTTCTTTTTCTTTAAAAAAGCTCTATCAAAGCTCAATCTACCTAATAAATAAACAGAAATTTACTTCTTTAATATCCTAATCTGTAATAGTGTAAATTATTTATCTAATAAGCAAATTGATGAACAAGGAGAAGCTAAGAAGTAGAAATAATTACTAATATTTATAGCTACTAAAGTATGTTTAATCAAGACATTAAATTCTTTTTCATTTCAATCTAATTTAATTTTTTGTTAAAATGTATTTCATTAGTAGTCTTTACTTAGTAAATTAATAAAATTAACAATTTACTTAATAAGTAATTAGAAGAACACGTAAAGGAAAGAAAAACAGAGAAGTATGTATTACATTTTATTGTTAAGTATGCACAGTTAAAAACATTTATTTAAAATATTTTTATTTGATTTTTTTTTCTAAAAAATAAATAGAATTCAACTTTTTGATAATAAATGATAAATAAATCACTTAAGAAGTAAAAAGAAAAACAAGAATTTAAGAAGTAAATTAGGAGTATTCATAAGATATTCAATTCATAATACCATGGGAATATTCACAATTTGTACTTCTTCTGAAATATATAGCTTATAAAGTATATTCAATTTTTGTTATTTTAGATACATATTTTTTTTTCGTTAAAAAGAACTATGTCTTTTTTTACTTATTTAAATATGAATAAAATTTAAAGTTGTATGCTTAAAATGTATTCATTAATGTAATACCTATACATAAAATCAATAATTATTGATTTGTTTCCAAACTTGTACAGAAAACTACTTATTCTATGAATAAACGTTGCATGCAAGCTGCTTGACTTCTAAGGGAAATCACACACCACATTCAAGGCTTTCAGATGAAACTTTCATGTACTTCCAGTAGTGGAGGTACTTATGATTCATATTTTATCTCTCTTTTCAACACAGAATTTACCTTTACTCGTGACATTTATTAGAATGTATGAGAAAGGGTCAAAGATATCCACATTTTACATTTGCCTAACAAATGCCTCGCTCTTTCCGAAAAGTGCTTCACTTTCATTCATAAAATAATGGAGTTTAAGTATTCAGATTTTGACCCGAATTTATGAGGTCTGTTTGAAGCATTGATTATATCCAACGCATTTGCCTTTTGTCGAGATATTTGACCTTTTTTACTTCAAATAATAGAAATATGTTGATCTGGCACGATCTAAAGATCGATAATAAAAGAGAAACGCTTTTAAGATAAATTACTGTTTATCAGGCAATGATTATTTTGTTAAAAAAATGAAGGATAGTCATATTTCTGAAATGATATTGTTGATAGATGATATTGAATGCCAAATGTGTTATAAGGCACAATGAAGAGTTTATCTTTCTCTCGTTAAGCTCTGTACAACAATGCATTCATTAAGAGAGCTTTTTTTTACGTGAAAGCCCCTATGATTTAAAAAAAGGCAACAAACAAATATTACGTTCATAAGTAGCTAAATAAATGTAATAAACTTATTTATTTTTTCTAGATGTAAATGTAGTAGGTTTATTCATTACAAACAAATGTAATAAATAAAATAAATTTATTATTATCAAGTATATAAATATTATTTATTTAATAAACAATAAAATAAATCATTTAAGAAACAATAAAATAAATTTTGAATTTTTTTATTCATAAATATTAAATAAATAAGGATTGTTCTTTAATTGACTGAAATGTTAAACTTAGTGACCGTTTTCATTTGGCGGATGATTTCGTCTTCGTTTCTGTTTGTAGCTGATTTTATTTTTTGGTAAATGGTAAGCCTTACTTCAAAGGTTATTTGTTGTTGTTGTTTCTAATGACACTTGGACAAGCCAAGCTCGCTATGCCTTGGCTATGCGAATTTAAGTCAAATGGGAGCGTCTTTCGTTTTAATCAGAGCACCATGAAGGTGAAAGTGCAACATTGCTCTACACACATGCTATAGGTACCCGTTTATAAGGTAGGCAACCATTCACACCTCATTCATACAAGGAAAGGACAAAGACCGGATAGATAGAGAGAGAAAGTACATCCATGCCAAAACCGGGATTCGAACCCAGGACCTCCTTATCCGTAGTCAGACACGTTGACCACTAGACAAGTTAGTCGGCTTTTTATTTGTAATTCGGCATTTCTATTTTACATTTTTTAATGATGTACTTGTTTAAAAAATATGAAAATATCAACCACAAAGCCAAAATTATATTATTTTGTATTATTTTTCTAGTTTTATGTTTGTAATTCAACTCAGCACCCCTTTCCGATTGGCGATTTGAAAGTTCATGTCACCAAACGCAAGAAACTTGGTGTCAAATCACCCACTCCCTCTCACACAATATTTTTTCTAATAAATAAATATTATCTTTAAAATTAAAATTAATAATCTTAAATAATAAAAGATAAGCTACTGACACAAATATAAATAAATGTATAAATTATGTACAGAAGTTATTAACAATGGCAAACTTTGAGTTATCTTTTACCTTTTCAATGCATTAAAAATTGTTTTCATTAAAACATTTTAATCAAATTTATGTTATTAAAATTAGGTAGTATTTAGTGAAAAGTTTCTAATTCTTTAATTAGAAAATGAGAATATTTATCATTGGGTTGATTATTTAAACTTAAATACAAATTAATAAAATAAAATAATTATTAATGGAAGTTATAAGTAAAGAATGCAAATGGTTAGGAAAACTAGTTTCCTTCAAATAACACTCAACAAAGATTACGAAAGATGATGCATTATACTAAACTGCATTATGTTAGTTTCTGTTTATGTCAGATCGAGATTTTGTATCAGGTAGTTTTTCTTCTAGTATCAGGTGAATTTTGTACATATCTATAGTAATTTTATTCATGTTTCTGTTATATTTAGATTTTGTATCTGGAAGATTTTTCTGATATTTTGTATGTGTTTCTCATTGATTAATCTTTTGTATCATAATAGATTTTACTTGTATCTAATAGTTTTGTTTATATTTCAGATAAATATAGATTTGGCAAATTTTATTTAAATCTACCAGTTTTAGTTTATTTTCTGGTAGATTTAAATTTCCTTCCACGTAGTTTTCTTTCGAGTATTTGATAAATTTTCTTTGTATCTGGCAGTTTTATTTGTGATCTAGTAGTCTACCATTTGTATCTAGTATACATTTTCTTAACATGAGAATGATGATCTTTTCATTTTAAAGTCACGGTTGGGTCGCCCTATTACAGACATATTAAAATCACCATATTGCTGTAGTTATGGACCAGGTATTGAACCTGAAAGAGTCCGATTGCGAGTACTATGCTTTTGTTCATCTGGTTACCCCTTCTTACTACTAATACAGCTATATTATAACTATTAATAATTTCCTAGGCAGTTGAGAAAATAAAAATGTGCTAATACCGTAAAATATATTGAAATTAAAATTCTAAAATTAGTCTTAAGTAGATTTCACTTTTAAACAAACACTTTAAATTATCATGAAAAAAAACATCAATTTATTTAGCAAATGTGCTGCTTGGTTTTTTGGGATTGATATTTTAATTTGGAATGGAAAATTATCGCCAAGATATAAGTTCATAAAGGAAAAATAGCATTTTTTTATACGTTCATAAATAATATATGCTATGTGTACATTTTGTCTGAATACTGTAAGTATACAATACTTTTTATTCTGTATTATACTCTGCTTACTAATAATATTCTCGGTATCGCCATCTAATCTTCTAGATCTAGAAATAAACTTTTAAACTTTTTTTCTACTTAAACTGAACAGATATCTTTTATCTAAATTCCCCTTATTATATCAAATATTTTAATGTAAATTATTGATTTTAAGTATCTTTTTACAGAAATATATATATAACAGTAATCTATTACATTTAATAGATATAAATTTATTTCACTTTTGGACACTCACGAGGGCTATATATTTAATATCGATTTTTCCAGTAATTTTCTAGAGAAAATCGATACAAACCAGAACATTTTACCTATCGTGATTATTTTTGCGCTACAGGTGGTAGCACAGACGAGAAATAAAATTGATCAAGCTATCCAAACTAAAATCTTTATTGTATGGTCAAATTGTTTCTCTAGAAATCAGTTGTGACAAACATTAATAAAAATATCTAGCTATAGAATAAAGTAAAATTTTTTTGTATAGATTTAACTATATTTGATTATAGATAAAATAAAAGTTTTTAATGGAAGTATATAAAAAATAATTTGTATGAAGAGCTTAAAGGGGTTGTAAAATTTTTTACAAAAATTATGTAATGATTTTAAAATATTTCAAATTTATTCATTAATACTATTGGTAGAAAAATTATTTACTTTTTTATTACGGAAGTTGCAACAGTAAATAAATCGGATTAACTTCTAAAAGCTTATTAAATTATATTTTTTCACCAAATGCTTTTAATTTTATTCAGTTTTAAAACTATGTGTAGGAAAGGTTTTCAAAATTTACATTTAGTAGTTATTAATGATAATATTAATTTTTTATTTTCATCGACATTGTAATTCTTGTAAATTTATATAGCAATCTTAAATTTCTTTAAGAAAATTTCTTATATATTGATATGAAATTTGTAAAATTTTAAAATTTATTCAAAACATTTATTCTTGTATGAAAATATTTTAGTGATTTGATAAAATTGATTAATTTGCAAATTGATTTGATCTTGGTATTATATTAATACAAGCGCTTCTAGACACTATGATTAAAAATAATTTTTATTATGATATTTTTTGTACAAGAGATTTTCCATCAGAGTGGTGTGACATTGATATGCCATCAATTTAGCAGCCCGTGAAAAATGCTTTGTGTTTGTTTACAGAATTTTATATGAAAATGGAAAAATATAACTGTAAATTATCTATTAACTATCATTAACTAGATTTTGCTAATGTAAATACATGCTATCTCAGACAAAGAACATTCAAATTAACATAATTCGCGAAAAATAGCGTATTAAATATTTTAATAAGTTACTTTTGAATATACCTGATGAGCTGTGCTTATTTGTTTGTATCTCTATGGTTACATTTGGTGTATTTCGACCACCAGTCTGTTGTTTGAAGTGGATTCTGCAACATTAAAAGCATCCATGCTCGAAACTGAATGCATCTGATGAATTTGAAAATGGAAAAAAATTGCATATGTTAGTTTTGAAGACACGCTGTTTATCATTTTACGCTCACTTTTTGAAAACGCAAGTTAATTCAATTGGTAGCTGAGAGATTTTTGAGACCTTAGTTGAACTCATAAACTATGGATCACGAAGAAACTTGAATATGTTGCTTTTGAATATTGGAGATAGGTTCAGTGTTTCTTAAAATATTAAGACTACTTTTTGCACACAAGAGTAAATCTGACCAATACATATGATCTAAATTTCTTTTCGAATCATTAAATGTATAACAGAAATCGAGGTGGTGTTTGAATCCATGAACATTCGAGTATGAAGAAGAAATCTACGCTTGCTTTTGACGATTCATAATATGTTTGGCTTATTATCACTTTATGATCACCGTTAACACTCGCGACTAATTTTATTCGTAATAAAAAGTTGAAAGATGGTTTTCAAACTGCGAAACATTTACTCGATTATTTTCAGATATAGTCAGTTATAATCACGTATCACAAAGTATCATTAACTAATAATAATTAATTTGTAACGTCCAAAGTTATTCCGCTAGTGTGGCGTACATGTGGTGCGGAAGGTACCAACTCCGGTGTCACCTCGTCACCTGACCGTGGTTCATAAGGATGAGAAGCGTGGTGATGAAAGAGTATTCCAAACCGGTTAACCTCAAGCTACAGCCCGGGACTCGCTTGCACAGCTATTTTATATGTGTAGATCTTCTCTGCATATTTTTCATGTGGATCAAGTCTGCGTAAGATAATAATGTTATTCGGATTCCTACTGGTTCCTGGAGATTTAAAGTCTATTGAAATGAAACAAAAATATTTTCCTTAGCACGGTTTCTCCGGTTAAGCAAATTCTCTGAAAATTTTCGGACTCGCCCTCTTGCTAAGCGAATAATGTAACGTCTTTCAAGCTCATGCGTTAAACTTTGAAATTTTCTTCATAACAGGTCAAAAGTAAATCCTTTGACATCAAACTGTAAATATAGCAACAGTAAATGTAAATAATGCTATAGAAAATGTTCTGGTAGGAAGGTGCTAGCTCAGTTATTGACCTCGTCCCTGGTTTAGAGTTTAAAATTACATGAAGGCTAGTGCAACTTAGTGTCCTTAATAGATCCAATCGAATGCAGTAATAATAATAATAATATCGATGGAAAAATTAACATTTTGTAATGTATATGACTATCATATCATAACAATTAAACCATACAACTCTGCACTGTCACTTAACTAAATTATTTGTCACATATTAGATACATTGTGAACTCGGGTTTTGAAGCGGCGTTTTGTTGTGTGGAGAAAAAGTTGCAAACACTTAACGGTACGTACATACTTCTTCGAACTTTATTCGCATTGAGAAGAACTCAAGCAATTTATTTTAAATTATTTAAGTTTAGAGGAATTCGGGAATTCCTATATGATTAATTATTTTATTAGTTTCTAGTTCAAGTAGTTCTATAGTTTATTTCCTCAAGTACGTACAAGATGTTAAATTCAAAATGACAGACTTACAAGACGAAATACCACCTATTGAATGTGAATATCGCATACCAAAACATTCATCGAACTCTATATTAGACTATGATGATAATACACCTCTAGCTATACAATTAGCTTCAGAAGCCGGAATTTCAAACTTCATAGTGTTTTTGTGTCCTACAGCAGGATATGCCTCAGTTCCTAAGAGGCCTTCACAGTTAAAATCTGAACTATTAAATGCTATTTCCAACAAAAATGGGATTGAAGAAGTGAGACATGCCAGAAACGGAAAACTAATTATCGCTACAAATGATTATAAAACAGCAACAGAAATTTGTAAAATCGAAACAGTATTAAATGTTCCTGTGACTCCCCAAATACAAATTGAACAATACACTACGAAATTTATTATCCCGTTCATATCAGTGGACGAAAGTCTAGAAAATCTAGCATTAGAAATTGAAAATAACGGCCTCATTGTATCTCAAATACGACGTTTCAATAAAAAGGGATCTTCAGAACTTTCAGAAACTATCTTGGTAAGAGTCTACGGACATAAAATCCCGTCTCAAATTAAAGTATTTTTATCTATTGTAAACATAAAGATCTTTGTGGATAAAGTTCGGCAATGTGGAATTTGTTTTAAATTTACACATGCAACAAAAACATGTAAAGTACAAACAGCTTTATGCAGACTCTGTGGCTCACATCACAATAATGATCCTTGTTCAACTAAAGTCCCATATTGTGTAAACTGCAAAGGATCTCACGCGTCAGATGATCCTTCATGTTCAGCTCGTGAAGAAGAAACTCGGTTTTTAAAATTTAAGGCAATAAACCATTTATCTTTTATTGAAGCAAGAAGACAATTTAAAAGCTCTAAAACCAGTTTTGCTACTATTGTAAAGTCTAATCAACCATCAGAAATTACTCATGCAAAAATAAATGATATTGTCACCTCAATACTTACAAAATTTGAAGAGTCAGTAGACAAAAAAATTTTAGCTATTCAAACCCAACAAGAAACAATTCTTAATACTATTTTCCAAAAATTTGAAGAAACTGTAAGCAAAATATTTGAAACTAGAAGTCTCTCGTCATCCCCTGCTAGAAGGAAAACTCGGAAAAGTAGTCGAATCCAAAAGCAATCATCAAACCCTAGTAATAGTGACATTCAGTTCAATCCAATTTTACCTGTGAATAGTGTATTTAATTTTGGTAACTCTTCTGAAGAGCAGTCAGAAATAATTGAAAATGCAAAATTCAGAAAGGGAAGTAATAAAATTTCCTAACAGATGGAACGCAACTACTATCCTGGGTGCATCAGTCCGTAGAAGTCAAACAGTAATCATAATAATTGTAACTTTTTTCATGTTCTCATTAATTTCGTGGAATGCTCGTAGTATTCTCAATAAGCGCCCATACATGAAACTTCATTATTTTAACTCTGCAGACATTATTGCAATACAAGAAACGTGGTTAAAAAAAGTTGACAAGATATCTTTATTTAACAAAATAATCTTTCGTCAAGATAAAGAAGATAGCCGAGGTGGCGGCCTTCTCCTAGCAGTAAATAAAAACATTCCAACAAGGCAATTTTCTCCTATCCGTCCCTCAGATGATGGCAGAGAACTCTTAGCAGTCAAGATCACAGTGGCAACAACTACAATAACTATTATTAATGTTTACATTCCTCCAGGCAAATTTTCTTCAGAGTGGCTTCATAGCATAATTCAAGGAATTCAGCCTCCTTACATCATCATTGGAGATTTCAATATTAGACATACATCATTAGGAAGCTGTTCTACTTCATCAAGGGCAAATGACCTTCTTGAATGGATTCAGGAAGAGAATTGCTGCCTCCTGAACTCTGAAATTCCAACACATTACGGCCCACATCATAAACCTTCACTCATCGATTTCACCTTTGTATCACCAGACATTTATCACCTAAGTCAAATAGAAGTTCACCCAGATTGTTTTGGAAGTGATCATTTATCATCTAAAACTAGCATAGCTATAGGAGATATTGATCACCATATACCAAACAGATCACGTATCCTGTGGTCAGAATTCTTTGCTTCCATCAATACTGATCATGAAATTTCTAATCTTCATTCTATTGAACAATTCAATCATCTCTGCATAAATAAACTTCACAAGTTTCGAAGATGGCAGAAAATGCCATGTAAACCTTATCCTCCATGGTGGTCTTCTAGATGTAGTTATCTCCTGGGCCAAAAAAGACGTCTTTGGCGTAAAGCCAAAAACACATGTGATAAGTACGTGTGGATGGCATATAAAAGAACTGCGGCAGAACTACATCGACTACTCATATATCTCTCTCGAAAATATTGGGACGAAATAATAATCTCAGCTGGAACATCAAAAAATATTTTTAATTTATTAAAAAATCTCCAAAATAGAGTTACAGTATCTCCAACTTCACATATGATCCTATTACATAATAATTCTCCAGTGACAGATCCTACCCATCAAGCTAATATGTTTACAGACTTCTACACTCGTTCACCAATTTTAGAGGTTATTCCACTGGATTTAAGTACAAGTGAGGACTTCTCTTACAATAAACCCTTTAATGCATCTGAACTACAAGAAGCTTTGGCCAGATGCAAAAATTCGTCTGTAGGTCCTGATAAGATATCTGCAAAAATACTAAAAGGAATTACTACTACCAACCTAGACTACCTCCTCTCCCTGATAAATAAATCGTGGCTTACAGGTATTGTACCAGAAATATGGAAATCCTCTATTGTCATTCCAATTTTAAAACCGGGAAAGATGGCCAATCTTGTGGCATCGTACCGTCCTATATCTCTGACTAGTGTTATGTGTAAATTAATGGAAAGAATGATTTTGAAGAGATTTATTAACCATATATCAACCAAATCTTTCTTTCATCCCAATCACCACGGATTTCTGCCGCATCGAGGTTGTGACAGTATTTTATCCATCATTCATCATCACATAATTTCTGCCAGATCCTCTAGAAAATTTGTTGTTTTGGTTGCAGTGGATATTTCCCAAGCCTATGATTCAGTTTGGCCAGATGGCCTAGTTTATAAATTACTTCAAGCAAACATCAAAGGAAATGCTGCTTTGTGGATTCAACAGTTCATTTCAACTCGCTATTTTCAAGTAAAGTGGAGAAATAAGCTATCTTCACCAGCCACATCATATAGGGGAGTTCCACAAGGGAGCGTGTTATCACCTTTCCTGTTCTCAGTGTTTATGGCAGACCTCTACAATATCCTTCCCCCTGACATCAAATGCTTCATGTACGCTGATGATATATTTCTACTATATGAATCGGTTAATTTGGGAAAACTTCAGCAGAAACTAACATCTGCACTTGGAATATTACAAAATTGGTGTCAAGAATGGAAGTTATCGATAGACCCACAAAAGTGTTCTATGATCAACTTTTCTTCAAAACGACAACAACCTAATTTCAACTTGCTCATCAACAATCATCCTATTTCCTGGAGTAAAAATGTTCGAATTTTGGGATTACATTTTTCACACAATTTATCTTTCCGTCATCATTTTCAGGAAAAGAGAAAAGCTATATCAAGAAAGTTGAATGCTTTAAAAGGTATCGCTGGCAATAGATGGGGTGCTCGTACTGCTCATCTTCTACAAATCGTAAAATCATTTATTGTCTCCAGTCTGGATTATGGCTGTCATATATTTAGCTCAGCATGCACAACAGATCGCAAAATCCTTGAAACTATATATCACACTGCCCTAAGAATTGCCACAGGTCTTCCCAAGTGGACCCCCATACCTATAGTTCTACAAGAAGCAGGAGAAACTGCTCTTTACTCTAGACATGAAATGCTCTCCTTAAACTTTTACATTCGGAATTTAAGCAAGTCATCATTATCCCCCTGTGCTTTAGCTTGGGAAAAGCTAACTTATAATCAAGTTAATCGTAATCATCCTCTAGCCATTAAAGCCAAATTGTGGCTCGAGCAACAAGGAATAAATACCTCGTGCATATTAAAAGTCCCAATAGACTGGCCAGAAATGTCAAAAAAAATCTCAATTTATTCCTCGAGTCTCCCTTTTCAGACTAAATCATTGCCAAAAGATATAATTAGTAAGCTATTTCACCAAGTTTGTGAGTCATCATGGCAGACAAATACGTTGATATTTACAGATGCTTCCAAGCAGGGATCAAATGTGGGTATTGCAATAGTCAATTTTACAACTAGTCTATCAATAACAGGGAAAATTAATTCCATAAACTCCATCTTCTCGGCAGAGGCTATGGCACTACTTATAGCAGTCTCTAAAATTTGCACTGAACCCAAAAAATATGTCATTTTCACAGATTCACTTTCTTGCATCTCTGCTCTTTCAAATTGTTCCAAGACATCACCAACTATCATTCAACTTCTTCGATCCCAAATGATTCAATCTACTCAAAAGTGCTTGTCAATACAGTTAGTTTGGGTTCCAGGACATTCAGGAATTGCAGGTAATGAAATTGCCGACTCATTGGCGAAAGCAGCAACAGGGAGTCAATATGCTATTCGATCTATTTCTCCTGAAGATCTGAAACAACACATCAAGAAATATTACTTTAATGAAAGTTACAATCAATGGAAAAATAGCAAATATGCTGATGCATTCACTCATCTCACATCTATTCGCAAAAAACATAGACTGTTAACGAAATCGCGACTAGAAGACGTATGGCTGGCCAGAATAAGAACAAGATCCTTTCCTACCAATTCTATTCTATTTAGGTTTAATCTCTGGCATACAGACCGCTGTCAGTGCGGTGAACTTGAAACTATAGATCATATTCTACTAGATTGTCCTTTGTACGAACATCAGAGGAATCAACTACGGAAAAAATTAGGAATAGGAGCGTTATCATTCTCTTGGATATTTGAACTATCTACAAATCCGGAAATTAAAATTCTTGCATGCTGTGAATTTCTACGCCAGTCTAACAGATTCTAATTTTAACGAAAAAAGAAAGTTACAACTCAAAATTCTTGAACTATTTTCTAATATGAATTTATAAATCCGAATTTTTCTTCTCATATCAAGACTTTTTCTGTTAGTGATCACCGACTTCAATTAACTTTACTCAAATAAGGTTAGTCGATTGACTACATAAATCCTCTCCAAATACCTTCTTCAATGAGAGCTACAAGCATCCTAGCATAAAGCTCCAAAAGTGTCCGCCATAACCTACCTACCTACCTAAATACATTGTTTTTATCAAGTAATGAGAAATATAATACATAAATAAAATAAATTATTCGCAATTTCAGAGGAAAACTATTTTTTCTTTCAAAATTTTTTATCCCGAATCAATGTATGATTCTCAGAAAAACAATAATATATGATCCAGTGAAAAAGTTAAAATAAATTGTCTCAAAATTTTTATTTTTATAGGAAACGTGAAAAATTTTTCTTGCTTGAATTTCGCTTTTACTTAAAATTAATTCTGTATTTAAAATATTTTAAATTAATCCATCAGCTCTTGAATCCTTAGAGAATAGCCATTCTTTTTATCTTTCAAATTATATCGTTATTGAATTTATGAACTACAAGGTATGATACATGATTCTGAGGCTAAAAAAGATTAAAATAAACTTTTTAATAATATAAATTATTCTGTTATTGGGAAAACTATACCTAATTTTTTTTATTTTAAGAGAATCTGCAAAAAAAAAAATTATAAAATCCTCCTCTTATAATTTATTAATAAACTAATGAAATAAATGACAGATTCTTTTTATTCATTAAAAATAAGTTTAAATAATCTTTATTTATTTTAATTTTTTACTAATTTATTTTTTTATATTTTATTCCTTGACTTCTTATATTATTTTATTAAAAGCATTTACAAATAAAAAATCGCTTACAAAAGCAAAATGTCAAACCATATTTTTGGTAGTACAACAATGCCATTGTAACCAAGTTTCAGTCATGCCGATTATGCTGAGAACATTTAATTTTTGAAAATTCACGTACATGAATTTTTGATCGCATCTTAAGAGTTTAAAATCAGGTGTAATATTACACATGTTACATGGCGAAAATTTTCATTCTGTAAAACTTAGAATATTTGATGTGAAGCCACAACAGGAGATGAGAACAAGAAAGAATATTCGAATATTAGTTTTTTTTTTATTTTTAAATTTCCATTATATATATATATATATATATATATATATATATATATATATATATATATATATATATATATATATATATATATATATATATATCAAACTGAAGGAGTGTTCAGCGTATCATTCCGTTACAGTTACAAGTAGCCCGGCAAGCCTGGTAGCGATCTGTTGTCTCATCGTCGCACAGCCAGTGATGCCACGTAACATTTAGTTCTTGGCAGTTTGTCCAGAAATCAGCATAATTACATCCATTAGCTACAAGGAAACATAAAATGATGAATATTAACATCAAATTATGTGCATATTGATGACAATATTTTGGTTTTCAAATTATTGTTGAAAATAGAAATTTGTTCTTGCACTTGTTGTAAGAAATAAGTTTATTTACTCTATTACAATATATAATTGAGTGCTCTGTGAAGGTCCAAAATGTGAACAATAAGGACTTTCTTTGGGGAATTGTAACTTTAATATAATCATACTGTATATGCTTGAACTATTTGTTTAATATTATACTTCTCTCTTACAAAGGCCAATATTGACAATCATTAAGTATGTATTGAATACCAATAATTTAGTTATGCTTTTAAATTATACTTTATTATAAAACATTATGATATTCATCAAAACAGAAGAAATGAAATAGCGCATTTATTGCAATAGCGTTAAATGCGCATTATTATTACAAATTAAAATTACATATTAAGCAATAGCGCATTTAAGTAGAGACGAATGAGAAAAGCAAATAATGTGAATAATTAAATTCCCTTGATGCAACGCATAAGGGATAAGAGACAGTAGATTATAAGGGTGGAGAGAACTGTTAATACTATTATGGTTCTATTTAGAGTACAGACTGGGTATGACTCCTGGCAGTACTATCTTTATAGAATTAGAGGGGTGGATTTCTCAAACTGTGTTTTGTGTGACTCTAATCATCCAATGGTTTTTGAACATTTTAATAACTGTTGCATAATTTCTCAATATGAGGACATTGTCAATAGTTATTTGGAGGGCCCGTAAACTAATGGTTTAAGTTTTTATTGTTCAGCATTTATAAAATAAGAAAATTTAAATATGTGATTGATGTTACATTTTGTTTATTTATTACAATAATTTAAGCTGTCTGGACTTTTTTAAATTTTACTAAAGATTCTCACTTTTGTTCATAGAACCTTTACTTTAATAATGGAACCTAATGTCGGTTCTGTGTCAGCATCTCATTTCAACGTTCACAAAAGAATTAATTTGCATCTGTCGACAATCATAAATAATGGTTCAAAAGTTTAAGAATGTCATCAAATATTCTGTCTTTCATCGACATATTTAATGTGTTGATATTCACCAAATAAAGTTAACATTCTACGATTTGTAGTCATTCATAATAAATACATTACAAATCGAAATGATGGGCCATACTTATACTCTTCTGAAGTGGCGATGAATTCGAGAGTGATGGCAGGCATCCATTCAGAGAGGCGATCAAAGAAGGTAAATCAATATGAAAATCTCAAAAACAACCATGAAGGATGTAATGTTAAGTGTAATTAAAAAAGATCAGCAAAATAAATAGAAATTTTTTTTATTTGACTGAAAATGATTTGGAGCTGAAGAAACAATTACAAGAAATAATCCAAATTGTGGTTTCAAAAGTGATTGTTCCGGAAGACTGTCGATAACCAACGAGTTCAAAGATATTATGGATTGGTCGATGTCTTTCTCAGCGATGAAGTCCCACACTATCTTCCATCTGTACAGACATCTGATACCCCAGTAATTTTAGGAATTCCCAAAAGAAGTCCAGTTGATTAAAGTTAGGAGAACGTACATGTCAATGAAAAATATTCAGTGCTTCCCATCCACCTTTCTAATTTTAACTAGTAATTATTATTTATTTAATTTAATTATTTCTCATTTGAATTATTAAATACGATGTTTGCGAATCATATTATAAAGACTTAATTTTTTAAGTTATCTGATCAAAACTTGCTTACTTGTCTTTTATTATTAATCCAAGTGTGAAATTTACGTTGATAGAATTATTAATTTTGCCCATGCTGATTTCTTTTCAGTTCACTTTGAACTCTAAATTGTCCTGAAAATTCCTTTTCATATACGTCAAATAATTTTTCTCTATTTGCGTGTGTGTTACTGACTTTTGTGTTCTAATCAATGTGACTTCTTTCATATGTATTTTTGTGATTATATCATTATTTAAAATATTACATGTGTCCCAATGCATTTCTTTCCTTTCTTGATGTTAACTATCAAAGGATACATTCTGGATGTATGTTTTAGCATAAAGTCATTTCATTTGGATTCTTTTAATTCTATTGTAAATTTCGTTATAGGTTAATAGTATCCTATCATATTTTCTCACTCTTCTTTGTACACTTAAAATCCTATTATTAAATTCCTTGGTTCTAAATCACGAGTTAAAAGACATTTCTTAATCAATTCATAAAGTTATCATCATCATCTTATATTTACAACTAATTCAAGTAAATCAAGAAACATCGTCAATAGGAACACAGTCGATTTGAATGATGCCTTTACTGAGGAATTAGCGGTAACCATTTCAGATAAAGCATTAAATAAATAATAAAATTAACACTTTCACAATAGTCGTTTTTGTGGCAAGGGAAAAATACTTTTTACTGTAATAGAAAAAAAGACGGCCGTGATTTCTTTTTTTGATTCATATTATCTTCGTAACTTCACAATTCATTCGGAAAATTTTTTGTATATAAAGTCAGATTTTTAATGCATTGAAAATAATTAAGAGGTATCTAAATATAATCTTTTATCAATTTGTATTAATACTTAGATTGAATATTATTTATTAATTTTATCATGAGTGTTTGCTTTGAGTTTAAGAATTTAATTTGCATTTGGTGCGTAATAATCTTAGTCATTAATAATGTGTACTTGCTTTAAATAAATTTAATATCAGAAAAAATGTACAAAATTTCACAATAAGTAAACGTTATTGGTAAAACAATCGGCATGTATGAAAAAATGTTGTTACAGTAGCTGGAGTATCTGTTCTGGTCAAATGTTGGAAAAGCTTTAAGAAATATTACAACTAAATTTTAAAGAAGTTAAAGTAAAATGAAGACAAAAAACATTTTCACAGAGATAATACCAATACTGAAAATCAGAATTTTTATAAGAAATATTCAGTTTATTCTCCTAAGAATGAATGTTAATTAAATTATATATAAAAGTCAAAACTTCAAAGTTTGCTTAAGATTTAAAAATAAATTATTAAGTATACTAATTTAAATGATCATTTAACATGACAGACTTTGTGTGTGCAACTTAACATTGGTAACTTAATGCCACTATTGTCAAAACTTGGTACTACTATCTAAAGTATAATTATACAAATTCCCCATTAAATTTTTTTACAAACCTCTTTCATTTGCAATTATGGTATTTAAAAATATTTAAAAGGGGAAAAGCATATGGATTGTAAGATTGACAAGCTACAGCGCTTCTAATAGTAAAATTCAGAAATTAGAAGTCCTACCTTGAAGCTTATATTATAGTTACAGATTTCAAAATATCAATTACAAGACTGTAGAGCTACGAAGATTATATTTCTCAGCGAATTATTATACACAAAAACATAAGATGATTAGATATTATTACTAAAGGGTATTTTTACGTTTAAGAGTTAAATTAAAATGTAAAATGTTGTCAAATCCGTTGACACAAGATATTTTCTTTCTAAATTTATTATCTTGATGAAAATAGCGTTAATAAAATGTTACTTCTTGACGTAAAGAAATGAAAAAAGAACCTACTGCATAATCTGTGCTTGCAGCTATCTTCACAACTGGAACATGCTGTGCCATTCGTATAGGGCCGATCAAATCTTTCTGGGTGATTTCCACTAAAATTAAAATGGGAATGATTTTTTTCATTAAAATATAAGTATAAATAAGGTTTCACCCATGTAAAGAAAACTGACGAAAAATAATGATCATAATATTAAATTTGTATAATTTAAAATTGTACACATATTAAAAAGAAGAGGAGATTTGTAAGCAAAAATTGCATTCTGAGTTATTCATAGCTTATTAGTTGAGTACATCGTCATCAATTATATTACTGGGTTATAAAATAATTATGTGGTTTTGATTATCAGAAAAAGAGGATTTTTAAGTACACAATAAGTGTATTACATATATTAAAATTAAATATAGCTTAGTTTTAACACAAGTATTTCATTGTTTTCAAATAATTTTATAATTCTTGTAATATTTTTCACACTGAAACTATTTTTGAGGGTTTTTGCATTTAAGATAAAAAGCGTTTGAAAGTAAGAATAAAAAGGTGCTGCTCATAATTATTGGAATCATATGATCTGTCAATTATAGCTTCTATATTTATAGGTTTAGAAAACTTACTCTTTCTTTTGTTAAATGCACATTTGATATTTATACGTTCTATCGGGTTTGAGGGTTTTGAACAACTACACAAAGCAAACAGACAAATACATTATATTCGCCAGTAATTCAGAGATATATAGTAAAATTTCAAAATATTATTACATAAGTTCTGAAAGTAAGACACTACTAAAACTGTCAACAGAAATAAACCTTCGGACAACAATAATAAATTCAACTTCACAGCAAAATAATACATTATAAAATCTCTCTCTCTCTTAAACTCACTCTAATCTACCATCCTAAGAAGGTAAACAAGATATAATTACCATTCTGCTTTCCGAGAAAATTTCCAAATATACGTCAGTGGAAGTTATTGATACATCCAAAGTATGTCGCTAATATTTCCAAAATAATATTTTTAATCCAAATTTGGTAACATTATATTAATCTCTCATTAGGATATCATAGGCTTAACGCGAATAGATTCATTTCTTTTTTTGCGAGAAAGTAAACATTAATCGAAGGTCATTCCAGATATTTAGCAACACTATTTAATTACACGCAAACATATTGTAAGTATTGTTTTGCTAGTAATGTATTATATGAAAGAAAATGTATATATAAATCGTTAGTTATAAGTCTTATTAGTTTCGTTCTTATATTAGGTTTGGGAGTGGAAATAATAATAAGAATCTAAAATACTAGAAAAGTACAATAATGCTTTTTTATCAAATTATAATCCTTTATTAACTTACTATACTAATAAAATTAAAGAAAAAGACGTATATTCCTGGAATATTTTCAGAATTTCCATTTATTTTCTGTTCAATAACTGAAAATTAAAATTAACGTCTAATACTGTGTCAGACGAAAATTATGCAGTAATAAGCTAATAATTAAAATAACAGTAAAAAGATTTTTGATATGTCTTCGAAGTTGCGCATTGCTTTCCGGGCATATTTTCTGTAATTATAGAAAAACATTGACATAGTGTAGGAAAAAAGTCCAGAAAATTTCCAAATACTCGATCTAACATAAACCAAACTTTTACACCCCATTGTTCAACAGTGGATGGGGTTGAAATACAGCGATATCACTCTTAAAAAAGGATCTTTACCACTAGGGTCCAGACTTAAACATTACAATAAAATGTTCTTTAATCACAGCTAATTAGAATTTAAATAATTTTAATAATATTTTTTAATGCTTACATTTTGCTTAAAAAGGCCATTTTCAGTCACGTTTTACACAAAAAGGCCAATTTCATTTTATGACTCAAATCAAAACCTTCAAATTTATGCAACAATCCAGTGACGAGATCAACATCTTCAGTGTCTTCTTCCTCCCTAAACTCAGAAATTATAAGGGGCCTGTTGGAGGTAAACATTTCTTTTTACATGGGTGCGAGTCTTATACCTTGTCTGACTGAAGACTTCCAACTGAAAGGGTTTATTCGTGTCAAAATTCCCATAGAATTTTTGCGTTTTCATCACTTGACCGTGGTTCAAAATTATGACAAGATGAAACCTAATTTAGTGGCTTCACTCGAAAAAATTTAAACACTTAATTGTATTGTAATAACTGAACCTCCATTCCATAATACATTGTATTAGAGAATGCATGTATGAAAAAAACAACCAAAAAATTTTCTGGAAAAAAAAATGTCGAAAGTAATTTTAAATTTTATTAAATTAAAATCATGGTGAAAATTAACTCACATGGGGCAATAGTTGCACACATAACTAAAGTAAGGATGCCTGGTGACGTTGTTGGCTTCACAATAGTTGAAACCACACCCCATTCTGTGTGTACTATACCATACCATCTAAGAAAGGAAAAGAGATTTCTTCTATAAGAGACTGCATCGAATGAAGCTTATATAAAGTACTTAAAAGGACACTGCCATTTAATTTAAAAAAGACATTGTTATACAAGAAGGATTTAGAATTCCATGTAAAAGTTAATTTAACTGTTTTCTTATTAAATCTAAAGATCACTTAATAAAAGCAGTATCACAGTCTTATTTTTGGTTGAAGAATATTTTCATTTGAAACATACCTATAACATAAGTTTTATTTTTAAAAAGGGTAACATTATTTGTAAAAATTAAACTCATACTGTTTGTGTGAAAAAAGTTTCTCCGTGTGTGTGACATGTATCATAAATTCACATATAGTATAAACATTAAAATATTATGATAAAGAAATTAAATTGTGATATTAATAATATTCACAGAAGTTGCATAATAGCTTTAATGACAAAAACTTTTAAAAACAATAATTGTTTCTAACACTTAAAAGTGTTAACTAATTAAAATAAATAATGAAACTAAAATTCTTTATTGTTATATTTTACATTATACAAAATCAAATCTTATGATGAATTAGTTTTAAATAAATTTGTGATCAATTCACCCACAGGTATATTATTATGTTCTGTTGTGTTTGTGGGCTTATGGATTTGAAATAAACACTCGTAAGGAGCTAACAAACAAATTTTATTTGACGACAATCCAAAAACTCACGGAGAGGCATTGAAATTGTTTTGCGGCGTAATCATGCTATTAGCAAATGCACTGAAACGATCAGCAGTTATCACGCTTTTGACTAAAACGGTAAACATTGTTTTACAACTAAGCGTATATCTAATCTTATGTTCATTTGGGGATAAGAGGAAATGTATGGATGTTGCCAATATTCCGATATATTCCAAGAAAATCTGGAAAAATGCCTCAAAGAAATATTTACGTAATATCGTTAATTATGCCATAAATGTTACCAAACGGAGAATGTCCCATTAATTCTAGTAACCTTATCTATTTCGCTTTTGTTTAGAATTAAAATCGCAATGGATGCCACTAGATTCAATTTATCTCTTTTCGTTGAGTCCTGCGAAGAAACAAATTTTCTATTTAGACAATGACTGCAAAATTTGCAACAATACATTTAATTTCTCTGCTTTCAGTTTTGCAGAATTTCATAAATCAATGATGGGTTACAGTTTTTCTGGATATTTATAAATATAAACCAAAAAAATAACATATATTTTTATTCCATACAACATTTGCATTTCTAGAAATTCCTTTTGCAATTCAGTTTTCATATTTTCTATTAAAAAAGTTGATGCTGTCTGTGTAATATTGACTATGTTATGCAGATCTTCTTTATTGAGAATTCTGTATCATGTGGTTTTTCTGTGACTTTTACATGAAACTGAATAGTGATTCACTTTTCGAAAAGAAATCCTTTAGGGAATTTACATTGGAACTTTAGAAGGGTTTTTTTTTTCTTTCAGAACTAAATTTTCATAAAGTTCCAATCACATCGAATACATTCTCAATCCATCAGTATTGCTGCAGACATATTCTATTTCTCCTTTAGTTATCAAGGACAAATATGTTTGGAACTGTTTCTCTATTTGCTTTGGAGTCTTTTATTTCCCCAGTAGAATGAGAGTTCAGAATAAAATTCTCTACACCCAACAAATTGAATCCAGAGATTTTACAGTTAGCTAATTCTATACTTATGCTGTCATGTCGATATTTCCCTTGTTATTGAAGATTATTCTAGTATAAGCAATAAATAACAATATTTTTAGAATACTAGAAATGTTTGTTGTATACTTTTTATGTTAAAGCTAATGCGATTTTGCAAAAAAAGGTTACTTTGCTTAGTTTCTTATTTGTTTAAACAAATGCAGTATGCAACAATATAATGAGAGTAATATATTTACACTTTGTAAGTATAATATAAGAACACAAATATATTTACACTTTGGTAAAAAAAAAGTATAATATGTTTACACTTTGGTATAAAATAAATATAATGTACTTACACTTTGGGTATAGATGGGGTGCCAGAATGTCAGAAGGTACAAATAATAAAAATCATATAAATAATAAAAAGTATAAATAATAATAATGCTAGAATTTTTTTATTATTTGTTGCATGATGCGCCTTTCTTGTTAATGCCCAAGGCATTATACAAATAAAAATTACTTGTATAACTAATGTAATACTGTTTTTAAATATTAACCAACTTATTAATTAATTTAAGGTAATTAACATATTTATTAAATGGCAAAATATTTTGCTGCATTAAATGGAAATTGTATCCAAATCACCTAAGGAACATGATGAAATCACTCAAAAGTACCAATATACAACTTTTGAAACATTTTATGTACAAGGTAAATACAAAAAGTTTTTGTCATTTTAAAGTACACAAAAGAACATTATCTACAGAAAGCATAGCCTATTGTTAGACATCGAAGTAATTACCATCGGCATCCATCACCTTCTGCCAATGTGTCTCCAGTTGTGCAATCTTCTTGCGTTAAAACTCGGGGGTTTAGCACGCAAAGAAATCCGTGAATACTTGACGAAATTCTGCATCATTGGTGAAAGATTTCCCACGAAAAAGATTATCAAGAGAATATAAGAAGTGGTAATATGATGGTGCAAGGTCAGGTGACTAAGGAGGATGACATAAAGTCTTCCAATCAAGTCGCTGTATGATATTCCTGGCCACCCACGCGACACGTGGCCTCACGTTATCGGTCAAGAACAGTATACTCTTGCGATTAATCAGTTTTGGATTTTTCTGTTGCAATACCTGTTGCACACGTTCCAGTTGATGTAAGTACAGGTGCACAGAGACTATTTGGCCCGATGGTAGCAGCTCGTAGAAAAACACTTGATGACTAGTTCACTAAGCACCAGCTTCATCTCACAAGGACTAATTTCCTGGCCCGAATCTGTGAAATCAATACCTTGCTCTATATTCATTCTTAGTTATATCCCCAAGCACTTGACTTATTCGGCGACTTGATATAACAGCTGATGAGCCCATTTGAAGTCTCAAAGAAACAACACCGAACGAGCTCCTTCGTCACGTCCATTTCTCTTCGCTACTACACGAGTTACGATTGATGAATGTGCGCGGTGGACCTGCTTATATAATAACTGATATTCCTACTGTCGACTGACAGTTGTCTCAACCAAGTCATACACTAATTTGCATGCTCATTTTCACTTCATTCAATGGTAACGCGAAAGCGGCAATAGCTATCTGGTTTACCTTATATACACTACTGGCCATTAAAATTGCTATACCAGAAAAGCGGCACACCACATACATGAGATCCTCGTACATGCCAAACAATCTCTGTTTGAATCCATGCCTAGGCGGATAAATGCTGTTATTGCAGCCAGAGGTGGCTGCTCTGGGAACTGATTTCTCAAGATCTATACATCCTAATTTCCTGTAAATCTAATCACTTATTCTTTCCACTATAATGTATGTGTCCAATAAATATCGTTCTGTTATTTACATTCCTTTTTGGTGTAGCAATTTTAATGACCAGTAGTGTATATATATATATATATATATATATATATATATATATATATATATATATATATATATATATATATATATATATATATATTATGCATATGCACATTTCTTTGAACAAAATTTCCCTTGATGCTTTGGTACATCATGTAATATTATTTGTTTTAAGTTATATTATTATCCTATAACAGTATTATGAATAACATAAAGCAAATATGAATATTATTTCATACTCTCACCACTACTATAAACATAACCGGAACTATAATTTTTATTTTCTCTTGTGGATTCAAATTCCATTTCTGGATTGGATATTTGCGATGTTACAGATCGATAAATATTTGATGCATTTCTGTTTTTAATTTAGTATTTAGTTTTGGAGGGAACTTTTTAAAATTAATTTCTTAGTGTTTTTCCTTTTCAGAAAGTATTATTTTATTTTTGAAATGATTAACTTCAAAAATAATAAATTATATAAATATATATGTATATATATATATCTGTGATGTTACGATTTCAATATATAAATAACATTGAAATTGTGGCACATAAAAATAAACATCATATTTACTATATATATATATATATATATATATATATATATATATATATATATATATATATATATATATATATATATATATATATATATATATATATATATATATATATATTGTAAATGTAATGTTGTTTATATTTTATATGTGCTACAATTTTAATGTTATTTATATATTGAAATCATGACATCACAGATATAACAAATTTCATATATTTAGTAAACTATTCATAAATTTCCACTGCTACATATTCAAAAATTATCTTAAAATAAAAAAAAATTGCAACTAGAAAGTTTCAATTTTCAAATGTTTCTTATGTGAACAATATCAAAGTTCTACTTCAGACAGAAATTAGACGGTTCTCTTTCCCATTTGAATCAGGAGTTCAAACCCTCGCCGTCATCCCCAAATCCCACAGGTGATTTCCCTTCTCATTCCCTCGAGTGCAAAAGTGCACCGCCGAGAACAGAAAGTTTAAATTTCTTCCCAGTTCAAGTCGTGGAAAATGTAACCAGATTCAAATTTGATATTTTGAAATTCGAATGATTCGCATTTTTGGAACGAAATTATGTTTACACATAACAACTTTAAATATTTTAATTTTGAAAAATTTGAATAATTCTGAACACATTTCTGTAAATATTTTGTTTAATATTGGGACATTTTAAAATAGTGCTTCAAAAGGATAATTTTAGGAATAAAAGTTTATTTTGAGAATTTTGTTCAACATTTAATGTTTTATGGAAACTTTTTACCTTATTGTTCCCAATGAGGTAATTGGATTATCATTCTGCTTTAAGAATTCTTAACCGTAGTAATAAAACTAAATTGTACTAGTACCGGAGAAATTGAACGAAGTAATAAAATGGGACAAAATAATTGTTAAAGCAAATTTTTGATGATAAAACCGTACTGAGTGCTTTTTTATTATGTCTATAAGCCATAAATTAGAGAAATACTTTAATTCTATATATTTCAAGCATATATTGATGGTTAGTTTGCATTAAATAAGGTAGGAAAATATCTATTTTTTGGAAAAGCGCTTAAAAATATTTCTTTATTAAGAAAAAGCCATAATAAAAACTAAAATAAAATGAATAATCTATGTATATTCTTATATTTGAAAAGTAGCGGGTTTTATATATGACACAACCGAAGATCATAGTGCTGAGAGAGCCTATAGAAGTTAATAATTCCGTATGGTCCAATGCCCCTCCGCTTGTTGCGCGTGAAGAAAAGAAAGCTATCTGAGATGTCAAGATTATCTCTCGACAGCAATTCAAACTCGTGATTCATTTGATTATATTGATCAGCTTCTGTCTTCAGAAATAAATAGCCAAAAATGTATTATAATAACCTAATTTAATTTAATGGTTACATGGATTTCATTTGCGTGTTTGCTTTCAATACCTAGCTAGACATATTAGTGATGCATGCCTTAAAATATTTTTTCTTGTAATTTGCCTTTGACGAAAGAATCTTATTAAAGATTTTAATATATTTTGTCACAAAATTCAAAATTATGGTGATGTTACGATTTATTTAGAAAAATTTCTTAAGGCTGTAATCCATCGCGCATTTCGAGAAAATTAATATTCAGAAGTTAGTTACTTTATAGATAGAGAAGCTAATGACATTATTTCAAAAAACAGTATTAACAATAAAATTTAAAAGAAAAGGCTTTCTTGTATCTTAGCTTAGTAATTTACAGATTCGATGCCCATATAAAGTTTGTTTATTTGCAGCTTAAAAATAAGTTAATTTTAAGTCCCTTTTAAGTTCTAAGTCAAATTGCCTTTTTACGAGAGAAATGATCATACTGCAACAAATAAAATCGAAATATGAATTTCAGGAAAAAAGAATATGTAATAATCTTAATAAATTTAGTACTGATTTGTGCTAAATTGTTTTAAAGGTATCGGGTCAACATTCAGGCTGTTAATAGTGATTTTATTTTATTGAGCCTACTTTATTATTATTATAATATAATATTATATACATTCTTTACATTTAAATACTTATATAATATTAGTACAGATTCTTGATAACTTTAATATTAATATTCTGTACACATAAATATTATTAATTTCCAGTTCTAAATCAAAAGGGATTTTTCACGATTTCTTTTTGATAATAGTTAAAGAAATCAGGATATGTAATAATGTAATAGTGACAATATCGGGAATATTTTTTTTTGTTTTGTTATTTTAATTCTTTTGTTATATTCAGATAAATCAAGTTTTACAGATTCAATGAATACGAATTCCCTTTTGCTCATCCATAATCTTTGCGGGAAGAGTGTTTTAAAATTCTTTTAAGCTAGAACCAATAAACACAAGAATAGTAAGAAATTTGTGCTATCTGTATAAAATGTCTAAGAACCTATTGCAGTTGACTCATGGTGAAAAAATTAAAATTTCGCTTATGGGGAAAATGATATCTCAAAAAAGTTGCAAGAGAAGGTTTATACAGAGGGTATTAACACATTTTTAGAACGATTTTGGGACCGTTTAATTAGTGTTTAAAATGTAACGACTATTTTTTTAAATGTTCAATCTGATAACCTTTTTTCTGGACTATAAGCCTGCATCGTAATTTCCATGATATAAGAGCATTTCGTAAAATTTCCAGGGGTGTTGTTTTTCATTCCTTTTCCACTACTTTCCAGAGTCCATCCATCGTGTGGGTTTGCGTTTAGAAAGAGCTCTTTTTAGCAGACCAAAGGCACAATAGTCCATAGGTGAAACGTCAGGGGACTTCACAGGAATATGTTGAAAAGGTATATATGCAATACCTGTATTAGTCTTCAGTTTTTCAAGGAATGCAGTGGTAGTTTTCGAAGTATGACTTATAGCTTTGTCTTGTTGATGTTTCACTCTTTGAAAGTCTTTGGGATAAAGAAGTGGAATTTCTTCTGTAAATATTGGACATAAAACCTTCTCCTGATAGTATGATGAATTGATTTTAATATTTTTTCTACTCTTTTTGTTTTTAATTTCCCATTGTAGGAGAAACCTGCGAATATCATAAACCCCTTATTGAAACTTTCTTTACATTGACGGAACCAGGTTTGTACATTTTTTCTCCTCGTTTCCTATAGTAAATAGACCTTTTTTGTTGCAGTCATTTAGGTAAACCCATGCTTCATCAAGGGTCACAATGTATTTTCATTTATCTCCTGCTAAATGGTTTTCATACAGGATTCTACAAAATGTTTTGCGTTGAGCCACATGTCTCGGCAAAAGCTGGTGAACATTATGTTTTTTAGCTTTTTTAAGTTGTAAATCTTGATTTATTATTTTATTTATTGTTGATACAGATGTATCTAAAGACTTTGCAATTGATTTCTGTGTTAATGGATTTTCTCTTGTTACCAGCGATTTCACTTTAGGAACGTTTGAAACAGTACGTACTTTTTTCGGATATTCGTTTGGAGTCTTCTTTCCATGTAGAAATAATGATTGACGGTTTTCACCAGTCCGATTAATAATGTTGCTTATTTTGCACTTAGAAATTTTAATACCATGCATTTGACAACGTTTTTGAATCCTGGAATAAGAATATTTCTCTTCGGAAAGTGCAAAAACTTATCCCTCAATCTACAGTTTGTTTATATGCCACATTTTGAAAGAAGAATAAATTTAAAAGTAGCAGACGATATTTATTATTTCAAATAATAAGCTGTAGCCAAAATTTTTTATTTAAAAACATTTACTTTTATAAAATTCTTAATCGAAATCGTTCTAAAACTGTGTTAATACCCTCTGTATATATATAATCGCAAGAAGATTTAATGATTTTTCATACTATCAATCAGATTATTATGATTATTATCACAATCAATGTTCAATACAGATAGCATACAAACAATAAACTGATACTAACAGAGTGCTACCTGTAATTCCAAGAGCATTTTCACTACTATCTTGAAAAAATTTTCTTTTTTGATGTCAATAAATGTCATATTTTATTTTTAAAAATCATCATTCATTCGATAACCAAAGTCTGCAGCTATTTGGAAACTACAGTTCGCCGCGAATTATTCATTTGCCGTTGTTTTTAATGACCATAGCGACTGAAACAACCCCTAAAAAGTAATTTGCTTCTCGACAGTGCTTTTGCAGGCGTCAAAAATTTGATCAGAACCTCGATTTTAAATGGACATCTAAGGTATCGATGAGAACGAATTTAAGAGGTTTTTAACTGAAAACCGGTAAATTAGTCATTGTAGACTTATTAGCTCAGATATTTGATCGTGATTCAACGGCATAGCATTATAAACGCGCATGTTACATTCAAACAATAAGTGCTTCGAATAAAATGCGCGAATAACTCTTTTAAAATTGCTTATAACATAAGGATATTGCGTAAAGTAATATTTGAGAGTATTATCAAGCAAACAGTGTAATTCGATCTTGTACATACATATATGATATATAATGGATTATGTAGATAATTGAACTTTACTTGTGTATAGTGTCCAACAACATTAGGATCATTTAGGTCTTCCCCGTACGTGAAGTTAAATTTTTCCAAGAACCATACTTTTGTGGCGAAAAACCATGGAACTTGAACATTAGCCACGAAGATATTTTGACCACAAGATCCAAAATCTAAAAAAAAAACAAAATATAGTTATTATTAACTTAGAAAGCTTTTGAATAAAATGTACTTTATTCATATACAACTATGAATGAATACTTAAACAAAATGCGGGTTGTAATTCAACTCTTAGCTGAATTAAGTGTATGTGTGTTGTGTATGGATGTTTCTTTTTTTTAATTTTAGTTTTATTTCTTCCCTGACTGTCTTAAAGCGCGCATCAAATAAACTGTTGGGTTGGGGAATAAGTACGTAGCGTTTTCTTACCAGACTTTTATTGAAACAAAAAACCATAATTATATCAATAAGTTAATCAATTATATACTCGCCGTTGCTGTTTACAACCTCTTCCCATCTCTCGACCAATTTCTTGACGTCGTTCCGCCAAAAATGGCCTGGTCTTGTGTCAAAGAAGTTGTTGAGCCAGTTTTTAAAAACCTCTTTATTGTAGAAGGTAACGCCCTTAATATGGTTTGACAAGGAGTGGAAAAGATGGTAATCGGTTGGTGCAACATCCGGAGAACACGGCGGATGCTGAAGGACCACCCATTAAAGCTCTTGGAGTGCAGCTTTGATGACATGTGTAGCATGGGGCTTGGCGTTGTCGTGAAGGAGATTAGGACCATATCGATCAGGTCTTTTCAATTGAATAGCCTCATTTATTCGATGTAGCTGGGAAATGTAAAGCTCCTTGTTGAGTGTGGCATTGTTTTCCAGCTTTTCCCTGTGCACCAAGAGGTCCTTAAAAACTGTCTCAACAACTTCTTTGACACCAGACCAGGTGATTTTTTGTGAAACGGCATCAACAAATTGGTCGAGAGGTGGGAAGAAGTTGTAAACAGCGCACGGCGAATATATAATTGATTAACTTATTGATATAATTATTGTTTTTTGTTTAAATAAATGTCTTGGGTAAAAACGCTACGAACTTATTCCCCAACCTAATACATTAACCAGTCTTCATGTCAAAGAAAGTATCAGTAAATTCAGATTCAGCAACGTTACGTGTAAGCAACGTTTTTCACCACGTGCATTTAGGCTGATTTTATTAGTCGATATGCGCAATTTTGATCTGAATAAAATTTTAGATTTTGTGTGGATGGCCATGTAAATTTTTCTAATTAAAAAATTTTCAATACTTAGGAACATAATTTTTTCTAGTCATAAATTACTTTATTTCAATAATGGAGTCTGGGATTAAATTCGCTTAAATTTTTTAATATGTTTATGGAATATATCAAAGAAACGAAATCAAAGAGACGAAAATAGATACTACCAAAATAAAGAAATTGAAAATCGGGATTATATTAACAGTAAGGGAAAAATCGTTATTTTTAATATTGCAATTAAAAACTAAAAAGTGATTAATTTATGTTGTTATTTCAAAACAAATCACTTCAACTTTTTTTCATTATTATAATTTATTATTTTATATTTATAATTTGTAGTATCAGGAATGTCTTACAATAAAAAAGGCATAACATTATTGTATGGAATATGTTTGTTATAGATTTAACGATGATAATTCTCTTTTATAATGATTGGTGAAAGAAACGTTATTTTCCCATTCGTCGGTAAATAAAAAGTATCCAAGTTCTTCATATTGCTATTTACATGAAGAATAATTAAATGTCTGTGGAAAAAGAATTTATCTTCAAATATTCATTATCAATTCATATTGATCCATTTTAGATACCACTGAAAAGCATTTATTAGCTAATAATATAATCAGATGAAAATTATTCCATTTTACATAAGTCTTTCCTTTTATCCCTAAAAAATTGTAGACGATTTGATTTTAAATACTTTTCGCCTTAAAAAAAGCAAACGATGACCTAACCAAAAGTTCGCCAGCTATTACTTTTTGAAGCTTAATATTTTTGAATATTGCAATTTTTCATAAAAACAAAACAACATGACAATGCCCAGTCTTTGCACAGGTGGTTAATAACAAATTTAATCTAGGAGTTATCATTTTTGTCTGCGTTTCTTAAATTTGAATTTTAAAGTACTAAAGGGATTAAATAGTTATAGACATATATGAAAGTAATTATGTCCTTAAAATGGAGATGGTCAGCTCCCCTAGTGGTAAAACTGAAAAGTTTATAGCTCAATTTAAAAATCTAAATGAGACGTGAGGAAAAGTTTTTATAATATTTTAAATCAGTAGTAATTTAATACAAGATAACATAATTTATGAAGAAATACAAAGAAAAAATATTTACAAAATGCATTGGTTTTTCTGAGAATTTTAACAATGTCTTACCACTCAACATGTTAGAATGGAGCGGGCACATTCATTGTCAATTATTAATATTGTGAGACGTAGATCGTAAAATTTTTTCTGAAAGTGAATTTCTTTCCTTATTTCCTTATTGATAGAAGAGGGAGTTGGCACGCGCGCAATGTACGTATTTTTATCTTATTTTTTCTGTACACATAAGGTGTTTTTTAACGAAATCACTTTGGAAAATAGATTTTTCCCTATTTAGTTTAGTTCTAAAAACAAATCTTTAACTACCGAATTTTTTCAGTTGTGATACTGCGGTTTATTTCATCACATAATATATAGCTTTTCTCCTAAGCATTAACCCCTTTTTTATGACCATAAATATCTGTTTTACAAAATTAGCAGATCAATAAAAAAACATAACTTTTTTTAATTCGACCTACGAAATGTATGATTAGACAATTTAGGTTGTAAATAGTTATTACATTATACTTAAAGAATCTGAATGTAATGAAACTCCAAATTTGGTCACCTTATAAAATTAAATATTGATTCTTAAATTAGGGAGATGATATCAAATAATTTTAAAAAATTTATTTCAAATAAGATTTTTGAGAAGGATATTAAAATGAAAGTTGAAAATTAAGAGTAATTTGGTAGTTTTCGGCACAATATTTTCCAATATATTTTGTGATATATAATCAGTTTTATAACATTATGTCTCGCCATTAATTTTATCATTGTTATATATTCAAATATACTCTAAATACGTTAGTGCTTTGGATTATACGAAGTCTTATTGAAACTCAAAATGCCCTGTCAAATCTTTATAAAGCTCACTTGAGTCTCTTATATAAAACAGATTTCCATCCTTAAAATAGTGCTTACTATCGAATATAATTACTATAGGTTTCGTGACAGAACCAGAAGAGGAATTTTGATTTCCCATTTTTTATAGTCTTACCTATAGAGGTATTTTTTGGGTTTCTTCTAGTTTCCTTCTTTGCAGTCTGCGCACATGACCTACAATCTATCAACAGACCTCTCAGAAATCATTTTGTAGCAGATAATGCCATAAAGTAGTATTCAAATCCTTAAGTATCTGCTACTCAATAAAAAAGACTTTTATGTCAGACAGACAGATAGAGAGAGAGAGAGAGAAATATTTTATATTAAAAATTCTTTAATTCAGATAAAAATGTCATATACCTTTTGATTTTAACATTTTTAATATGTAACTATTTTGACGTAAGAGAAATTGCATAAAACAATGAATCTAATTAAAAAAATTCAAAGAAAAAAATAAAAACTTTCATAATAATGTGAGGTAAGAGTTTTAATTATTAATCTGAATTTAGTTGAGAGGGTTTCTAAGAACTTATTTTTTCACAATCAAGACTAAATCAAAGATGGGTTTTATATTCAAGGCAACAGGGCAACGGTACAACGGGATTCACACACACACACACACACACACACACACACACACACACACACACACACACACACACACACACACACACACACACACACACACACACACACACACACAATTGTAATAACTTCGTCATTAAAACCATATAATTAGTATTTCATACTTTATATCTCACTCTTTCTTAGTGAATTTACTTTTTTATTGTAATAGAGAACTAATTCAGATTGTAATTTATTGTAATACAGAGTTTAATTATCGGGGTTTCTCAAAAATTATCAAAGTGAAACAATCCCAATAGAAACCTGTTTCACTTTGTTAATTTGAGAATACCCACAGTTATAGGTATAGAAATAGGCGTTTGAAGTATAGGAAAAATGTATGAGCTGTGCAAGATTTTCTCTGTACTATAGTAAAATTTGTAGTAAAATTTGAATTATTAGTTCTATCTCAAGCATAAAATTATGTAAAGAATTAATTAAAGAAGAGAAAAAATTATTTAAAAACTGTGTAACGAGATAAGTTTCACAAAAAATAACTCCCAGTCCACTAGCATGTGTGTAAGATGCCGTTTAGTATGAAATTACTGACTGTCTCTAATTTTTTTAACTGATTTTATATCTCGTTTCTTTTCCAAGATAAGACCTCTAGTTATTAAATATTACAGTTAGGAGAGCTACAGGTTGTTTCCAAAAAACACTTATTACATCAATTATATATTCGCCGTTGCTGTTTACAACCTCTTACCACCTCTCGACCAATTTGTCGAAGCCTTTCAGCCAAAAATTACCTGGTCTGATGTCAAAGAAGTTGTTGAGCCAGTTTTTAAGGACCTCTTGGTGCACTGGGAAATGCTCGAAAAGAATGCCACTGTCAACAAGGAGCTCTACATTGCCCAGCTACACCGCGTGAATGACGCTATTCGACTGAAAAGACCTGATCAATGTGGTCCTAATATCCTTCACGACAACGCCAAGCCCCATGCTGCACAAGTCATCAAAGTTGCACTCCAAGAGCTCGAATGGGAGGCCCTTCTACATCCGCCGTATTTTCCTAACGTTGCACCGACCGATTACTATCTTTTCCGCTCCTTGTCAAATCATATGAAAAGCGTTACCTTCGATAATAAAGTGGTTCTTAAAAACAGACTCGACAACTGCTTTGACACCAGACCAGGTGATTTTTGGCGAAATGGCATCAACAAATTGGTCAAGAGGTGGGAAGAGGTTGTAAACAGCACACACACAACGGCGAATATATAATTAACTTATTGATATAATTATTGTTTTTTGTTTAAATAAAAGTCTGGTAAAAACGCTACGAGCTTATTTCCCGACCTAATATGATCATAACTAACGGCGATTCATATTTGAAAGAGAGAGAAAAGATTAAATGGCTCTCGCACGCAGCATAAGTTGATTTAGAAACGCTCGATTTATAGAGAAGTTTAATTTATATAAAATAGAAAATTGTACAGTACACTACAAATCACCAGCCATAAATAGCTTTTTGGAAAGTCTACAAAATTTCTAAAACACATTTCGAATTATAAATAAAGTTTTATATAATAAATGTGAATTTTGGAGTTTATTTAAAATTCATTTTGTTGGGATTCATTTGTAAGTTGGTTTACCTTCTGTCCATCGGCCTGTGATGTTATCGTGTACCAAAAGTTGACAAGCCTCAGCCCAACGTTGTGCATCTTCTGCTGCTTCTGCATGCCACGTCTGCATGTAAAATATAAACATTTTACTCGTAAAATATAAAGGTTAAACTTTAATGAAAGTATTTTAAAGAAATAGTTTAGTTGACTGTAAAATTTTCTCAATTCGAATCAAATTAATTCGATGAAAATCCATTTTTGATAAATTATAATATAATTATGGATATTCTTTTTTAAAAATAAAATCAAATTAGGTATATATTTCATACAAAAAAATATTTTTAACAATTTAGGTTATTTCTGCAATATATGAAAGACTTGTATTTTAAAAGAGATTTTAAACTTATAAGCACCTAGGATGAATAAAAATTAGTAACCAAGGGCAAATATTCTTCCTTTATTATACCTTTCGCTACCTTTTTTCATATAAGTCAAATATAGATTTTTACACAAGCGAATGATGAGAGAAAATATATGGGGGGCTACTCTTTTACGGTAGATTGTGGCATATTATTAAAAGGTATGATGTGATTTAAAAATATTGAAACATTTTCTCGCCAGAATTGAACACTATAACTATAAATAAAAAGTTAATAGCGTACTGCAAAAAATAATTATTTTTTTCTGATAAAATTTATTACATAAGCAAATAAGTTAAATTTTTTCATATGAAGGAAATTTATTTTTGTATCATGTATTTTTTTATAGAAAATTAATGATATCAGAAATCAACTATAAAAAAAAGCAATTTTAGATTGCAATTTGGCCTTAAAAATTGACTTTTCGTCAAATGTTAAGAGTATTTTGCTTAAAAAATGAATGACTTCACTCAAAAATGAAAAATTGCAATTAATTTTATCATATAAACAAATAGATATTTATTTTTAAGTCAACCATTCCCAGAACAATACTATAGGTAACCTAACTTACATTTCAATATACCACTAGATAATTTGCTATGGCATATTTTTGTGATTACCTTTATTAAAGCATCCAATGGATCTTAGATTATCCAATGGATCCCCCAAAATCTTTCAAAATGCAGCATGTGAGCTGCAGACCAACAAAATTCAATTTTCGATTTGTAGTGAAACAATCGCAATTTGTTATAGTTTTAATTCATCTAAATGAATCGATAAAACCTTTCTTCTATACATTTTAAGAGCTTCGCGATAAACTTCCCAGTATTCCCATTAGGAACCTGAATAAAGGAGTATTCATCATTTTATTCTCAAAATCTTCCCAATATCAAATATGTCACTTGAAGATTCTTACATACCTTCGTTTTTTATTTTTGTCTAAAGAGCGAATGTTCAACTATTTCAAGAATTATCTAATGTTTAACATCTTAAATATTTTTAAATAAAATTAGATTAACCAGCCTGTTTTTTCTTATAAAAGTCTTTTAGTCCATAATTTTATTAGTAACAGAAATTTATTTGCTTCTTAAACCACTTTATTGATGTACATTTCTCTGACAAACAGTAAATAAAATACACTGCTATTGAAAACGGTAATAATGTTCCTATATAAGCAAAAAAATTTTGTCATTGACTTTTCATTTCTTTATGAGTTTCTTGTACACCTCCAAATGGCTAGAGAAACTATTAAATAAATATATCCAGCTTATACTTCATGGGGTCACATTCAAATCACAGTTATAAATAGTGATTCAGGTGTAAGTTCTGGTCCAGTTAACACTCGTGCGCAAAGTGGAACCTAAGAAAGTCAAACAAACAATTAAAATATATATTTTTTATTTCACTGTGTGGTTATTTCTGCATATTTCAACTCAAGTTTTAAGAGACCACTTCTTAAAAGAATAATAGAGCTTTTTCCTAATCAGTGGATAAATAAAAAACCCGTTATTGTTCTTTAAGAAAATAAATAAAAAATAATAAAGAGTGAAAACAGAAAGCAATGATAATGGCTTAGTAAAATTTCCCCATCAACTACTTTCTCTGGCAACAATTTTTTCTTTTTCAGTGATTCCTCATTTCAACTGCTAAGTAAGACCGAATGTGTACAATTATACTCTATTTTTATATAAGCTTAAAATACACATTTTATAAAATATAATTATCAAACAAAAATAAAATATAACTTATCAAAGAATAGGTTTTAATTTTTACATAACATAAAAAAAATTATAAAACAATTTTTTTTAATGTACTATATTTATGAAGTTGTTTGTATTTCATAGTATTTAAAATAATAATATGCTAAATATATGTCATGAGTGTCCACCTGAAATTTATTAAAAGGCAGTTAAATAGATAAAAAAATTATAATAAAAGAAATTTTTTAATGTTGGCGTAAGCAAGGCATTAGTCTTAAGATTTAAAAGCAATTGTTTACAAATAATGCAATGCCGACCGATTGGCTGAGTGGTTAGCGTTCCTGACTCCTAAACTGTTGGTCCCGGGTTCGAACCCTGGTTCTGGCATGGATGTTTCTTTCCTTCTCTGTTCTCTCCGTCCTTTCTTCTGTGATGTTGTATGAATGTGGCCCGCCCTATAAACGGGTTTGTGGTGTTATGGCGCGGGTAACGCTACTCTCCTCCGTGACTTGTTTCACAGGTACCCGCTGGGTAACGACAGATGAGTAGCAGTCTCTGGCCTTGTTGTGGCATAGGGTTATACCCTCTTGTGCCCGCCATTGGAAAAAAAAACAAATAATGTACTTATTAATTTGGAATTCGATTGATTAAGAAAATTTTTGATAGCTTAAATCATCCTTATCGATATAAACTAATCATAAAGTGGATGTTTTGTCGGCACAGGTGCCGTACAATCCAGGATGCAAAATTCTGAGATTGGCAATTTTTTGGCGGATTTTCTTATGCATCAGGCAATCTCGCGTTATACATATGAAGACCTATAAGAATTTTGCAGAAAATTCTATTTTGTTAACCCTAGTATTTACGTCATCGCGCACGTCACAATACGTCATCTAGGCAAAAAAATTTAGAATTTGGAATCATGGATTATACGACACCTTTGCCGATTTGTCTCATCTTTTTCACTTTTTTTCTGTTCTATTTTCAACGTGTTCAATTTTGGACCCAATATCACTAAAGATTTGAAAATATTTGAAACTAATTATTTAGAATAACAAATTTGAAAACTTTTACAAACTGAAAAAAATTTTAGTTAAAAAAATACTTCTTAATTACGGGTAAAAATCATGAATGGAAATTTTCTCATCGCCGACGACACTCAGACATTCGAGGGTGAACTTCGCCTTGTTTGCTGCAGCTCAAAGAATGCGATTTGAGGGCAGACAGCTAATTCGTCGACAAATCGGAATTACGACTTGACTCAATACAATGTGATGTAGATGAAACGTTATCGAACGCGTCATGGATATTTTAAAGCAATGAGAGTTATAATAAAATGATGAAATAATGATCTCAACAGGAACAAAAGAAACAACCACTTTATGGTGAATAAAAACATTTCAAAGTGATGTGATGATAAAAACAAAATTTTTTCGCTCATTACCATTTCTAACATGTCGGAAGCAGGGGGGTCCACTCTAGAACGGAAGAAGTTGTGCGCGAGTAATATCTTCCTCTTGGTGGCATTGTTAGTTGGATCTAGATCTTGAGGTGGTATAGCAGTACCATGAAGTTTTGGGCCTACAAAATGGGAACTATACTAGTTAAGAAAATAATTATATTATGTAAAATGAATTTCATTCAAATTTAACAATATCACTATACTGACAAAATTGTTGGTATGAAGAATGTAATGTGGATTAGTTATATTTTTTTATAGTTACATTATATGAAAAAATATTGATTTTACTTACGTTTAAAGATGAAAGTCGTTAAATTTAGCAAAAATTAGGATATAAAATTATTTTAAGTGCATACGCGCTGCACCATACACACTGAATAATGCTAATATTTTACTTATAAATTAAATGATTTAATGTTTTATGATGAAATAAAAAGCTAAAGATGTTTGTTCCTTAATGTTTAGTATGAAAATAGAAACTTATGTAATCGGAAAATATATAAATACCATAAGCTTTTTAGTAAAGGAGAAATCCAATGATACATAACAGGACAAGTTAAAGTGCTTGAAAAATTTTTGTTGAACGTTTTTTGAACGTTGAACGTTGAACGCATATTTTAAATTACTTCGTTAATTTAAAATATGATTATTTTTCAAACGATGTGTGTGTGTGTGTGTGTGTGTGTGTGTGTGTGTGTGTGTGTGTGTGTGTGTGTGTGTGTGTGTGTGTGTGTGTGTGTGTGTGTGTGTGTGTGTGTGTGTGTGTGTGTGTGTGTGTGTGTGTGTGTGTGTGTGTGTGTGTGTGTGTGTGTGAAGTTAAGTATTCAATACTGAATAAATAAAAAACCTTTCATAATTACAGGAATAAGAGCTTCAATTAGTAATTTATTTCTTAATTTTTTAAAATAATGATTTCCTTTAATAAATCGATATTAACTAAAAAGCACTGTGAGATATTATAGAACTTACTTATATTCTTAGAATATTCTTGACACTTAAGATCTAAGCAGATTTTGGGTTTAATCAATCAGAACACATATTACTGCAATTGCCATCATTTTAAATTTATTAAGCAATATACATATCACAATTATACACAGGCGTATAATACAACAAGAAATATAAATGGGGCTTCTACTTTCTATATGCGTCCAATAAGGAGTGTGCTTGAAAATTTTCTTGGTTTTCTTCTTTGCGATTCACGATTTTCCGTCTTCCATTATCCTATGTATCATTTCAGTCAATATTAAACCACAGGATATGGGTATTGCGTTTTGAAATAGTTAGTTTCCTGTGAGTTCTTCTCTTGAGACAAGTGAATGAGGCTTATTCATTATTCATTAAAATCCTCCATTAAAGGCAGTATGAGGCAAAAATTCAAAAGCTCTTTACACCAGCTTTTCTATACAAGTTATCAAAATAATTTGCATTTAATTATAAAATAATAATAAAAATTCAGTTTTTTAAAAGATGAGCAAAATACTGTAATTTAAATAATTTTCTTGTTTACAATTTTTTTAGAAAAATATATTGCCAGTTAACCAAAAAAAAGTAAACGAAATGCTTTATCATTTTACATCAAATAACTTATGTATATAATTATAATATATTTAAATTTTAATTTCACTTAAATAATTGCTTATTGAAAAATTTAAAGCTTTTGAAGCTTTGAAAATATCCCGTATTTTTAGAGTATTAACAATCATGAAAATAATGATTAGATAATTGCTCTGTTGTGGCATACACTTCAGTGAAAATGTGGAAATTGATACTATGCAACAAAATATGTAACTACTTTAATTATGTAAATAATGGTAATTATAGCAAAAAAATTAGTCCTGTTTTCCAAAAACTGTCAGCTCTTCCTTTTTTTTCAAACATGAAGAATTTTTCTCGTATATTCAAAAAAAAAATAATAAATAATAAATAAATAAATAAGAAAAAAATGGTAGAAGTTAATTTCTCTTTTTTTTGCTCATATGTTGCCAAAATATTTAAAAAATATTTTATGGTGAAATAATTTCGATTCTTCGATGGCAACTTTAATGAGTTGAATGACGTAATATCTTTCTCATTAAGAAAACTTACAATTCTTAATGAATAAATGGAATGTTTAATTCGGTACTAACGGGAGGGGGTATAAAATAATTATTTTCGGAACAGTTAATCAAATAATTCTAAGAAAAGTCTCTTATGAATTTTTTTCTAATATCTCGAAAACATTTTTAAGCCTGCAGCAATCGACATCCAAAGTTAAGGGGTGAGATAGTAGTTTACTTTAAAACTTGAGGAGTTCCAAATGCAAAATGGTTTAAAACTAGTTGTTATATAGTCTATAAATGTCAGTGACTCAATAATTATATTTCTGAAAAATTATGAAATATAATTTTTATAACGATCTCTTGTCTTGCAAGCTACATTAAAAAATATTCTTATTCTACGATGTAGAGCCAAAAAGGAAAAAAAATGTATTACTAAAATGGCTAAATCAGGAAACAATAAATGATTTGACTTAAAACCTATTTCCTCACTTTGAAATTCTGATAAACTCATATATTAAATGAATATCTGAGGGGCTGTATCAAAATTGAAAAAGAAATATTCCTTTTTTTCTATTTCCCCTCAATTTATTATTTATTTTTTTCAACTTAAGTTATTTTAATTACCAGGTGTATGCAAATGAAATAAGACGATTCTTTTTTAAAAAAAGACACAATAAATTTGCGAAAACTGTTAATACTTCTTTACTTGAAATAATATCCATCGCGTTAGCTACACATTTTTCTCATCTATCGCGCAATTTGTGAATACCGCACCAAAAAAATGATCGGTCTTTTGAGGCCAGCCAGTCATGAAGCCAAGATTTGACGTTTTCGTAAGAAGTGAAGCGCTGGTCAACCAATGCGTGTCCCAATGATGCAAATAGACGGTAATCGGAAGGAGCCAAGTCTGAAGAATAAGCCGCATGCGCTAAGGGCTCCAGGCTGAGCGGCTTAACGATGTCCTTGGTCGGTTTAGCATGGTGACTAGGTGCATTGTCATCAAGGAAAATCATTTTGTGCTGCTGTTTCTTGTATTGCTCAAGTTTTTCGTGTATAGTATCGTTCAAATCAAGTAATTATTGCTTGTAGCGACCAGTATTATCCGTTCCACCAGGTTTGAGAAGATCATAATAGATTGGCCCCTCCTGGTCACATAAAATACACTGCATCGTGGTGCGGCCGAAGCGATTCGGTCTTGCGGTGGATTTGGACGGATGTCCGGTGTCAACAGATGATCGATTACGCTTGGGATTCTCAAAATAAATCCATTTTTCATCGCCAGTGACAATACGATAGAGATATGACTTGCGTTTGTAGCGGGCAAGCAACATTTCGCACAAGATTTTTCGGTTTTCCTGCTGACGGTTCGTTATCTCGTGTGATACCTATCTACCGACCTTTATTATTTAGCCCATTGTTTTGAAACGACGAGAAACAGTGCTCTGGTCAACATTCAATTGTTCTGCAAGATGTTCTTGTGTTTGGCCATCATCTTCATCGAATAATGCTTACAATTCAGCATCTTCAAATATTTTTGCTGGTCTGCCACGCTCCTCGTTTCTCACATCAAAATTACCATTTTGAAACTTTTCTAACCCCCTGTAGCACTGCGCACGGCTCAGAGCATTGACATCCTATGCTTCTACAAGCATTTGATGCGGTTCGGCAGCATTTTTCTTCAGATTGTAAAAAAAAAATTAATGCTGTCCGCAAATCGTGGTTGGAAGGCATAGAATTCGACATTTTCAACACAGTAATGAGGGTTGAAACTCGTCCAAATGTAAACTAAACGTGAGTATCAAAGGTCAAACTATAAAAAAATCACGTGTCACGGTTTCATAATGCTTGTATACATGCGTCGCGACATCTGTTAGCAATCGTCTCATTTGATTTGCATAACACCTGGTATTTTCTAAGAGTTTACCATGGCTTAGAAGTAAGATAAGCCTTTCTGAAAAAGAAGAGCTACTAGTTTGATTCCAGGTCCTTACGGATAAAGGCATGCTTCTACTTTACATAAGAATGAATGTCGGAGTTGATTCGCTGGAGTTTTCATGTCTCCTCCCTAGTGAAAAGAGAATGTTGCCCTCCATCAATGAATACATCTTCAAGAAGTTATGACACGATGGATGCACAAATGCCTTTCAACGATTTCGGCCCAGAAGTCTATCCGTTTCAGAATCAATACATTTTTCATTGATTACGGACAGTCTGAAATTTAATTATTTCCTTCATAAATACTTGACATCATATAGTAAATGCATCAACAGCTAAATGATATTATTATCTTCTTTTCAACGTCTCCTGTACATTATTGCCTCTTGAGTAAACGTTTCATAAATATAGGTCTGTATTCACGAGGATACAAGCAAATAAATTTAGAGAAATACAAAAACAAACATCCGTATTGAGAGTCTGTAGAAAACAGGAATGCAGCAATTATCTTGCATTCCATAACGATGGTTGGGATTGAACCAGAAAAACAATTTTTTGAAGAATGCAATCGTAATTCTGGAACATGATGAGCATTATGTAATATTTTTACACAGCTTAACAGACAGCCTAAGCATGACGAAAATTGTGCTGTTGTAAATTATTTGAGTATTCCCAAATCATTGTCTTATGAGAGGACACTATAAATAGTGTATAGTACCCCGTATTCATGTGCCACAAAGAATGAAACCAGAAAAATACTTAAATATCCACTTCTACATACGTGGATGTGCAGAAAGATGATTAAAAAAATCCGTTAGTAGTTGCTTAACAGTGACTGGGATTGAACGAAGGAACTTTCACTCCGAAAGACTGACTGCTCAACGATGCCATGGTGAAACCCTGTATGATATAGTATCCCCCCCCCCATGTTGGATATAACAGTTATAAGTTGTGTGTGGTAGTTTTTATCAAAATCCATCGCATATTATTGCCATCAAGAAGAAAAAATGTATGAAGTTGTTACTTAATACTTACTATTCAATACTTTCTAACTTGTTAATTATCCCATTTCTCAATCAAGAAACATGCTAATTTTAAGCAATTATACATCGAATTATATTAAATAGATAGGTAATTAATCTAATCAAGCTACTAATAAGATATGAGGTAATACTTACGTGAGAGTCTTGGGTATCCCAGACATAGTCCCAGAATTATGAAGAACAAACTTAGAACAGGAAGTTTAATTGTTTTCATACCTATAAAAATATCAAAATTATAATATATATATATATATATATTATAATATATATATATATATACATATATATATATATATACACATGCATATATATATATATACATGCATATACATATATATATATATACATATATATATAGATATAGATATATATCGTTAATATACAGTACATAATATACATAAGAAGGAAGCTATAGTATGAGCAGGTTATGCGCAGCATGATGAAGGACCTATTCATCACAAGATAAGAATTAGCGTCCCTAGCTGTAATATTTGCAAGTAAACTTCTATAATTAATATATTGTACGTAAGATACTAGAGAAAGAAAGTAAGATATAAATTTATGGAACTTAGCAATTTAGTACCAAATGAAACTCTGCGAGGGGAAATACAAAGAAAATTATTCGTACAAATGGCATTGACTTGTTAGTAAATCTGACACTGTTACTACATGCGTAGCATCACAAAAGAACTGCTTTTGCATTCAAGAAAGTAAACTGATGATTGGCTGGTTATCTCCAAAGATGTGACAGAGTCAAACCATATCCATAAATCCATTGACGAGTAGTAAGTCGGAAACAAGGAGAGGAGGGGTGAAAATTTCCTCCCAGAGAAGTCCAAGCAGCTTAAAATATGATCACCTAAAGCCGGATGTTGATGGCATTTTGTGCAAAGAGGGTTAGATTTTATACCCTGATCAAAGGTAAGACATTTTAAATGCCCGTGAAAGGCAGGTATTGATTTTTCTGCCGCATGGAAGAACCAACGACTGTCCCGGCTTACCAGTCTTATACCAATCGTGAGTGGGGGGGCTCCAGCCAAATTCTTCTATTTATGTTTTTTGTTTGACAGAAGAGCTCCTGGTTCGAAAATTCATCAGATGCAGATGCTGGTAGGCTGCAACCGTCCTTTGCTAAATAGTCTCCCTTCTCTTTGAAAAAATATCTACATGTGATGCGATCCATTGGAAATGAATATCATGATCAAGTGAGACATACTTCAATTTTTGAAGGATTCATAAACTTGTCTTATCACCGATATGGATCCAGTTATTGAGATGTTCCATTGATCTTTGTCTATCAGTCATGTTGGTAAACTGATGATGAAATGGTAAAAAAGGGGTATAAAAATTGTATATCAAGTATCAACGGTAAATATGTCTGTTGAACATAATGACTCCCTTCTTTGTAATTAATTATGCAGTTGTGTCCAAATTTTTGTGGGAACAAATGTAGACTGTGCATCAGTTTTTCTCACCATTACATGTTGATGCACCCCCATAATTTCCTTTACCTATCCTAGAGTTGCACATCAATAATTATTTGGTACCATTTAATATCAAATAACTGTTGGTCTGCAACTTTGTAGTTGATTTTTTCAACTCATTTAGTTTTCAAAATAAGGTCTTTTAACTACCTTTTACAGTTGGAGACAATTTAAACTGCCATGTTTTATAGAACGTGCAGTCATTTTTCAGTCCCTCAAAAACTCTATTGTAAGCATAATTTTCAACAATTTAAAGTTAAAATATTTAATGGAATATTTAAAATACGACTTTATAATAAGTACTTAGTGTATATAATGTGTGACATTTAATAATGTAAAATATGTTACACTGAAATTATAGCATAAAGTGTAGATGATGCTTCGTAGATTAAGATTGTTTCCACCAGATCAATGTTTTTTTTAATTAACATTTTTTGAAATAACTTTTTATCAATTTCAAAACACCAATCTTACTTTAGCACAAGATCTCGTACAGAATTTAGAGAAAAAGAATATTTTTTTTAAATTGTAAAGCAAATTTTTATAAGAAATCGCTTAAAATTTCAATTTATATATTTTAAAATGGTTTGTCTCTTCCATTCAATTAAAATCTTCTGATCCAAATGTTTTTAGACAATAGGTAAATATATTAATCCTTATTTTTATAAAATTACTCTAACCCAATTTAATTCAAATTTCTGTTAACTTCAAATTTCATTTCATGCAAGCATTAATTCATTCAAACTTTTATTTCAATAATTCAATTTCGTACATTTACATTAAACAATAAGGGAAACAGTGGAACATTAAACGGGAATTGAAACAATCCTATAATAAAAATACTAAAGAATTCTTTTTCTCTTTGAACTTTTATAAATTGACTTGCGTAGTCTAGAATAAGATCTTTTCCTACCTCATTTCAGCAAACAGCGGAGGTGAAGTTTAAGAAGTTTTTTTCATCAACATTTTAAGTTTTATAAAGTCAATATTTTAAAAGTCATAAAGAGAAATATTCTAAGTACATATTTATATATATTTACCAAGTACAATATTGGATGCATAAATGAATCGATTATTTCTTCATCATTGTAAATCTGGGAAGTGTCTTACATTTAAATGTTTCTAGAATTCGAATTCTAAAAATTTGAAGCATTTTAGACACCTGTTGATAATATAAATGCATAAAATGTCAGCTATGATAAATGATTGTTAAAAAATTTAATCTGACACAAATGCTGATACATATGTATTTGTTAAAATAACTTAATAATTATAATATAAGCTTCTTTTCGCAAAATTTAAAAAGAATCTTTAAAATTTCAGTAAACATTATAAATTGAAAGTTTAACTAATGATTTACATATTTTCTTAACCCTTTGCGTTGAACACAATAAAGCAATTTTTATTTAATTGTTAAAATGGGATATATTTAATCTCATTGATTTTAAAAATAACTGTTTTAATTAACAAGAAATATAATCAATATATTTACAAAATAGTTTTTTGATGAATATATACATAAATCCCATACATACAAAATTACGCGCATATATATATATATATATATATATATATATATATATATATATATATATATATATAATCTGGATAATCTGGTATAAATATAAAGCTCACGTATATATAACAGAGTAAAATCATTACTTTTTCAAACTGTATTATTAAAATAAGGCATATTGCTTCTTTATTAAATCTACTTAAATCATAGATTTAATACAACTCTTTATTACGAACTTTAGTATTTCATAAATTATATAAGAAATTGTTGCAAGGATTTGTGCTTTTTCTATTTTTGAATACATTTCTAGATTTTATCATAGTAAGTGTTTGAGAATATATATATATATATATATATATATATATATATATATATATATATATATATATATATATATATATATATATATATATATATATATATATATATATATATTGTTATTTTAAATTGCCAATAAATAAATAAAATTTTCTCCTGCGTTATTTCTAAATTACTTTTGCATTATGCATTATTTGATCAAAGCTTTTTTAAAGAGATGTAAGTAAATCACTACTGAAGCCACGGGAGCCAGCAATTAAGGCGTATTTCTCAATATCGCCCGGAAAGTAGTAGCTGGTTTTATACCTGACTCACTAGAAATTATGTTGTGTTTCTGAATTGTGTTGGAAACACTTAAAATACTTGTTGATAACCCAATACCACTACCTGGGAATAACTGGTAACGATTAGAAGCCTTCTGCTTGGTGACTATTCCACATTATGAAGACTCTTATCTCATTTCCTTTACAGAGCAGTCAAACTCTGTAAAGAGAGTAGGTTAACCAAAAAATAAAACTGAGGAATCAGTGGATAGAGGCATTTATTCCAAAATGTTATTAAGGAGAAGAATTGCATAACTTCGAACAGTCATTCAACGAAAGAGATATCTCTTCTTAGGGTTAATCTCTTTATATCACTCTCTAATTTTTATGCAATGCAAAATGTAAAAATAAATAAAAATAAGGAAAATTTATTAAAATTTTAATATTTTTACATTATGAATTTTATTTATCATATTACCGATCTTTTTTTCATATTACATTTTATAAAATTTCCTGTAACTCATGAGACTATCATTTTACAATTCTGCATAATTTGGAGCCTCATTCTTCATTCAGCAGAACTTTGAATTCTCTTCTTTTTCTGAAAGCTTTGATAAGCAATGTGAAGCCAATATGAAGACATTTTCCACAATTCTCTAGAAATTTTCTTATTATTGTTCTTAAGATTCTTGTTCTTAAAAAAAATTCTTGTTCTTAAGTATTAATCTTGCGCACAAATAATGAGAGTTTAATTTGGTCATAGAATTGAATTGGATGATCGAAAAGGACATTTAACATAAAACGAAAATTTATCAGATATGATTTCTAATATATAAAACTTGAAAAGTCACGGCTATCATATATAAATGCAAATATATATAAGTATGCATATTTATTTTATTAAAGAATCACGCAATGTGGCTCCTAAATATTATAAATTTATTCGATACATTAATATTGATTATATATTAATTAATTTTTAACTATAAAAAACGATTCTCTTTCAGTAATATTTATCAAATTACTTCAGTAATCATTAAAAGAAATACTAATAGTTTCAATACTAATTATTTATATTGATTTTTTGTTGATTAACCTGAAATTTTACAATAAATGAAAGGATTTTAATGTTTAGAATGCTGAATTCCTTAATTGAAATGATTTTTATGCGCTTTTCTCTGATTTTATTATTAGTTAAATCCTCAAATTTTATAGATATAACTCTGCTTAATCTTAAAAGCGTTAATTTTAGAAGCTTTATTTCTTAAAAGTGCGTCCTAAGATAGGTCAATAAAAATCATTTAATTAGAATTAATATTTTTTATGCTATTTCTTATGCAAATTTTTTGTTTTTCTTCAAAGAATTACATTTTTGGGCTAACAAAATTATAGAGGAACTGATCTTGCTGCTTTGTTTTAGAATGGTTCGATTGTGATATCACTCTCTTTATTTCGTAAGTTTTTTTAATTGGTTATTACTCTGAAATTTTCTCAAAAATGCTTCAGATTTTTATTTCAATAATATTTTCTTATGCTAAGTATTGGTTATTTTAGTGAAGTTCTGAAATTTTAAATTACAATTAATCTAATATATTTAATTCTATAGGAACTTCATTTATTGCAAATTTGAGAATACTGACAATAAAAAGGATTTGATATAATAATGTATCGATTCATAAATTTTGTTTAAAAATGAGAGACCACCAAGTTATTCTGTTTTCATACAAAGCTTTTTTTTATCATACCACATATTCTCATTTTACTTTCTTTTCTAAACTTTCTTTCACATAAAATTTTATTCATTATAATATTCTAAAACTTATTACCAATGAAAATATTTTTAAGAATTTTTAAAACAGTGGCTTAACTCTGAGAAACACACTTAAATAACTTAAAATTAATATTAAAAATTTGTAAAACTATTATTGAGTCATTTTAAATAAATGATTATTTTGTTTGGGTATTAAAAGAGTAACTATAAATTTTTCAGATGTATTAAAAATTCCTAAGGCATAAAGAAGTTAGAACTATTGATGGGGTCGTTTTTAACCATTTTACTTCTAAAAGATTTTCTAGCTCTACTTAAGTAATTGGTTCAAAACAGATAGTATATTTCACTTAAGTCATTGATTTATAGTGTTATGCTTGAATTCTTAACTGCATAATTTATTTAATCTCCGTAACATACTTTAAATGATAAACATCTAAAAAAACACGAAGTTTTTTCATAAATGCTTACAAATTCTAACTGAAAAACCAGTTCATCATTTTTATTTAAACTCTTTCTTTTTCAGCTTCTCTATCTCCTACTTTTTGCTCATACAGCTTGCATCTGGGTAGTTAGTCTTGTGGTGTTCAGCTCAACAGTTCGTGAAGTTGATTCCCACCACGGTTGTGTACGTTTATAGTGGTTTAAAGCCACTTTTAAACTTTAGTTCTCTTTGTTAAGTGTTGGGAATTAACTTTTGCATGTGCAAAAGGTGCCTAAAGAGACAAATTAAACCACATATGTTACATTTTTTATATTATTTTTGATTTTACTCTCAATTTCGAGGAGGTATTTCAAATTAATAAAAGAAAATTAAAATTATATTCGGAAATTTTTCCTTTTCTAAGCGTACCTTTCTTTTCTTATGCTTAGCTTCCAAAATAGCAAAATAAAAATTATAACTGTTTTGAGAATTAAAATATTAACAGTTCGTAAAATTACTAAAATATTCGAAACAAACTATTTTAAGAGAGAAATTTAATTAAAAGTACGCATTGCTTTAAAATTTTTAAATACATGAAATTTAAAAAATTTTCGTAGACAATAGTCCATTAAATTTTTGAGGAGGATGACAGTTGAAGAACTCTAAAATTCGGATATATAATAATAATTTTACAAGCAAAATAATATATAAAAAGCAATTAATATCTAATAGTAACAGCTCGCATATGTTAGATATACTAAAAATTTATAAATGAAACTTACTGTTTTTCCTCAATGGTAATAAAAGATGCAAATGAATCGAATTATATCTTTAAAAATGAGGAACGCATTTCTTATATGGCGTTTTGTCAAAAGCATGACGTTTCCTGGCAAGAAAAAGAAACTCAATCTAGGTTTTGAAAGGGAGTTGCTTTTGAAGACGGAGCAATGACCCAAACGGTGAAAGAGATTCGTATCAATTTTCAGATACCTAATAAGACACCCTCCGTAATAAGGAACTTCATTGTTAACTTTAATTTACACTTTCAACAAAAAGAGTTGTAATTTCTTAATCATACGTATTTAAATTATCACATGAAAAATAAAAGTAAACATTTATATAAAAAATAAAGTTAATTGTGTCGTTTAAAGAAAGTGCAAACACATCTGCCGTAATGGATGCTCGAGAGTTTACCAGGTTTTCTCCCTTGTAACAGTGCCCACTATATCTTAATCTCAGGATAGACTAAGAGCCAAACAAATTATAAAACATATGATAATCTATATTATATGTTATATAATATAGATTATCAATGATATGATATATATAATAACATGAGATTCCGGGAAGACATTTGATACGCTATAAAAATTTACTCTTGGTTTTAAATTTATAAGCTATAAAATTTTTTGCAGTTAAAATCTGCTTTTTTTATAAAACCAACAATGAATTTCACTTCCATCAGTCTATTTTCTTTCAAAAACACTTTCTCGCATTTTTGATGTGTTAGTATAAACTTTTTATTTTATTTGTAGAGGTTTCTATTATTGTGGATGAATTTATTTCTTTATCGATCAATTAGAAATAAATTCATCCACTATAATAAAATATTTGGATTTGTAACTTCTCAATTAGATTTGTATTTTTGAGTCTATAATATTTGTTTTATGTAAAATCTCTATTTGATACAATTTATGTAAGACTATAAAGGAAGTTGAACATATTTTGACTCATAAGAATTTTCATATCAAATTTTATTTATCTTGTAACAGGCATATTTTTAGTTACATTTATTAATACTTTGTTTAATAATCGTGCTTCGTTTGTAAGGTAAAAATTCATAAATTTTCACATAACAGTTAAAGTCAAGCGTGTAATTTTTCATTCAGTTTTATCTTCTTAGTTTTTAACTGTCTACATTCTTAAATATCTACTGCATTATTTATTCATTGTCATATCTACTCTTTATTTTCCATGCTGAAAATTTTAAGTACATTATAATAATGTTTAATTACAGATACAAGATTAATATAATGTTTAATTACAGATATGTTTAATTACAGTGTAAATATGTTTTGCTTATTGTGTTTAATCATATTTAACGTATTTTTTATTTAATTCTCCAGTGTTTTCGGAGGGAATTAACTATACCCGGTGTAGAATTTGTTAAAACACACAAATATTTAAAGTTTAATTTAAAGTTTAATTTTTGAGACAAATATAAACAATGGTGGAGCAAGTACTTGTCCTTCTGCCAGAAAAACATTCCTATAACTTAAATGCATAAACTTCTGTTTCAGTATAAAATATTATTAGTAGTTTCTTAGTGTGACACATATCACCAATAGTTTATTACGAAGAAATATTTTCTTTTTGAAAATGATATATTAATAATATAGAAAACAAATTTATTAAAATTTTTCTGAATTCATATCATTTTGCGTAAAACAAAATATTTATTTTTTATTAATTAATAAAATAATGAAAACAAATAATTTTCTGCTGTAAAATTTTTTGAACACAACAATTAAACAAATTAAAACTGTTCTTCAGTTAAATATTTTTGCAAAGAACAATTAAATTTTTTATATTTTTGAATTACACTCATCTTTCAAAAATATAATAAAACTTTTACATATATTACTAATTAATGTACTAGAAATTACACTTTTTATATGTGTAATAAAATAATATTTTTAATAATAAAATATTCTTTTTCCGCAGTCACATTTGTTGGAATTGTATTCGTGAGAGCTTTTATGAAGTTTTTTTAACAACAATAATATTCAGAAACATTATTTTGACATCCGTTGAATCATTATATTTATAACAAAAGATATCAAGATAAAATTTTAAAAAACTTTATCGTTAAGAACGCTATAATTTTATTTATCCTGTTATGTGTTTTTTCATTTGTCTTAAATATAAAATCAGTAATGAAATATGTAATGCAATTAAAAATAGTTTAACTAATTTAAAACTTATCTTGTGTGTGAATGGAAGACTCATTTCAAATCTTAACTTTCAGCTTTTTACCTTATTTAGTGATGTGATTACACCCAAAGTCAAAATCTACATTCAAGGAAATTCTATGATGATTTTTCTGCTTTATTAAGACGTTTTAAGCTCCATTCTTTGCGTATCACGTGACAACGTTTGGTTAATTGAAGTGATTTACTGAATAATGTCGTAGTATTGCATTTTTTGTAGCATTTGATTATAATATTTCAATAATAAATTTACTCTAATGATATTTAGAAATTTGTTATTTTTTATCACTTTAGATGAATATGACAACTGATGTTAAATCCAAAGTTGAACTTCTAGTAACACCATTATTGATATGTTACAGTACATTTTACGAGTAGACAGTTTTATTTATTAAATATGCATCAATTTTTCTGTCATATTTAAAAATTAAACATAAATTTATACAGTGTGACGCCATTGATTGTCTTAAAAATATTTGAGTTGTATTTAAATTTCAATTCTAATACTTGTTATATTAATAAAAAATTTTGTTGTAACTAAACATCATTTATACGATATTTTTTATGAAAAGCTAGATTTACATGAATCAAATTATTTACTATTTTTATTCAAACATTAGTGTAAATACAGAATTACAGGTAGTAAAATAATTAGTACTTAATAAAAAATACTTAAACTTACATTTTATTAATATATTACAAACCTAGTTATCTTTCTTTTTACACTTCTTATTTTATATCAATAAAATCTGCAGATTAAATTTAAAAATTCATTTTAACTTTTTCGAAGAGAAGAAGTTATTATAAAATTCGAATTTAAGTACCTTATTTAAGAAATTATGCATTTCATTCTTTCCCATTTGACAAAACAATTAATTATAAGCTTGTTAAATCTAACAAAGTATTATAAATTATTTATTCCCTGTGAAGAAACAATTTCTTTATAGTTTCCGATGCTGAAGTTTGGTTTATGAAACATTTTAAAATTTTATTTATTTTTTAACATTTATACTTTACATTGCCAAAATATGCGAAATTTTTCGGTAATATAAAAGAATAACATTTAAAACATCGCTGATACTATGTAAGATAGCCAAGGAAGTATAAATGAAAAAGTTACATGTTTCATTTATACTATTTAGTTTTCGGATCAAATGTTTAATTTCAAAAATATTTCATAATTTTTAATACATCTTTTGTAAGGAATCAAAACATTATGTTATTAAAAACCTTTCGACGTATAGATTTCATAATTTATTGATTATTTTTAATAAAGAAATAAATGTTTGCATTTATATGTCCGAAATTAATTTTGCAATATATAATGATGAATAAGGATTTATTAACAACATAAATGTTTATGACTTGATTTGAGAAGTTTTCCTTGTTAATATTTTTTAAACATTATTTTTTGTAGATCTACACTTGTTAATCAAAATAAAAACTTAATATTATAAACCAGTCTGAATATATTATTGTTGTAATAATTACTTGCAGTTTTCCTTTCCTTACTTTGTCTTCCCAATAGGTTATTGAAATTAAGGTTTTAAATTGCGTAAGTATCAAAATTTCAAATTTCCATTTAAATTTCAATGCAACCATGTTTTTTCAAAGATATTTTTAAAAAAATGCTTACCCTTGATATTTGTGATACAAATAATTAAGTATATTTGAAGTTTGAAAATTCATTGAATTGCTGAAATAATGATTCCTGTTTCTTGGAATAAATCAAATTACGGATGCAAAAATCAACCCAGAGAAGATTAAAAGAATTATAAATATCTCAAACCATTCAATAAAACATTAAATTTTGCAGGCAACTTTAAATGCTTGATTTTTCAATAAATATTTTGCACAATATTTTCATTTCATTTTTAAGTATTTAATCATTAATTTGTATTTTTTCATTTTAGTATTTAATATTTTTATAAATATGTTCTATGGCTTTATTTTGTCTTAATGCAGTAGAAAACTAAATCATAATACAAAGGCTGTTTCTCAAAAAATGAATCTCATTAGATTAAATTCTATTTAAAGTTTTGAAATGATATCAAGCTATTTTCAGTGTAATATTTAATATTTATCTTTTGAAATTCTTCTTTTATGACTAGAATAATATAATACCGGTATCACCATATCTCTAATTTCGAGTTAAAATTTTTTTCGATTTGTAAATGTTTAATTTTTTGTCAATGCGTGGATTAAAATACAGAAATAATTTAAACATTAAATTATTTTAATTTTCATTTAAAACATTAGTTTCAAATTTTTAAAAAAATTGCTATTGTTTTACTTAACAATTATAAAGTTTTTATTGGAAAAAGCTGTTAAAGCTGCTATTGTGAAAACAGAAACTTTAACAGCTTTTTTAACAATTGTGTAAAACAACAATTTATACTGTAAAAGCGTTTTCTTGTAAATATTATTTACTTTTTATAAAATAATAACAAAACTGCTATTTACATAAAAATAAACTATAATTTTTGGGTAAATTACAGCCTTTTCTCGTAAAAATCACACATTATTCCGCAAAAAAATTACCGGAAAACAGTGGAGCAGAAGCAGTAATTTCTACAGATATTTACAGTGTAAATAATAAGTTATGTTCATGTATGCCGGTGCAGAAATTGATAATCTAACTGGAAGGAACACAGATAAATCTGAATGTAGGAAACCAAAATACAACATTCATTGCCTTGTATTCAATATTGGTTGAAATACAATACAAAACTTTGCACTTCAAAAAATACATTCCTTACATTTCATGGTGAATCCATATTTCTTAACTTCTCACAGACTGACTTATTCTAGAATAAAAATATAAATGTCACATGCACTTATATTCTTTTAAAATATAATAGTGATAGATTTAAAAGTTGAAATGTAAATTTTGGTCTTAAAAATGTGGAACTAAAACAATAATAGAAAAGTACTGTAAAGAACTGTATATATATATATATATATATATATATATATATATATATATATATATATATATATATATATATATATATATATATATATATATATATATATATATATATATAATACATATATATATTTAGATAAATAAATATATTATATATATATATATGGTAAATCGTCAAATTAGGGTAGTTAAATTTTTAAAAAAATTGGTTTAAAATTGCACACATTGCTTTTGCAGATTTTCTGTTTGAAAAGAAGAGAAAAACCTTCTTATAATATCAAATGCTGTTATAATTACACAACAAGAAAGGAAATAAGTATTATTTCATACATTTATCTCTCTGTTAGTTTTTTGTATTTATCTACATACATATATATATATTCAATAATAAAATTAATATTTTGAATCAGCATTTGTAAATTTTAAAAGAGCATTTTTGTTCTAAAACGTTGAATTTTATAAAATTTTAAAAATATTTCTATAAAGTTTTATGAAGTGTAAGATCATTTTTGATGAAAACATAGATTTACAATTTAAAGGATCGATTTAAATTTTTATACTGAAGAAGTGATTTGCACAAAGAAAAAGCTCTTTTTCAAGAATTATCTTTTTCTGATGGGAATGCGCAAGGAGTTATGACACACAAAAAACAAACTACACTTAATTTTTAAGTCTTAAAAAAAATGTAAAAAATAATGTACATAAAAGAATCTTAATGAAATTTTGAAGACAAATATAGTTCATAGGTTAAAATTCAGAAAAAATATTCAATACACTTAAATGAATGCTGATTTTAAAGCAATAGGCTAATTTAACCAAATTAGAACAATAAATTTATATGAAAAATGGTCAACCAACTGTCTAGACTTTTTATAAATTTATAACCAAATCTTTTTATAAATTTCTGTTCAAAAATTTTATATTGTTAATAATAGAAAAAATGGCTGCAAAAATCCATAAACGTAAGTTTAGAAGAAGAATTCTCAAAGCTTAAAAAATTGAAGTACAGAAAGAACTGTATAAGTTGTAAAGCATATTTTCAATCTTTTTTAAATGCACTTTTCATTTAGTATGTCTGAGCATAAGTCAAAAAGGCATTTGTCTCTAAAAATTATAATTTGTACTGAGATAATATTTCTAAAATTTCAATTTGATTAAAACTATATAATCTATATTTTAAGATCATTCTCAAAATATATAAAAATATAAATGATTTAGTTTTACGCATATTTATAAAAATATGGATCTTGTAATATTTTACGTTTTATTTCGCATTTTGTACAGTTAGAAAAATATTTTTCTTTGCTGATAAACAATTTTACAAGCATACTTATCAACAAAAGAATATAACTCTTAAAAATTTTAAAAATAAACTATAATCTACATAATTAAGCTCATATCGTTATTTTAGGAAATTATAATTAAAGTAATAAAGCTTAATTATTACATTAAATTAAATATATTATAAGTAATAAGTAAAATAATATATATATATATATATATATATATATATATATATATATATATATATATATATATATATATATATATATATATATATATATATATATATATATATATATATATATATATATATATATATATATATATTATAAATATTAATCATATTTTACGATTTCTGTTCTATAAAAATTATTTAATATCCTCCAAAAATCTTCTGCTAATAGTAAAGCTTAATTATAAATTGCAACTTGTTCTTCATAGTGTTTAATTTGTTGTTGTGTGTCTGGTTTTTATCGTTACCTAGCTGACAACTGTTGCTACTAATTAATCCCATAGATCTTCTGAAGAATTTGAGCTTAATATTAGAGCTTGGTGACGAAAACATTTGCAGCACATGCATTTCATGCAAACTCATAAATCTTCCCTCTATATGGAAGTTATATTCATGAAAGTTTCTTCTTTGATATATTCATAACAGAATTGTTATTATGATATTTGTAAAGGAATGAAGATCATATAACATCTACATTTTCGACGCAGGATAATATTAATTCATAATAATAAATCAGACAGATATTTTTCGAGCATTCTATTATATAAAGATCATGTTCTCCATTTTAAAAATTTCCTAAGCTTTATCATTTCCAGAATATAAGCCATATTATTTCACAAACGAGCTGATCAACATATGTATTAGAATTAGGCTACGAACTGAGTAGCAGAACATAAATATATGTTTCATTTTATAAATAAAACTATAAAAGTAATATTATTTAGTTTAATTTAACTATTAATAAAATTAATAAAATTAACAAATTTAAATGAAACCCTATAACATCAACGAAGTATCTGTACTTCACATTAAGAAAAGTAACTAACTCGTTATCTCTTTTGTTAAATTTCTAGTGAAATGAATGTGTAAAACTTTACTAATAAATCTACAAATGTAATACAATATTGATGTACTGATAAATCTACAAATCTACAAAATAAGAAATATTTCATACGCATTTTAATTTTAAACATCCGTACATATTATAAAAATATAAAATGGAGTGAAGTTTATTAAGATGTATTATTTATAAAAAAATTCTTTTCTAAATATGGCGATGACATGAAAATAGAGGAAATATATAAATGAGTAGCGAAAATCATTTTTTTAAAATTAAAACAGCGAACACATTCATTATAAATTAACAATTGTTCCCAATTATTTGTTACTAATATTGATTTACAAATGCATTTTCAATAAGTTTTAACGCAATTTGTTTGCAATTCGCAATTATAATGTTTTTAAACTATATCGAATTCTTATGATCAAATTTAAAAGTGAAACTATAGAATCAAACTCATGTAAATTTTTTAAACATGTAATTAATGACTTCCTTGGTAACTCGATAAAATAATTAAAACTAATTATCTATTGAAATTAATCACTAAATCCACTAAAATATAAGAACAGTAAAATGATATTTGATCAATAATATGAAACAACATTTTCTTTTCCCATGCGTATTTCACATACATATATTTGAAACAATATCCAATGACAATAATTTGACAAATTGCTTCAAAAACCATTATAAGAACGATACTGAATTAAATTAACGAAACAGAAGCAAACGAATCACAAGTAAAGTCATTCATTATTAAAAAGGAATTCGACAGAAAACTTAATGATTCATTATCATGCAATTAAGTCTTTTGGCGCACATTTTCTTCAAAGCTAGCCAAATTATTTTGCCAAGCAAATATGTTTTAGTATTATTTTCAGAGAATGCAAATGCCGTATTCCCCTGCATGTCCTCTTATTCTCTGGCATATTTACAAAAACAATTCTCATTAATGAATAATTCTTCCAAAATTAAAGTCATAACAAAGCCATCTGTTTCTTTCATAATGCACGTGTTTTCATCAATATGCACGCGTTTTCCCGGTCAATTTATTGGCAATTTTCCACTTATAAACAAATCCCGTTGGTAGAGAAGCTGTAAGAAAAGGCACTTTTAATCTGATGTATTATTATTATAATATAAGAGGGAGGCACACTATATTAAAGAATCATAAATATTGTTTCAATTAATGGAAAATTCAATACTAGCCAGAACAAGACAATCTATAGCGTGTTGTGTTCAATTCTAAGAAAAAACTAATAGTTTTATGATTCAATATCATGAATAAAATGTAAACATTAATGCATATTTAATATTACACGTTATACATCTAAATGAACTTGTTTACGAATATTATTGGTAGTTATTATTTGAAATAATTATCTTTTTTAGAAGTTGCGTGAACCTAACTGATATTTCCTCTGTTGCCATAAATATGTGACCAAGCCAATTGCTGGAGGGTTGTCATTATGACTTCTCTTTTAACAGTTCACTGGTTCAATTCCCACGTTTATAGTCCTACGTTAGATCGGAATTCTCTTAACGCTGAAGGTGTAGATCGAATTATTCAGAGTACAAAAGATGAACACAGAGATGAACTATAATTAATCTATCAATTATCTATATATGAATTGCTTTAATTGCAAAAGTACTTAAAATATGGTAGCATATTATATTAAAAAATAAAATTCTTAATTACATTCAAGTAAAAATCATGAAATACAAATTAAAATTTTTTCCATATTTTATATGGAAAAATATCTTCACGTTTGCGATTAAAAGAAAAATCACATTTTGTTGTGATTCTTCTTTGAATTGCAAACCTGAAGATACTTTGTGGAAAATTAATTAATCAAAGTAAACTTTTTCGATTTTTCACATTATAAATATTTTTTTCATACAAAAGTATCTAATATTAAGAATGACGCATTAAAATTAAAATAAAACATATAACTATCTTTTATTTTAAATTATAAAGACCCTCTCCCCTACTTTCAGAGCAAGGATGGTACACCTACTGGGTACTCCATTATATAAGTTGCCGTCACATCTTGCAGTGCTGAGAGATGATAATCCTAATAGCAGCCTCGTATTATAAATAAAAAAATTTTTTAACACAAGCTGAAATCATAGTAAAAAGTACTTTATGCAATACTTAAGGAAACAAAAAGATAAATTGGCAAATGAATGAGAAACCCAAGATCAATATTTTATTGAACAACCTTTTTCAAGAATAATAGCTCTTATTCGTTTATGCGTCAAGTCTAGAAGCTTCTGGGGTAAATTTATGCCAGAGAGTTATGTAAATTGTCTATGCATCTTTTAAGATGACTTAAATTAGATAGAAGAGGAAAGCATTGTGGCAAGCGTCTATGCACCATACGCCACACATTTTTATGGGGCTGAGATAAGTGTTCTGCGCGGTTGCCAGGGAAGGTACTAAAAATTGACTAATTTTCAGCAAATTAATTTTGAATACATTTGGTACGATGCATAGTTGCATTATCGTCCATGAAGTATTCTTCGCTATTAGAGTTGGAATGTCACAGTGAAGGGTGCACTTGATCTGTCAGTACATATAGGTGTCTCATTGCTGCTTTTTTCACCTTAGACGAAGATCAAAAAACCATTTTCATGATAGCAGAGTTGATCCATATCAGAATTGCTTTCATCAGACCTTTGCTCAGTGAGAATTACGCAAGATAAATTTATAGCATCATGGAGCTGTCACTAAATTCGAAGATTTCCAATAGTGCAAAATAAAGTGTAGCGTGATTCATCCGACCACATTAACCATTTTCAATTCCCAGATCTGCATTGTCTTCCATTGCAAACGAATATCGAGCAGAAATTATTGATTTTTTTTCCACAAGTACCCGTCTATATTTTACTATCTTCTGCAATTCTCTCCCCATGGTTCGAGCTGTAATCTTTTGGAAAGATTCTGTCTTGGTCGACGAATTTCACCATTTAAAGAGCAGTGGAGTCCCTATTTTGCCATACAGTTCGTCAGAGATGACGCCGATCATGCTTTTGGAAATTTGTGCTTGAACACATTCGCATCTTCTAGAAAGATTGTGATCCCCTTTAAATTTTTTAAAAAGGTGTTGAGAATTCAATGAGATTTGCTGTCTTCGAATCCGAGGTTGTTTCTGAACGGATATCTACAATAAATCCTTTTCCTCAAACACCGAAATATCTGTTTTCTCATTTTCCTTCATTCATCCAGAAAAATGTACTCTAACACCTTATTTATGATAGCATTCTAACGATGTGTTGTTGTTGCACCAGCATGCTTCCCTGTACTAAGCCCTGAGCTGGGGTCTACCAGTTAGATTGAAGCAGCCGGATGGAGTCTTCGTCATTTTGAAGCAAGAACCAAGCAGAAGACCCCCATTGCTTGTTCTGCCACTCACTAAGTTACCATTTCACTTTGAGAATTTTGCGTTGTAAAGATGTGAAACCTCTATAAAAATGTTTTTGCCAATTTTATTCTTAGCTGTCACTTAAATAAAAAACTCAAAGATTTCTAATTCATTGATAAATGTGCGCATTTTAATGTGTGACAAAAATCAAGCAAAGTATAAATTTCAATTTTTTTAAAATTTAAACATTCTTTTTATTGAGGGCCGATAAAATGCAACAGGTTCGTTGGTCAGAAACAGGTTACCAGAAATGTCTGAAAACCTTTTTATCAAAAGATCTTACTATAATTAGAAAATTTTTTATATATATTTTAAACTGTGAAGATTGTATCGATACATAAATTGATTTTGAATTTAGCTTTGTATTATTAATTTTCCTAGTTTGATAACTACCCGTTTTCCAAAGATGGAGTATAAGATACGCTACAAAAACGTTATGAAATGATTGCAAAACTTGGAGATTAATCCTCGAATAACAGTATACTTATCACTTTTTACATCTTCATTCCCAATTTAAAATGCAATTATATGAAACAATACATAAATATTCCTTATTATATTTTACAAATTTTAAATATATATATATATATATATATATATATATATATATATATATATATATATATATATATATATATATATATTATAAATAAGAAAGAGAGATAAAAAATGAGATATTTTGATTATCTTGAAAGAAAATCAAAACAGTTGACATCCAGTGCTTCATTACAGGTTTTAACGACTTTTAAAACATTCTGTACTTAAAAGACTGTTGCTATAAATTGAGAAATAAAACGAATATATTCTATATATTCGAGTGCATATCCAAGGGTAAAACTTGAATATTATTAAAAAAAACTACATGAAAATGATAGTTTTGATCACTTAATTTTTCTAAACTTAAAAATAATCTAATTTATGAAAACTGTTAGATCCCATGTGACACTGATAAAGGTAAGAAACAAACAATAATTACTTCAGACATATTCTTACATATTCTTACTTCAGACTATTTATTAATTGAAAATTTGAATCCTTTGCTTAAAAAAAGAAAAAATTCCCAATTGAGTCTTTATTTAATTCTATGGACATTGTAAACAAAATAATTAAATCTTGTTTACGACTAATTGAAATAAAATAAATTAATGTTCTCCATTTGATTTCAAGAAAAAAGCCCCTTAGGGATAATCTAGTGGAAATTACTTCCTAAAAGGATTTACTGACTGTAACGCTAAGATTTCTCAAAGGTTTTATGGATACTAATTATTCTTTTATGATACATTTTCAAATACTATAGTAGAAACAAATATCGCCACAAAAGCAAAGTAATTTTTTATAATTTCTGTTTTCATGGAATACTTACTATAACTTCAACAAGCAAATATCCACTTTATACTTTATTTAAAAGTAACAAGTGATGTAATTCCATAGCACTAAAAAATTGTGTACTTACAGCATATATATATATATATATATATATATATATATATATATATATATATATATATATATATATATATATATATATATATATACAAGCTGACCCAGCTACGCGTTGCAGTGGCTGAGTTTTTAAAATACATTGAATCAATTTTTTACTAATTCTTGGGTTCAATCAAATTAATATTTTCTAAAAAAATTTAGAATAGGTTCATTCATAGGAGATTAAAAATAAAACGTTTCACCAAAATTTAATAGTAATAGGTAAAGTATCGAAATTTTGAAATTAAGCACAAATCAACATATACTTTCTGAATTTACATTTTATTCATCTTATATTAAATTATAGTTTGTAATCAGTGACTTACTTATAAAATATACTATATAAATTAAAGACATCTAAAAATATATTGTTATAAATGAGGTAGATAACATTGACATCGAACTATTATTATTTTAATTTTAAATTATATTAAAACTAAAAATTTTTTCCGCGGCATTATACTGAAATAAAAAAAATTAAAAGAATTTATAATTTGAATAAATAAATTAGATCAAAATGTTCTACTGAATAAATTAATAATTATTAAATTATAAAATAAAAATAAAAAAATAATAAAAGGCTATCAAGAAATACTTACATATTTTCGAGGTGGTATGAAAATTAGTAGAGAAAAACAGTAATAAATAAAATTTTATTTTACTATTTATAATATTAAAAATATTCAAACTGAATACTGCACAATAATAACACAATACAAAGTATAATTATGAAAATGATTCACGAAAAATTGTTATAGTATCATTATACATCATGAAAATATATGTAAATTCTATATTTAACCACGCGCTTGCGCGCGCACGATAATTTTCTCGAAGATGGTATAATCTAGAAAAATAAACACGTTGCCATCTGCCGAATACCTGTGCAACTTAGATGCTAAACCGCCATCTATTAGGAACTTACAGAACTAACCAAAAAAAATAAAATAAAAATTTAGGGTTGTACTACCCCTAACATTTAGGGGTGAAAAATAGATGTTGGCCGATTCTCATAGATACCGGATAAGCACAAAAATTTCATCAAAATCGGTCAAGCCGTTTCGGAGGAGTATGGCAACGAAAACTGTGACACGAGAATTTTATATATTAGATGTATATATATAAATATATATATATATATATATATATATATATATATATATATATATATATATATATATATATATATATATATATATATATATATATATATATATATATATATATATATATATATATATATATAAATATGTATATATATATATATATATATATATATTATATATATATATTTATATATATATATGTATATATATATATATGTATATATATATATATATATATATATATATATATATATATATATATATATATATATATATATATATATATATATATATATATATAAATATATATATATATAAATATATATATATATATATATATATATATATATATATATATATATATATATATATATATATATATATATATATATTTATTTATTTATTTATTTATTTATTTATTTATTTATATACATATGTGGCTGTATTTATTTTTCATAAAGAATAAAAATTTATAGTTGAAAACTAGATTTATACCGTTCTTGAAGAAACAGGAAATGTGACTCTTTTATTTGAATATAATTCAAAATGAAACCCCTCAAGCCAGCTGAAGAATTAGCGTTTTGGTCTATAATTCAATATTTCCTCAGTTCCAGTTGTACTTCATGTATGGATACATATAATTGTTCTAAGTCCTATTTAAATTGCATATTCCATTTGGATTAGCCATCCTGGGCCACAAATTAATGCAACGCGGTAAAGAAACTAAATTTATTGGAAATATTTAAGAACAATATATATCTGAACTTCTTTGAATTCTGAAGCTCATTGATTTGATTCCCATCTCGGATGTCGATGCCTATAATAGTTCGAAGTCACTTTCAGCCAAAAGGAACCGTTCATCTAATTTCTTCTACGCAAAAGTAACAAAGTGACTAAGAGTGACAAACAGATAAAAAAAGGTTTCAATGGTTGGTTATTTTACGGAATAACTCTTTTGAATTTTCGAAACAAACTTTCTTGATCTTAATAATGTGGGGGAGGAATCGTGGAGAAATTTCAGGTCATTGAAAAATAGAAAAGCGTTTTTTTTTATCTAGACCGTAAAAAAGTAGCATGTAATTAGAAAAGACTACCAAATAAAATATATCAGAAAATTCATACGTTTGTGTATATTTTCTCTTCGAAAAATAATAAGCTTTTCTAAATATTTATTTAACATGAGTTTCATGGTATATAGATTTGGTTGTGGAAAAAGAAATCTCTTATTTTTATGTGAACTTCAAGAATTTGTGAAACTTCTGATTCGCGCTTTGTACAACAAGTTTAAAACTGTTTTAAGGTCGAACTTAATCTGCTGGGCGATGTTTCAACTGCTAACATTCCAATCTATTTCAATTATTTCTGTGATTTTATGGACATTTTCGACCACAGGGCACCTGGGAAAAATGAATTTTTAACATCAGAAATACCTTAACGGGATCGACGAAACCAAAATTGTAACTGTTGGCTGCAACAGTATCGGAACCATAAACACCATTCTCAGTTTTAGCCGCCTGGCTTACATTTTAGCCTTTATAAAATAAAAACTGTAAAGTGTACCAAATTTTGTTTTTGTCAACTTCCATTTTTAACATCTTATAACTCATAACTATATGGACAAAACAAAAACAGCTAAAAAAATATTTTTATGTCAAAATGTCGCTTTCCAAAAAGCATAAATAATTATTTGATCGATATCTTATGATATATCGATCACACTGCAATCATCAACCGAAAAACTAATGCATTAATTTATACCCAGCCTAATATGTGTGTGTGTTTGTGTGTGTGCGTGCGTGTGTGTATGTGTTTGTGAACTCGCATTACGAGTACAAAATAAAAATCTTTGTGACTTTACTTTACAATATATAAATTATTAGCTAAACACCATTAAGCCGATGGATAACCACGTACAGGCACCTACCAGTAATTACATGGCTCACGCGGGACCAATATGGTATTGTTGGCCATCCAGCATTGGACAAGCAGCGGACCGTACTGCTGCCCAACGTCAATGCCGGTGGACACCTTATTGACGAATCCGTTGAAACCAAATAACGGTGGCCATAATGGCCAACCTAAAAGGGTTGCCAGCATTAACCTGACGGCTGCCCGAAATCTTTGTGTTTGCTTGGGTACACGAGTACTACGATTATACGAGTTTTTCTTTGCAGTTTAATAAGCATTGCATTGTATTGATATATATCACCGCTTTCTACAACATTGTAACCGACTTTTCTCCATATCTAGTGTTTAAAGATAGGTGTGTTGGCAAGGGAGGGCAATTACAATGCTGCCCCTTCAACATTTTTTGAGTCCCTTCTTATCATTACAGTCATGACTGTATGTCTCACAGTGTTCCCAAAATTAAGCAAATGAGACAAAACTGTTCGAAGAACCTATATGTGCTTTATACTCTTTAATTTTAATAATTTGTTATTAAATATGATAGTTTGATAAACTTTTCTCATTACACATATTTTTGTTTAATCTGTATTTTCAGCCAAAATAAATTAAGTGCAAATGTTGAAAAAGAAAATTCATTGATTTTTGAAAACTAAATAACAAGTATTTGCAGATTCCTATCCTGATTGCTATCAGATGAATTCATATTTTTTTACTTATAAAAGAAACTATAATTAATGAATACAAATTTAAATACATTTAATAATTAATATTGCGAATTAATTTATTAGATATGCAATGTATACCATTAAATTAAAATTTAAATTCTTTTGTTTTTATGATACACTTAGTATTACGAAGGGACAGTTAAGAAAATCTAAAATGTGCAGCAAGGTCCATTCGGTAAAAAGAATTGTATGGTGGTTAAATCAAAATATATATGTTTTTAATTTTAATGTTACTCACAAAGGTAAACCATATATATATATATATATATATATATATATATATATATATATATATATATATATATATATATATATGACCAATTAACGTAACTTTAGCTATTACAACATCGATAAACATCGTAATTTAGTCATCATCGAAAACAATTAACTTTTATTAATTAGAGAATCTAAATGAGACTGAATCAATTATTGAGATTTTTTCTTAATGAATATTCTTTTAAAATTTTCTTACTTTATTTATGATTAAAAGAAATTATTATTCAGAAATTAATATGTTTCAAGAAATTAATTAACTAAAATAATAGTTTATACAAAAAATAAATCAAGAACTATAAGCAAAATTAAAAATATTATTTCTTCAATATTAAAAGGAATTATATAAGTCATTATTTTAACAAAATGCATAACAGTTTGTGCATTAATTAATCATTTGAAAATATTTAAAGTAAATAAATTATGAAGGAATTACTAATTTAATTATTTTGCCAATTTGGAATGTTTTCTCGGTATGCACACTGAATAGTTCCTTTGACTCGAGATTCATTAAAACCATTTTCATAAAGTGTAATTTGTTTTGGGATTCAATATTTATATCTTTTCCTGGGAGAAAATGCTTATTTCTATCATTTTTCTAATTTTTTTATAATTTTATTAAGTTTTAAGGAAAGTATTATGGGAATAATTGTTAATTTAGCTTCGTTTTGGAAAACGATTCAAAGAATTCTAAATTTCTCCCAGCATTCCTCTTAATTATTCTAATTTCATGCAAATGACACATTTTTAAAAAAAAAATGTTATTCTTCATTTCTGGGTGTAAATCTATCAAGAGAGCATTTTAATTTTAAATATTTCCTTTTTAAAACTGCCACATTCTCTTTCATTTGTTCCCGGATTTAATATTTAAGAATTCAGATTTGTTCTATATTTTTTGAAGGTTATTTCTTTCTCTCTCTCTCTCGTTTCATACAACATTTTTAAATATAACAAATTGCATTTTCCTTTTTTAGCTTAAATTTTTCCCTTTCATTTATTGTTAAAAATTATTTTGTTGAAATTTAATTATTAAAATGCTTATTTCGTAATTTTAAAAGCAAGAGACTTTTTCTTATTTTGCATACATAGAATGCTTATAAGAACTTCAACGCGTTTTGATGTTTAATAATCCATGAAGCAATGAAAATATAAACAATCTATTGCATTTATTCATAATATGAGTTAGATATTTTCAAACCGAGAGAAACTTTTTAAAGGGGATATTCTTTACTCGTTCGAATAGCTTTCCTTTTGCGAATATTACCTTAGTATTTCATCAGTTGTTGACGATTTCCTTTTTCAGTTTGACTATTCTTTTTTTATCGTCTGCATTAAATAATAAATTGCTAAAAAATTCATAAAATACATTTAACAAAAAATACATTGAATCATGTTTCTTAGACAGAAGTCGTGATGGTCTTGTTGTTAGGGTGTTAGCTCTCATTATCAGAAGGTAGTGAGATCGAATCTAGACCCAACCGAAGATCCGTCGTGTTTACTAAAAGCCGCTGGGACACAAAAAGTATGTTGTAGTTGCAATATCCTGCATGTGAAATGATATCTCTGGTGGCGACGTGACATGATTGCTGGTTTTCAGTTTGGTCCCTGCTACTAAATTAGGAAAAGTCACCCACTTTCTGGGCAATACCCTCAGGGTGTCCCACGGTATAAGTTGCCATCACATTTCCCTTTGTAGTGCTAAAAGATGGAACGTTCTGTAGAGGCCAAGCTTTAGCGATAAAAAAACGTTTCTTGGACACCCAGATAATTTGATATAATGCAACAAAATGTATCTACCTATATCACATCAGATTAGTTTTAAAAAATCCTCGAAAGAAATTTGAGGCAGCAAAGTGTTTCTTCGTCAAAATTCATACATGAGTGAGACTTACTTATACTCAAGTCATCAAGTAAACTACCTTGGCTTCCTTCGGCTATTCTTGATATTGTCTTTCCTTTGACGTCATTCCAAGCATTGACAAATTCACTGCTACTAGAAAGAAAATTAATTAAGGCCACTCAAATTCCAAACCCATAATCACTCTTTGCAAAAGCACCTTGCAATATTTGTTCATGAAATTGTTGATTATGCTCTAACCCATGGGCTGTAAGACAGTAATTAGATTTGTTGGGAGAAACTCCACTCGAATCGATTTAACATCAGGGATTTGAATTTGAGAGTAGTAGTGCACAATTATCTCCGATAAAAAAACGTGGATCTAAGTCTTTCAGCCAATTTTTACAAATATTATTAGTCACATTCCACATTTTATTCCCATTTTCCACTTTTCATACCGAAAGTAGGATGTTTTGATTTCTCTACAATATTTTCGTGAGGGAACACTTTTGCTGTACAGTTTCCTATTTCAAGGACTTTTTTTTACAGTTGTCGAGAGGCTATTCTTTGAAATTTCATATTTTTTGTCAATTTTGGTCTTTGATATTTTTTCGTCTACTTTTAGAATTTTCTTTTTTATTTCAACTGATAAACACGTTCTTTTTCTTCAACTTCAACAAATCCTCAACGAACGGCTCAACCTCTCTTTCGATAAATGAAACTTCTTAAATTGAGTTGTTCAAATGAAACGGAACCAATTATAGAACAATAGAGCTCAAATTTCTAGTGTTTTACCCCTTTCTATGTTATTACGTACGAGAACAGGAGTCTAAATCGTATAAAACACGTTTCTTTCCCATAAAATCTTAAACTGTGTGGAATGCCAATACGTATCGCTTTTCTGCTTAAAAATGAATCAAATACTCTGACGTTATAAAAAAAGAAATCAAATAAAAAATATTGAAAAAATATCAGATCAAAAAATAAAAAATGTTGTTGTAAGCAAGGCATTAGTCTTAACGTATAAAAGAAATTGGGCACAGATGCCGTATAATCCAGGATCCCGAATTTTGAATTTTTTTGGCGATGAAGATATATTACCAAGATGACGTATATTGACGTGCGCCATGACGTATTAGAATTTTTTGCATAATTCTTATAGGTCACCATATCTATGACGTAATAAAAACCAGGTTTTCAGATACATAAGAAAATACGCCAATAAAATTGCCAAACTCAGAATTTGGCATCCTTGATTATACGGCATCTGTGCCAGAAATTGTTTACAAATATTGCAATTGTTTATTTAAATTCTGTTAATTAATGAAATCATTAAATGAAATCGTAAAATTTAAATCCTCATTGCCGGTTTAAACTAACCATTAAGTGGATGTTTTATCTAGTCTTTTTCATTTTGTTTTTACTTCTGCTCTATTGTCAACGTGTTAAGGGCTTGAATCAATGTAAAACGTCTTCTCAAACCAATGCTTTGGTCTTTATGTAAGAAACTGCTTTATTTACAAAATGAACTTAGCCAATATTCTCAGACGTTCGATGATGAACTTCGCCTTCTTTGCTGCCACTCGAAGAATGCTATTTGAAGGCAGGTAGCAAATTCGTCGGATTTACAACACCGTCTCAATACGATGTGACGTTATGAATATTTTAAACCAATGAGAATTGCAATAAAATGGCGTAGTCATAACCTCCACTGGAACGAAAGAAACACAACCTCTATATTGTTAATAAATAAAAAATAGGGAAAGAAAAACATAAGTGGAAATGAAAGTTCGTAAATGAGAGTTAATGATATTATTATGTGTATGGTCTCAGAATAGGAGTAGTTACTAATTCGTAAAAAGCAGCGTCTATCGTACTTGTGTGTGGTCTAAATTAAAATGCTTCGTAACGATCCCCAGTCTCCAATCTATGCGTTATGCAGAATCATAGCTCTTAACCCATTAACTGCCAAATGTATTTGACCGGTTAAGTTATTACGCACAAAGGTTGTGAAGCAATATAATTATATTCAAATTATGTTTTTTCTTTAAAATATTTGATCCTTCGACTCTTCCTATTACTTTTTTCATACGTTCTCGTTTTTGTATAGTTACATTGATGGATTTGTGCTTGAAGAAGTTATATTCAGAGGACTCAAATGAACTTCTAGCCTGTCAGGAACTTCTATAAGACAGCTGTCTTCTAATATAATGTCGTCGAAGTCTTAGGATATCCGAAACAACATCGACTTTATCGGAAGGAAGTTCAACAAATCAACAATAGCACTATTAACGTCACTTTCAATAGAAATAAGAGCCATTCACGGCGTCTTCTAATTCAGCAGGTGTAAAAATAACCCTTAGTACTTATTTTTCATCGATTAAAAATAATCCCTATAAGAGAGAAATAGGACTTGATATCAGCCACAATCCCCAAATGGAATTGTTATAAAATGATTAATAAAATAATTTCAATAAAAAACAAAATATTGACAAATGTTATCAAGTAACAAATCGTTATAATATAATTCCAGAATTACATATTTATCTTTGCTATTTCATTATAACCAAATCAAAAATATAGTGCTTTAAGTATTATAATTCTGTTCCACACACACACTCGCAGACAAACTTCATATTTTTTAATTACTTAAAAGCACATTCGTGTTTAAGGTTTGGTTTGTTTGTCGCTCAATAGTCATTTTTTGCACACGCGAGGGCTAATTAGACCGGGACCTCTACGATTTAAAGTGGATTCCGAACCACAACAAACATCCATGCCCAAGGTGAGATTCGAATCAACGAACTGTTGATTCGAATCTCAACGAACTGTTGAACCGAAGGCAAGAGCGCTAACCATTCAGCTGCCAGCTCGGCTTCGTGTTTAAGGATAAGAAAATGGAACAAATTAAATGCAAATTTTTACTAAGTCTAAAAAACTGATTTAAATTATACAATTATTAAAAGTAGTACCGACAAATGTGGGTTTTATAAGGGTACCTTCACATTACAATTATTATTATAACACACGTTTTATAATTTACTATTATTCTTAAAACGTATTTATTATTTTAATATAAATAACATTATAATTAAATACAATACAATATTGGTTATCAAAATGAGTTTCAATAATTTCCTCTCAATTTTTTTAATATTTCTTTGTCTAATGAGTTACTCTATCTATTAATGATAAATTCAAGTATTAAATTTTTATGTTTAAGTTTCTCAGTTCCTATTTTACATTTTTTAGAAACATTACCTATTTGTTTAATTTATTAACGTGATAAAATATCGTCAATTACAAGTGGAATTTTAACTATTTTATATAGCAAATATTTATACGGATATTTTGACTTCTTATTCTGGAATTTACGTAAGAAAATATAAAAGAACAAAAAATAGCTTTTAACCTTACTCAATATCGTTTTGTTTATCATCGGTAGGTTTTTTTTTTATTTATTTGTAGATATAGTGGATAAAAGCTGAAAAACATTGCAAAAGTTTTCCAAAATGGACTTAAATACACTTATTCTTCTGTTTTGAATAAATATATTCTTATATTTTTTATTTTCTCAGTGCAAAAAGTGAGTTTTAGAGATGAGTTAAATTCCTATTTATATATTTAATAAAAAAACATTGAGAACCACGAAAAGTATTAAAAACATCAGGGTATTCAATGAATAGAAATCGTTTAGTTTTTTATTAAAATAATATTTTACTCTTCTTAATTTAGTTTTGAAATGTGAAATAATTTTTGATTTATGAAAAATCCAATTTTAGGATCTAAATTTATGAACACAAAACAAGTAAAAATACTTATTTTATATGATTAAAAAATAATTACTTAAATTTTAGCATTCCAGTTTCAAAAACTATTTAACATTAAATTATAATATTATATAAAAATTAATTAATTGTAACTAAAATAAAAAATATCTGTGTTACATTTATTTTTTAATAAGGATACTTATTTGACAACACGTTATGATATCATTTAATAAATAGAATAAAATTTCATAATAACATTATTTTTACTAAAATAGCAAATTAATTTTCTTGATTTTTTTATGCATTTACTGTGTTAGGTTTTCTGGTGATAAAATAAAAGTGCGAGATACGAAAGAGTCACATAAATGAAAATATAATAATTTGACTAAAAAAAATACCTTTATTATAATTATCCAGTTTTTAAGCAATAATAATTCATATAATAAATGCTAAATTATCAGTATAAAAATAGCGTTTGTATTAGTATATTAATTTATTTTTTAACCAAAAATAAAGACGCAAATATATTACTTTTGAGAAAAATAATATTATTTTATAAATAAATATGTATTTTATATTATTTAGAATTCGCATGATAGATTTGAAAAGTGTTTTGTAATTTTGTATTATTTCATAATAAAACTCTTTATATTATTATAGAAATTATTGAATGTACAATAAATTATTGGAGAGAATAATTTAGCAATCGAAAGGCTTGACATATAGTTTTTGAAAGTACGCCACATCTTTCCATATTGGAAGATTTTTCGTAAATAGTGGTTCATGTATTGCAAGAGAGAAAATTCGAAAAATTCACCAGCACTCAACCGATTAACTTACAAGCAAAAAGAAGAACGTGTTATCCATCTGTAGATGATTAACAGTTTGGGAAGTGTTATCAATCTGCTTAAACGCGGTTCAAAGTTTAAGATAGAGTGAACTGTCGCAGAAGGAAATATTTATAATTTGCTAAATAATGTTTGTGTTTGAAGTAGAGTTAATATTTACAAAATGCGTGCTACCACTAAGATGGAGAATTTTTAGAATTATTTTTGGAGAAAACATTTGCGCAATATTAAACAAAATGGGAATATATTTTCAAAAGATGGAGAATTTTTAGAATTATTTTTGGTGAAAACATTCGCGCAATATTAAACAAAATGGGAATATATTTTCAAAAAGTTTTTGAATGGTAAATAATGTTCTTTATTATTGATCCAAATATATAAACTGTTGGCCACCCAAATTGCAACACCAAAAAAGACAAGATATATCACAAAAAAATTTATTTTGTAGATAACATGTTGACCAATTATCAAATGATTCAATTTATAGACTTATGTGAAGTGTGGTTTCTGCCAAAATCAGTTGCCATTGTTGGAGATCACCGCTGCAGCACGCCTTGGCATTGATAAAAAGAGAGGTACAGCAGACCAAGCAGCTTCCACGCGTTGCCAAAGTTGATCTGGTGTGGCAGCTGGGTATGTAATCTGGGTCAATCGTTGAGCAACCATGGACCACATGTTTTGTATCGGCGAAAGATCCGAAGAGCGAGCCGGTCAGAGAAACGATTTAATCTGGCGATTGATGAAGAACCCTTGGACAATGCGTGCCACATGTGGTCTTACATTATCCGGTTGAAATATGGCTGTGGGCAAGCCCTGAAGGTAAGGAAGGAACAACTGGCTCAAACAATTCAAAAATGTAGCGATGGCTGCTTAAAGTACCGGCAATATGTACTAAAGGAGATCGAGAGTGGTATCCAATACCGCCCCATACCATAATACCTGGTGCAGGATCAGAGTGGCGGTGCATAATGCAGCTGTTCAGCATTCTCTCTCCACGATGTCTCCAGATTCGAAAGCGATCATCCTGGTGTTGCAGACAGAAGCGTGACTCCTCAGTAAAAACAATTTCATTCCATTCTGCCGTTCACATCCTTCTTTCATCGCACCATTGGCTGGTGGAGATGTGTGTGGTTCTGCGTCAAGGGTAGACGAAGCAATGAATGTCTTGCGGACAGACCACTCTGCTGTAAACGGCGTCGAATGGTACGCATAGACACTGGATGATGCGTTACATACTGAATGCGCTGTGCTGTGGTTTGTGATGTGGCTGAGCCATCCGTCACTGCCATGCGCACCATTTGCCTGTCATCACGTGAGGAGGGGCCCTGAAGCGGTCGAACACTTCGGTTCGTCGTAACCTCCTGCATCCAACGATCACATATTCTCATTACAGTTGTCTGGTTTCGTCCAACACGACTACCGATTTTCCTGAAATATTATGATGAAAAGAGTGATAATGATTCGGAAAACTGTAATGAAAAGAGGGATAGTGATTTGGAGAACTATGATGAAGAAAGTAATAACGATTTATTGAATTATGATCAAGAGATTCATAATGAATTACTCAGTAATGATGAAGAGTTGATAGTTGACTTTTACAGTTCACGATTAATCTATTGCTTTGGATTATTAATAAATGTTGTAAATATCAAAATTTTTCAAAAATATCAAAAACTGAAGCAAAAAATGTCAGTACAAAAGAAAACAATTTCTTTCAAATTTTATAAGGTCTCTTAAAATTTATTAATTATAAATTTATTAGTTTATGTTTTAAAAAAATTGTTGAAGATAAAACAATAAATATTTGCTTAGTTTACTTATATTCGTTCCTTATGTCACCTTTAATACTAAAAGCACACAAATACATAAATATTATATAATTATTTTTTATTAAAATCATTAAAACTCCAAATCGTCTCTAATTTATAATTTCATAGTGTTGTGACAATGGTGATGTTAAGTACATAGACAATCTCATCACAATGGTCTTTGCCTGGGTCGATACCAAATCTTGTGATCATGAAAATGAAACCTTTTCCCATCGAATTACAACTCAAAGAAAGCTTAATGATATTAAAATTGCTATCTTTTTTTTAATTTTCACCAGAGCTTTAACATATTTTATTAAATATAGCTCACTAAACATACACTAAATTTAAAATAAAATTATGAGAATAGGACAAGCGGTTAGGAATATAACATTATGGAGAAGCACTAATTAGCATTTTAAGAGAATAACGTAAAACACTCTACGCATTAAATAAAACCCACTTTAAGACAGAATTCGCATATTTTAAAGAAAAAATGCTCTAAGATCAAACTGATGTAAAATAAAATATTCAAATCTTTATCATAAAGAAATACTGGATGCCTGCTAAAATTTCAGAGAAGTTGGAAAGGATTAACATTTGTTTTGTTTGCAGCTTTCTATGTTTTATTCATAAGCGGCAATTTCATGAAACAAAAGCGACCTAAATGATTAAATTTTCTTAAAATGTCACAATATTCGATTTTTACTTAAACTCCATTGTGCTGGATAAATTGGTAGTTCACACAGAAAAATTTTCTCTATTACAGTAATTCTTAAGAAGCATTTTTATAAATTAGGTTTAACATAATGAAAGTAAGATGCTAAGTTGCTTACAATTTGGTATTTGGAGTTTGATAAATTCATTGATAATCCACTGTTGCATTATTATAAAACATTCATCCATGCCTAGTTTATTTCCGAATTAGTTTTTCTGCATTTATCGAAACTACAGTAATAAAAGCATTTTTGCTTTCATTGCCGATGTATTGCAGCATGAGAATTTAATATTCCTCTAAAGGGAATATATTTGAAATATTTCTTTATATTTCATAAAATATTTTATCAATTGGAGAGATAGCTTCGATTTTAATACACGTGCAGTTGAAAAATCTTTTTCAATATATAATACTTTAAATATTTTTAGCTTGAACTAAGATTATGAAACACAAAAAAGTTTTTATTATTTATAGAAGTCATGTTCTATATATTTCATAATTACTTAATTTTCTGGGCAATGTTTTGTTGTATCACTTCAAAATTTTTTACTTAAAAGTTAACCACTTTTTTTCCAATTCTTAATCGTTACAGAAGTTGTAATATTTATAAAAGTTTTTTTGCAATAATACATTTATATTTCAAAAAAAATAACTAATCAATTAAAATAATACTCTAAAATTTAAACTTAACTTTAATTAAATTTATTAATTTTATGGGTAGTTTAAAAAAAGTCTTGTTTTAAATTTCACAATATTTTTTCAACTAGATAAAAATATATATTTCATGCACATTTCATGACTTACTGCAACAAATTCTATTAAATATAACTTTAATAGTATTATTTTAGAAAAGTATCTCCTCTGGATAGACCAATCTATCAAAACTATTATCAAGCAAATTCTCTATTTCAAGTAATATTTTATGGCCGATACTGTCTCTGTAATTATTAACGCCCAAAAAAATTTACTTTAAAAATCCGTAGAACATATTTTTAACGATTTTTTACTCCGTTTAAATTTTTTAGGCCTGATATTTCGCTTTTTATGTAAAAGTCAATGATATTGGAAACAGATTTGGTAAAAAATTATAGTAATTATCAAGATTAGATGTTTAGTGGAAAGAGAATGCAATTTTGATACTAAAAGCTGTTTCCTCTATACTATAAATAAGGTACTAAACTTTAACCTCAATAATAATTAAGTATAAATAAGGGTACTATATAAAAGCTGTTTCCTCTATACATTAATAAACTGCCGAAATTTACAAAAGTTATTGGTGTCATCCTTGCATAATATCTTGAAATGTTAGTCAGATTATTCAGAACATATTATTTAGATATCAAGCATTTGTATCAACCTCCTTAATTTCTGATTACTTTCGTTTCCGTAAACTGGTAAAATAAAAATAAAAGGTTTCAAAAACTACTAATATTTTAAGAAAAGGAAATCTATTTCTCTAAGAAACCAGAAAAAGGTTTGCTGGTAAATTTTTAATCATAGTTTCTGTTCAACGATGTAAATAATAATGTTAATTTCTTTTCTCTAAACACTATCTTTAAAACATAAAAACTCTCATAAAATTATAAAAAAGGATATTTCTCCAATAAATATTTCCTTAACAGTACTACTGAAAATAATAACATCAGCTTGTTAAAAACTTGTAATGTGAAACTTTTTTTAATAAACAGTCATTTTATAATGAAGACTTTATGAGTGTTGATCAAAATGTAACAGACTATTGGAAAGGAAGAATTTTTTAGTAACAGAATGGTACTCTTAGCATCTTAAAACAACATGAATCTTGTCTGCTTCATACGATATATGAAAAACATTCATCTAAAATTGGTGTTAACGTGCCAAATATGAGATAGTTCGAATGCTGGTGAATACAATTTGAAGGAAAAAAGATTATAAAGATATCTCAAGATTCTAATAAGAAATATATTATTGAAATGGAAAGAAAGAAGAAATAGAAAGATTACTCAATTTAAAAGAAGAACATTTAGAATTGGTTTTTATAAGTAATATTCTACTTCTGGTAGCTATTGAAAGCAAAGTTAAAATAAAGGGATTATGATCCCTATCAATGTTAATAAGAAAAATATTATTTGAATTGTATTATTATTTGGTTTTCAATTTAATATTGACAACTATTTGATTTTCAGTTTCTTCCACCTTACAATCCAAATAATCTAGTATTTGTGATAACATTCTATTATTCGCAGTTTCTAAATGGAAAGTATAATAAAAAAAATTGGGTACTTTTTCTATTAATGCTAATAATAAAAATATCAACTTGATAGTGAAGAGAAAGAAATTAAAGTGTCAAATAAGAGGAACCAAATGAGGTTTGATTTATTTCAGGAACATTAAAAATTATAATTTTAAAAGGATGATAAATGAATTTGCCATTTTACCAAGAGTTAATAATTTATAAATTAACTGCCATTTATTAATTATTAACTCTATTTCTCAGTTTTTTAAATATTAAGAAGAGAAAAAACGAAATTATTTGGTTCCTTGGACTAATTACTTAAGAGTATGGCTGATTGAATGTGAAGATTTCATGAAATAAATATGTGCACTGTGAAGAATTTATACTCTCAATTAATGCATAAAATAATGCGAATTGATAATACAGTAGAATTCCAACTCAATTGAAATCTAAATCAATTGAGACCGGACTCCACTCAGATTATCAAATCCTCAGATAATCGGATTTTTTCAGAAAAAAAAGATCTATTTTATTTAATTGGGCATTGAAAATGTGAGAAAAAAACTTCATATTTTTAAAGAAAAAGAACTCACATCATATAGTGGATCATCATATTTGTCGGAATAATATTGTAAATGGCACTTTGGTTATCAAAGTATTGTTTTTAATGGATAGGTAACCATATTCTCCTTTACCACAAGGAAAAAAATCCCAAGAAACATAAGCTGTCCTTCCAAAGATTTACATGCAGAAAGTATGTCTGCAATTCTTCAGTAATTGCTGGATTCGAAACTAGGACATTCCATACAGGATAGGATTTCACTACTAGGTCTCAAATAAAGCTTGATTTGCCACTCCTAGGTCACTTTTTATATAAGGGGGCGAATTTGTTTCATATCACAACGTAAATTGTATTTCAAACTATTGCAAACATCAAGAATAAAGGTGAGATTTGTACTATGAATTACTGACGCTAAGGCCAGAGAACTAATCGAGTTGAAGGAAATGTATGATTTTATGGACACAAAGATACTAAAATACATGATTTAAATTTAAGAACATTTTTTAATAAATAAGAGGCAATTATACAGAATTTAGAACGTTTGATTGAGAAGTTTCTTAACTTGCAGGACTAAAATTTCAAACTACTGAACGAAGAGCAACACCTTAAGAAACAGCTTTTTTGTAATCTGGAAACCATCCATATTAAATTCAACGTCTTTTTGAATATTAATATCAATCCCCTTAAACTTCAAAGATCGTGCTGATCACTGAAACAAAACTATAAAGAAAAAGGTAATTCTTAATCAATTTTCTATTAAGTTAAGAAAATAAGATACTACCTGGCTTTCTTCGGTATTCCAATATGATGGGCTACATCAATTTCAAAAACATACATTGCACATTCCCTTCATGTTTTCTCGGTATAATTCTACCCAAGTATGCTTTTAATGACTCCTTGACACGCGATGTGAACTAGCGTTTAAAAAATACCTTTTGTAAGTCCTTTAGATCCTGAAACATTAGTCAGGCTTTGGATATTGTTTGATTAAGAGTCAGAAGCAGTTTCACATCATATTTTCACCAGGGAATTGAATGAAAACTTCCGGGAAATTAATTTCGTATTATAGGTTAAGAACGTCTTACACTGTATCTTTACTTTTGTAAATGAAAATCGCAAACTTCATTTGAAACTTCCAAAAACACGTCCTTAATAAAAATTCTTGTTATCAGAGTTGTTATTAACTAGATATCATTTAAGACATTGTTAATAGAGTAATAAATTTTCATGAATTTGAAATCTTGATATATTTTCAAAACTATGAATACTCTAGAGGTATTTAAACCTTGACGTATGAATAACATGCATAAATGTAACGATTTTAAAATAATATAATCTTAAATTCTACAATAGAACACACTATTTTTTCGAATCCACATAGACAAATTTAGAATAGCTATTAAAGTTAGTTTCTTGAATTTTAGATCCCTTACGCAATGCTGCAAGAATTATTTTAATGTAATTATCCTAAATTTTAGAGTCAATTCTACATACTTTTTGAATCCAAGCAAGTTTTTAGTCAGTTCTCGAATTCCATGAATCCATCAACATTTTCTAAGCTATTAATTAACAATATTAATTATAAGATTGTCATTTTTTAAAGTTAACCGTATAGTCGGCTATTAGTACATACTAATTTAATAGTATATCTAAATTATATAATAGAATGTTAAATTTGTTCAAATAATAGAATCCAAAATATTTATTTATAAAGAAAAAGCCAAATCTAAAATATATCCAATATATTGTTTTAATGTAACAAATTTAAATATTTTTAAAGTATTCTAAATCTGTACTTAAATTTAAGCTAATTTCTTAAATAACTACAAGTTCACTAAACGTACCAAAATTTTCTAACCCAATAATTAGGAATACCAAGAATGAAAGCAATTTTTCAAAGATAACACATTCCACGCAAGAGTCTAGAGTAAATTTCTCATTAACTAAAATCCAAAATATTTTTCGAATTCGCCTATTAATAGTATTTCGGAAAATAAATCAATGAATATAATATAAATTCAAATATAGAATTTTAAATATTTTTACAAACATTATAAATAACTTTCAAATTCATTTCATTTAATGAATTTTTCTAGTTTATTAGTGAAAATTAACAATAAATGCTGCTATTCTTAGAATAGCAGCTTAGAATTCAGAAGAATAGCAGCTTAAATGCTGCTATTCTTCTGCTATCGTTCCAAATTTTAGAAGTGTCTCAAATTTTTTAAAATAACAAAACACTTATTCGTTTTTAAATTTAAATTCGAAATAATTGTTGAGTCTAAGGTAAGTTTCGAATTTTGTATCCTTTACATTATAAAGTTAAGAAAAAACTGTATTTTATAGTTGAATTTTGTAGTATTTTTCGAATATAAATTAAGATAATTTTCGAATTTGCTGAATATACAGAAATTTTAAATCCACTAAATTAAGAATGATATAAACAAATACTATTATTTTAACATAGTATTTTAAACTTTGTAAAATTATTCTAACATTTTTTAAAATTTTAAAATTTCAATTTTTTTAAAATTTTAACACAAATTCAACACATTTTTTTGAATTTTTTTAAACTACGAATCACCTTATCTGAAATCTATAATAACAATGTAATAAAGAAGTATTTTAAGTTTTTTTTTAATGCAATAAACCTGAATTTGAATTCACAAATTAAAATGGATAGTTCTCGAATTTCTCTTGAATTTATATCAAAATTTAAGAATAGAAATAATAAATGCTGCTAATCTAAGCTGCATAAAAGTATCTTAAGAAATTTGAATCGAAGCTTAAGTACAAAAGAATTATCAAATACATTCAATTTTCCTATGTTTTCAAATTTAAAAAAAAAAGTATAATAAGAATAGTTGTTAAATCAATTTTAATATTTTTTATCCTTTAATCCTACATATCCATTCATTTTAAGATAACTTTAATAAAATATAGAGAGATTTTTAATTCATTTTATTTTATACATTTTCTAAGCAAAAATATAAAAAAATAAATAATGAGAATAAATGCGAAGACATTTTTATTATTTTATTATCTTTAAATCCTACGCAATTTTATAAGCATTTTTTTATTATAAGTTTTGAAAATATATAGAGAAGGAAGGATGTTTTTGCCAATTTCCTTGATAATATAAATTTTCTATTACTTGACATAAAAATAGTAATAATAAATGTTTAATCATTTGTTAATTTATTATCATTTTACCCTACGCACGCACTTATACACATTTAATGTCATTAAATAATTACTAGAGTTTCTGGTTGAGAAATTTTCTCAATTTTCAAACATAAGTCGTGTAATTATGAAAGACCACTTATGAAAATGGAATGCAAGTAATCTAGATAAAAAAATGTTTTTCGAAGACAAATAAATGGGATAAAGGGATCTGATTTGTTTACCGCACGACGGGAATCCTTTGCACTCAAGTAATAAATAGACCCGGACTTACAATTCATTGTGCATTACGAACAATCATTACCATCTCTCTTAAGGTGAGATTCCATCCCACGAACTGTTGAATCAAAGGCCTGAATTCTAAAATACGGCTGTCAGCTTGGCTAATATATGACAGGATCCTGTGAGGAGAATTTTTTAATATATTATTTAAGAACATGAACCACATTGTAACTTGGAAATTCATCTTAGAAACTGGAAACTCATCTTAGAAATTGGAAATTCATCTTAGAAACTGGGAAGAATGCCAATGGCATAGGAAAAGTTACTTCTCGTAGATAAATAAGTACAGCAATTTTTAGATAAAAGGTTTTCTTAGTTAATTGTTGAAGGACATCAAATTAAACTAATATTATATCTCGATAACAATAAACTTATAATATATAATATTAAAAAGTTATCTATTATTAGAATATGGAAAGGAATAAAATTCATTAGAGCAAAATGAACTCTTTCATGACAAAGTTTCTTAGTTAAATGCTTAAAAATATTAGCCGTCGTTAGATTAAAAAGTCAACAGCCAAAATGATATGAACAATCATTTTCATTCTCATAGTAATTTCTACTGTGAAAATAAAAATTATGTCCTAAATCATTTACAAATTTGTCTTGAGAATGAAAAGAATTTGAACAAAAATTATTCTTTTGGGAAAACAAATGTGAGGATACTAATTTAAAATATTGTGGAACAAACTTATAAAATAATGCCACAAAAGCTGCTATTAAAATGCATGTAAATATTTTTAAAATAATACAAATGTATGTTTAAATTAATGTGCCCTTTTATACGATTGCTAAAATAACAAAAAATTCATACATATTCTGTATTAAATTTTCGTTTACACAGTTTCAAAGGAATACAAAGCAATATTATGTATTGTACCGTACTACAAAAGGAAAAAAATATAGAGTTATTCTGTCTCATGGGGATCTCAACTTTTATATTATATTATATTATATTATATTATATTATATTATATTATATTATATTATATTATATTATATTATATTATATTATATTATATTATATTATATTATATTATATTATATTATATTATATTATATTACATTACATTACATTACATTACATTACATTACATTATATTATATTACATTACATTACATTATATTATATTATATTATATTATATTATATTATATTATATTATATTATATCATATTATATTACATTATATGTTATGTTATGTTATGTTAACTGAAAATATCAATCAACATTTGTATAAGAAAAAATATAGAAACTTATCTTAGGATATTTTACCTCTGGTTTATAATAATATTCTACAACATTATACAGCAGAATTCCAACTATCTGAATCAACTGGGACCGGATTCATTTGGATAATCAAAAATTCTATCAATTTGATTTTTTGAAAAAAGAGTCGAGATTTTAATTCATTATTGAAGTTGGAAATGGGAGAAAAAAACTACATATGTTAGCACTTTTAATCAATTAAATGAATACGCAACACTTTTACATGTTAAGGTAATAATAAGTACTGTGTATTAATACAGTATGTATGTACAGCTCTGTAATTGAAAGTCATTGCTTGCTGAACATCTCGGTCAGAGTAAGCTGTTTTACTGCCTTCATCCGTTTTCTGGCTGGCAAGTCGCGCATCCGCTTGACAGCAAAAATTTGCATGTGGTCACCTTCGGACTGACGCTCCATCCAATTCAAAGCAGTTTTAAAGCCAGCAAATGTTTCACGATCTGATGGTCCCATGTCTGCTTCAACTAGGATATTAAGGTCATCTTCTTCATCAACACTTTTAAAAAGTTAACCATCATTTGCTATTTGAAATCCAGTGCCTGTGACTCATAATTTATTCTCCTAGTACCTTCGAAACTTACTTCTGATTACCTAGGAATTTTCAAAAAGTTTTTCTTTTAATTCCTCAAATGACATGTCCCATTCTCATCTTCTCAATTCTCTTACTTTTCCTTTACCTGAGCTTTTTCTCATTCTCCTTTCTTTTTCAGTTTTTTTTAATTCTGAAAGCGATTTGGATAAATGAAATTCTGATAAATGGGCCTCTATTTTAAATCAGCTGTACATAATTATCCATAAAACAATTAAATATTTTTAGGTTTTGATTTTATTTTTTAAATTTTTTGATATTTGCAGCTGATACTGTCTTGCGCACAGCTTAACTTCTCATAACCATTGTGATTAGTTTGAACATCCATAGCATCTTGCCGTACTAGAAGACTTTTTTATGAATGAAGGGCCGCTGTTCATGTCGTAAGTGAGAAAATTTGGAAAATTCCCAAGCACCCACTTCAATAGATCTGCATACAGAAATTAGAAGCACATCTAACTACCACCCATTATTCAACAACAACATTGTTCAACAACATCAGGATTTCGTGAAAGAGATCCAGGATCTCCGTCACGAAACCCCTGGATCGTGATGGAGATCGATCCAGGGATTTCGACTCACATTAGCCTGTTTAACCTGTAACCAGAAAATGTCCGTGTAACATTAGAACATCAGCGTGATTCTCCCAAGGTGAACGTTTCCTGTGCTTTAACAAACAGTTGCGTTTTTGGTTCATTTTTCTTTGCGAAACAATCGATTAATGGGGACATTTACCAAGACATGCTCTCTGGGTGGTTGCTCCCCCAGTTGGAGGAAGCTGTTTCTGCTTTCATTTTGCAGCAAGATGGTGCTCCCCCACATTGGAATAACAACGTCCGTGAGTACCTGAACGAACGTTTACCTTATTGCTGAATTGGTCGAGCTGGTCACAGGATTTGACATTGCTTCATTGGGCGGCAAGATCCTTAGATCTAACGCCCTGTGATTTTTTCTCTGGGGTTTCGTTAAAGACAAGGTGTTTGTGGCTCCATTTCCTCAGGACTTAGAAGAAGTGGAGCAGTGGATAACTGCAGTGTTGAACTCCACACAGGGGATGTGCTATCATGAGTGTGGCAGGAGCTTGATTACCCTATAGACATTTGTCTTGCCACCGGAGGAGCACATATTGAACACCTGTAGAAACTTGAATAACTGTAGCTCCGAGGTAAGCTTGACTTTTCTAAATATATTAATTACAACGCTCACAATAATGTTTTATTTTTGTCTCATTCAATATTCAACACCCAGTATCCTGATAAGATTAAAAAATTATTTTAGATTTTGTATACACAAAAATGAAAGCAAAATTAGTGTATAAAAGTAGATTGATATGCAGCCAACTATTTGAACTTTATTTAAATTTTGTTTTATTTTAATTAACAAAAGCATTATTTTCGAAAATAAAAAAAAATATCCGTTTACATTTCTTTATTTTGAAATATTCTTAAAAATAACAAATATGAATATTTCAATTTTTTTCCATTTAATATTTAATTATGATTCCTTTATTTCTATTAATTTTATAATATTAAAGTACAAAAATTGATTTTCATTATTTTCTAAATTATGTATCTAAAAATTTAAACAGTTTCTCCCCAACTCGATCAATGGATCAAAATCATTCTTTTCTAAAACCTACGCACAATTGTTCTACTTGGAAAACATCCTTATGATTCGTCGGTGAAAGATGTGCCTAATCATTTCGAGCGTTCCTTTGGGAGTATTTAATTTGAGGTCCCATGAGAATTAAGCTCAATAAGAGGGCGTGGCGCAGTTCAACACGCCCATCGTTACGTCATTCTGCCACCGCACTTGTATTGGGAGTGAGGACTTTATAAAACAGTTGACTGGGTCCACCTGTGACTCTGAAGCTCACAGAGAGAGAGTTTTGGAAGAAGTCGAGAAGATTAATTTATATGCCGAAGCACCGTCTCCAACAAATTTAAGAAAAGAACTTAAAGTAAGTTTGTTTTATTTATCTGTGAAAAAATAATTATTTTCCATATAATGTAATATTTTTTATAAAATGAGATATTATAATAACTTAAAAAAATAATCTCTTTTTGAAGGAAAAAAATTATTTTCAAAAAATTATTTTTCTAAATATAGTTGTTTAAAACTGTTATAATCGTCAAAACACATATTAATAATACATTTTTATCCGTACTTAAATTGACAGTACATTGCTTTTTAAATTGAGAAATAATTGTCTCTGATATTAGAATTATATTTAATAAGGAACATATTAAGTGCATTAATGTAGTTTAAGAACCAAATTTTTTTAAAAAAAATAGGATCTTAAAGCATAAATTTGAGTAACTAATTTATAAAAATGCACAATAAATTAAATGAATATTATTTAAATGTAATTTCTGGAGAAAATAACTTAAATTATTTTTAAATTGTTGTTGTTTTTCATTATAGCTTTTAAAACTTGTTATGAATATTGTGCGAATAATAGATTAACAGTTAATTTTATCTGCATATAAATTAATAGTACAATATATTTTATACTCAGAAATAATTGTTTTTGGATTTATTATTAAGTAAGCATTACACTTTTTAATTGATTTAAGAAAAGAACAAAAGTATTTTAAGCAACCTTATTACAAAAAATGACATAAATTATACACATAATAAAAAAATATATAAATATAATAAAAAAATTGTAAAAAAATAATGAAAATTTTTACGAACATTTTAGAGAAATTCATTGTTAAATTATAACTTTAACATTCGTGTTTCAGATTATATTAGTCTGAAATTTTTATCAACATGTGAAAAATAAATTAATATGTCTGAACATAATTTAAAAGTATCATATACTTTCAGTGAAAAGTAATTGGTCCTTAAACTATATAAAAATTTAAGAAGAGTGTAAATAAATAATATAATGTTTCTAATAGCACTTTTTGAAAAAAGAATTAAGCCTCGCTAATAATAAATTATGCCATTTGCATTTGTAGTAACTATAGAAATTATTCATGAATAACATATATTAAAATTTCTTGTGACTTGTTTTTCTCTTTTTTACATTAAGATTATTAAAAATTAAATTTTCGTTTGTTAAATATTTTTTAAATTGTAATGCAGGTTACTTTGTTTTATTCATAAAAATGTTTTTATAAAATTAAAAAGTTTTACTTTTATGAATAACATTTGAAAATGTTGTGAAAAATTACTTGAATAATATAAATATAAGATATTTATTTTCATACAAAATTATTTTCATCGATATACTCTTATTAAAAATCATGTGGATTATTTAGAATTTTATGGTATTTGAATTGACTCAATCGAATGAAAAAACATCAAACATGTGTACATTATTAAAATAACATTTTTGGTGGAAAAAGTAATGTTCTTTAAGCTTTTATTTTCTTTACATCTTAAATAACAGCATGTTTTGTGGAAGAAGATTTTTTTTTTTTTTTTTGGCCTGAAAGTAATATTCAGATTTTCATTTTGAATTTGTTCGAGAAATTTTTATTTGAGAAATTTTGAAGCATAGTATCACACAACAATCGTAGCTAATCATTGTTTTTGTGTAAATTGTCATTGTTTCAATTGTTACTGATCATTATTTTTACTAAAATTGTCATTTTTACAGATATAACTGAATTGCTTTCATTAAATGTTGTATTTACTTCAACTGTAATATAAGCTTTTATTTTTATAAATACCAAACATTTTATTCTTAAATATGTTACTCTGCAGCTTTTTATTCAAATGTATAAAAGGAAATGACTTGACCTAAAAATATGTGTATTAACAATTTAAGCAAAACCAAAATAATTTTATAATAAATTTACAGTATTTATCATTTTATGCAATATTGTGAAATTATGTATATTATCAAACTATAACCATAGAAGAGTATAAATATTTTTGCCTACATGATAGATTGATTTCGGAATACTATATTAAAGTGAATACACCAATAGTGAATTTCTGTGTTCCACATTGGCAGTTAATTTAGTTCCTACCGCCCACTAATGGGCGTTTAGGAACTACAAGTCAGGAACTATGCATTAATCTAGTCAATACTTAGTGGAGGGGGATGGCAGTTACGTCCACTGCTCAAGTTATCATGTTATAACATGAATATATTTAGATTGGTTTCTTTATCGTTTTACGACCATTTTTTGAACATGAAAGCTAATTAAAAAAGAACTAGAGTGTAAAAGTAAACTCCAAACTCGACGATCACCAATGATCAATGTCGGAGTCGAACGCACGAACTTTTGAATCGAAGGCCATGGAACTCATCATTTAGTTTCAAGTTCCCTTCAGTCATGTATGAATATATATATATATATATATATATATATATATATATATATATATATATATATATATATATATATATATATATATATATATATATATATATATATATATATATATATATATATAAACCACTATAATTAGACTGAAATTATGTGTTATAAAGTAAAATTGAACAAAAATTTCAAAAATAAAGAATTTAAAATTTTTTCAAAGATTAAATTGAGGAAATTTTAAGCTGAAATATATATACTATTCTAGTCATAATTGATGATAAGGATTTAAACTCTTCGGAAAAGTGGATGATTTATTCGATTCCAGCCACAGTTGAACAATGAGAGATGAATGATGTGTTTCTACTTTCTTCACGTGCATCTTTTTGGTGGGTGCTTGAGAGTTTTCCAGACACACCCTGCTATCTAAGAAAACTGTTCTCTGAAGAAGTCAACTACGACAGTTCAATTGTTTCAATGTTCAAATGTTGTTGTGAATGTTCAAATAAGGGTTGAAACTCTTCGGAACAGTCGATGTTTTATTCGATTCCAGCCACAGTAGAATAATGAAAGATGGATGATGTGTTTCTACTTTCTTCATATGCATATTCTTGGTGGGTGCTTAAGAGTTTTCCAGTTATCTGTTTTTGTGACACACCCTGCTATCTATGAAAACTGTTCTCTGAAGAAGTCAGCGACGAATTTTCAATTGTTTAAATGTTCAAATGCTGTTGTGAATGTTCAAATAATTTACTCTTCGGAATAGTGGATGTTTTATTCGATTCGAGCCACAATTGAATAATGAAAGATGAATGATGTGTTTCTACTTTCTTCATATGCATCTTCTTGGTGGATGCTTGAAAGTTTTCCTGGTCTCTGTTTTTGGGACAGACCGTGCTATCTATGAAGAATCTAGATTTCTGCGATTATTTTGATTATTCGACTTACCATGACTTAAAGATACCGATTTAACCAACAGGTAATCCAAAATACATCACCTACGTAATGGGGCTGCTGGAACTCCATGGGTTGGGGACGTGTCCACATTAATATGTGATGTCCAAAGTCCTTCCGCTGGTGTGGCGTGGATGGGGAGAGGAGGGTGCCTGCTCAATTGTGGCCTCGTCATCTGATCGTGGTTCAAAATTACGAGGCACCTTAAAAAAAGAGCAAAGTCGTACTTTGTGGTGCTCTGATCCAAAAGAGAGACGCTATCTATTGACTTAATTCGCACAGCCAAAGGCATAGCGAGCTTGGCTTGTCCAAGTGTCATAAGCAACAACAACAACACATTCTGGAAATGTAAATTAAGGAATATTATAATCATGCGGTACAAGACCTCTGACAGGATCGTTTAATGGGCTTTTAAAGCTATTCAGATTTAGTGCTTGTTCGTAGGGAACTGATGTCAGGCATATTGCTCAACAAATATGAAGAAACTACAAGCCGGGAAAATGTACATTCAATCTACCATTACAGTGGTTTCAATAAAGTCATTTTGCTGTTACTGCAGTATGAGATATGCATATATAGCCTGTGATATCGAGAACCATATTAGAAAGGAATAAGCCGAAAGACGTTTATTATTCAATATTTCAGTAATTACGAAACGAATTATACAGTGCATACCATAAAGTGTAAAAAGTGCTACAATGTTGTTTAAGCCGCAAAAAATTAAAAAAAACTGAGACATAACTTCATTAGGATGTGAATATTGTAGCTTAGAAGTATAAGACTTCTTACAGCATTATTTTATTAGCTTCCAAATCATTGTAATTTCCTGCTGTCTTTGAGAACTTATATTTGGTACATTATTCTACAAATGAAAAGAAGCTTTCATCACGGAAAGTATAAAATATATCAACAGACAATGACAATGACGTTGAATTGCTGATAGTGCAATATCAGATGTACATATTTGTGAAACAAAGGAATATGTTCAGAGATTAGGTACACAGGTGATATATATACACACACACACACATACATATATATATATATATATATATATATATATATGATGATGATGATATATATATATATGTATATATATATATATATATATATATATGTATATATATATAGTATAGTATATATATATATATATATATATATATATATATATGTATTGCCTTTTTACCGTTGTTAGCTGTCATAAGGTTGCCTAAAGTTATTTTATATATGCACCTAATATCTAATATGTCAATATCAGTATCGTGAAACCTTTTTAATGAGAAATCGTTTTATGTAGTATTTTGAACACAAAAAGTAAATATAATTATATAATGATTAAATTTGAAAAGTGTTTCCAGATTTGTTTATTGGTATTAACTACACAGCCACCTTTCTACCGAGGCATAATATGGTCATTTTATAAATGACACATCTCACATTTGAAGCAATAGCACGCTTGATTACTGAATTGAATTCAATATCATCCCAGGAGCTCGGTCAAAAGTGTCTCCCCTTTTTCAGAGTATCTTACCTGCATCTAAAATTAGAATTCTAGTAGATTCAAAATATTTAAAAATACGTGGTTTAGTAAAGTGTTTGAACCCATGAAGCAATGTAAATTATGCTCAAAAAACTCCAGGCAGTATGTTACCCGAATCACTATAAAGAGTTGCCTCATAAGATCTTTAACAACGTCGTTCTTAATACAGGTTTTCCTGTTTTCATGATGTTGTGAGTTCCAGTGGTTTAATAGCCTCACGTTGCTTTCCATAAAGATGAGCAAGGTGAAGCATCATTTGCATTGGGCAGTGATTGAGAGGTTGACTACATTCATTTGCTCTGGTTTGCTGGAGCTCTGTGGATTAGGGACGCGTCCACGTTAATCTGTAAGATCTAAAGTCCTTCCTCTGATATGGCTTGGATGTGAAGAGGAAGGTGCCATCTCATGTGTGACCAAGTCATCTGACCACGGTTCAGAATTACGAGGTGCTTGGTGATGGGCAAGTAATCCAAACCTGTTAATCTTAAGGAACAGTCCGTGTCTCGTGTGCACCACTACATACGTATGTATGCTTCTATGCTGTAGCCAAGTTTTTAAAAAAGGAAAATATTTGATGACTTGCAACTTATTTGGAGCTAAATTCTGTACTACACATATCCAATGTCATATTTTCTCAAGATAATATAGCATTGGAACCACTAAAAAGAATGCCTCAAAAGATTCTCGATTACCATGTCTAACAATACAGACAGACGTAGTGAATTCTGCAATGTTAGTGCGAGCTATCTTTTTCTTTCTTATTTTGCCATTTTCTTCAAAGTACCTACTGACACACACTTCTGTTTTTTTTATTTGTAATCAAAATTACCTTTCTAAAAAATTGACCTTGAGTTCTTTTATTTCCTTGATTGAATGACTCTACTCGTATATTCAATATTTCCTCATATTTGTCGCCTTTCGATATGACTTATTGTTTTTCGATTCATTTAGTATTATGTCACACTCTTTTGCATGATGTTCATATATAGAATAATAATCGCCTTCTTGATTGTGAGGTTTTAATTATATATAAAATTTACACAATTTTAAAATAAGTTAAAGATCTAACAGGGTCAAAAAAAGATGTTATTTTAGATTAAAATTTGATGAACAGTGATATCAGATAATTTTATGTGAGAACGTTTAGTGGAATAATGTAACTATACATTTATTTGAAAAATATTATTATTGATATATTTTCGTTAACTACACATAGGTGTGATTCTGTTTAAAATAACATAACATACATAAAATTTGAACTATACATGTTATTTTAACGCGAATTTGAGATGCAAATCGTTCAAATATTATGCACAGTTAAAATTACATTTCCGCTTATTCCTCATTCAATAATGATAAAATTGTTTGAAAAGAATTCTTATTGCGATTTTATATTTACTTTCAATGTACATCTAGAAGAACTTATTTAATTTTACCACATCTGTGTGATTTTAATTGCACATGTTATTTGGAACTTTTGATTGGCCACAAAAATTTTCTGCAGAATTGATTACAAAGATTGCGTCGTTATAAAATTATTCGAAGGAGATCAGAAATTTAATTTGAGACGCAGAAATGGATGGCTGACAGACAGCACTTGAAAATATGTCAAGTTTTTTTATGGGAGGGCTTTTCCTACATACCTTGCGGTATATTCATATATCGCGATGTAATAAACTAAGAAAACTCTCAAGCACACTATTTGACAAATGTATTATAAGCAGTTGAATAAAAACAACGATCTTTCTTTGTTCAACAATAAAAGAGATGGATCGAGCCAGGGATTTTATGATACTAAAAATACAGTCCTACCACTGAACCATAAATGATAGCTTATACGAAACAACCATTTAATGGAGCTTGAGATAAATATTTGTACCCAACTCAGTTAAACTGAAAGAACAATTTAACTTTAATTCTCAAATAAATGATAAACAAACTAAACAAATATAAAAAGTGTTTGGCGTTTAAGATTTTTTAAAGGGTTTCATAAAGTTCCTTCATTAAGTAACCATTTGAAAAAAATAAAAGATTATAAAATGTTCTAATAAAGTTCTTAAAATTTATATCGTTTTTGTCGATTTAAACTTACCATAAATTGGAGGTTTTGTCTTGTATTTATTAATTCTGCTTTTTCTCTCTTCTGTTTTATTGTCAACGTGTTAATGCCTTGAATCAATGGAAAACGACTTCTCAAACTGATGCTTTGGTCCTTATGAAAGAAATCATTTTATTAACATAATGAATTTCGACATACTTCTCAGACATTCTATGGTGAATTTCGCCTTGATTGCTGCCGCTCGAAGAATGCGATTTGAAGGCAGACTAGCAAATTCTTCGACAAGTCATATTTATGACGCCATCTTAATATAATGTCATAATTGATTGTGTGTGACGTAGAGGAAACGTTATCTGCCGTCATGGATATTTCAAACAAATCTGAATTGTAATAAAATGATGTAGCCATAATCTTAACTGGAATGAAAGAAACAACCACTTTATGATTAATAAAACATTTTATAATAAAATCGTTAGCTTAAAAAATTCTTAAGTTTATAAACAAATTATATAGAAATATAATCTTATTTTACGTGATTCGGAAAAAGCCTGAATTTGCATTTTGATCTAGTTCTTGAAAAAAGTGCTGTTTTTAACATTAGATGCATTATTTTGCCAGAAAAAAATACCACTATGTAACAGTACTGAACCTGAAAACTATATATAAAACTAGCTATTAAGTTTCTCGTAAAAATGTGTCTTATGATTTGAAAATTGCCTTAGGTAAGAGATTATCTAAATTAAAATATTTTTCCTGCCAGAATTATATTTTCTTAATAGTTATTTTTCTCAGATAAATGTTGCAATTTGCTCTATAAAATAATGAATCTTATTTATTTTCGCAGCCATTAGTTTTTGTAGTGTAACAGCTAACTGAAAATGTTCTAAGGTTTCAAAAATATTATTTGCTTTTAATTTTTAATATATAATTGCTATTTTTATAATTAAAACAAGTATTTTTTAGTCTTTATTTAATTTTCTCTGCCTATTTAAATTAATAATTTCTATATCTTTACTATACGTTAAAATTAAATTCATATACATATCTTTTTCGACTAGTTATCTTAACAAAAACTGAAACAATTTCAAACTATTAGCACCATATATTTGGTCATCTAATAGACTTAAACACTTGTAAGGATTTTCTAAGCATTCATTGAATATTTATGAACTTTTCAAGCGGAATGATTCCCGTGTCGTAAGAGAGAGAATAGAAAATCCCCCAGCGCACCCCCAAATGCGGAAAGAAGTACTCATTCTTCTCCCCTTGTTGAATAGTAGACATGGGACTTTCTGAAGATTAGGGTGAGAGGAACCCAATCGCATACTTACATTATTTTTAGCATTTAAAGGATACTTTGAGAATTTTTCCCCCAAATTATCCCCTATTATTATTTATTTTTCCCCAAAATTCAAGCTAAAATCCTGAATTTTGTTGTATTAATTTTTAAATCAGTTTAAGTAAGAAATTCAAGTGTACATTCTAATTCAAAAAGCATACTCCTAAAAGTACTTCTCAGTAGTAAATATGTGAAATTCTTAATATTTCTTAAATGACTAATGGGTAAGAGGAAATCGTACTCAATCTTTTGAATACAAATTTACAAGTCGATTTCATCATCCGTTTTTGTATGAATTTTGTGTTGTTGTTGTTGCTTATCCCCTACTGGCGTGACAGTACCATCACACCAGCCCCATGAATCCAAAAATAGTCAGTCTCTCAAGCACCACCTCCGTTCTGAAATCCATGTCTCCTCTCTCACACCCAATGCACTGAAAAATATGAGATGGGGAGGCCTGAACCACTCGACATTTGGGACAGAGAGTGTAGACCTTGGTACCAGAGACGTGTCTCTGAGCAAGCAGGTGGCCACTTCGTAGTCTTGTCAGAGCCATTTGGCTGCATCTCTTGTGTTTAGCTACTAGTGCGGAACCAGGATGTTTGCATGTGTACCATTCGTGGGTAGGAATGATATCCCTAAAAGTAGCATTGATAGCCATCCTAACTCTAGAGATGAATTTTGTAATAGCGTCAATTTGTGTTCGCTGTAACATGTAAGGTTTTAGAATGAATGCTGAATACAATTGTATGGTATCTAATGCATCTTCTGTGCATTTCTTTTCGGAAGAACTTTTCACAGACAATGGTCCGTATTCACACAATAGGAGAAGGATATTTGGAAATATACCTAGCACCTATTTTGATAGATGTACATGCAGAAAACAAAAATGCAATGGCTAGCATTCTTATTCATTAATAGCTGGAAATGAACTCAAAAACTTCTATTCCGATGAACGTTGTCTTAATATATAGCGAAATTGGGCTCTGTTGTATTTATCCGCCACATATTGATTGGCTTAATGATTGATGACTGAATTAAGGGATCAGATGTTCACCATGGTACGACTTTTAAAGAACATTTTATGGATTGTGAACCATTTCCCATGTGGCAAAGGAACGAAACTCGGAAAAATGCTTAGAGGAAAATTATATTATTGATAAGGTTCATAAACAGTAAATAATACTGTAATTAATTTTACTGATGAGTCTTAAGAGTTTGAGAAGAGTTTTTTGATATTCGTGGCGCAAAACAATAAGGCTTTATTTTTAATATACGTACATATATCATACGTACAACGTATTATTGTCAGTTAAACGAATACATCATTAAGTATATTTACTTTCACGACTTACTCAATGATTAAACCAATTCCATGCATCTTAATTGAATTTGCAGACATTCAAAATTAGTTATTTAGTCTCCGTCTCTTGTCATGGAAATATTTAACATATTAAGAGCTTACCTAGAAGTAATAGTGGAAAGCGATAGTAATTTCATATAATGATTGTTATAAATCTCATACCTTGTTCAATTGTTTCTAAAGAAATTCTTTGCTTTTTTTGGAAGCAAAAACATCAATAATCTGTTATTCAATAATGATTTAATATATATATTAAACTTGATTTCATCGAGACAAACTGTATAAATGCGCTTTATATATATACATACATATATATATATATATATATATATATATATATATATATATATATATATATATATATATATATATATATATATATATATATATATATATATATATATATATATATATATATATATATATATATATATATATATATATATATATATATATATATATATATATATATATATATATATATATATATATATATATATATATATATATATATATATATATATATGAATGAGAATGATGAGAATTTACATATTTTCTTCTGATTTCATCGAAATTTTATAAAACATTTTACGTTATTCTCTTATAAAAAAGATCTATGATAAAAATTAATTTAACAGAATTTTTTTATATTTTATTAATGTTCATTCGAAGCTCAAATTTCGTTATTTAATTTTTTCCCTTATTATATGGGAGCAAGAGAGAGAGAGTGTGTGTGCAGTTGTGCTTCTGATATAAAATCTGAAGAAATGTTTTGATGATAAGTCCAAAGCTTTGCGAAATTTCTTATTTTATTCCAAAAAAAAAGTCTAAAATTAAACTTGATTTAAAAGACGTTTTCGTGCGCAAAAAAAGTCAAATTTTTTATCTTTATTCACTTTTTACATGTTGTATCTTGCTATATTTGAAAGAGAGAAAAACAAAGAAATTGAGTTTACACAGTTTCTTCTTCTAAGTTTCTCAAGGTTTCATTTCATGTCAAAAAAAGTCAGCGATTAGTTTGACTAATTAGCACACAAAAAACTTTATCTGAAATTCTGTTTTGAATATTGAAAGAAGAAAGCAGTTAAACTTCACCATGGCGTAGGCATTTCGGAATGGTAGGTCTCATAACTAGCTTCTAACAGGCCATGCACATCAGCATTCACAGATCATGATACCCAGCAGAAAAAGTATACATAACTTTATAGAAAATTTTGCGTCTTGAATTCCCAAAAAATTATGATATTGTCAATTTAGCTTTTCCCCAAACGCTGTTAGGCCCTATGAAATGAGAACTCACGTATAAAGAAACAAAAATATATTCGAATGAGGAATGAGATACTTGAAAATTGCTCGAAATAAAAGTAATTAAATATTGAACTCGGGACTGTTATCTAGTTTTAAATGCATCTCTCATAGGCGGTATATTTGAAAAGTCGGAAACATGATCTTGCAATGGGCAAGAACAATATTTTTTAAAATAGTTAAAAATAATAAATATCTCTGTTTTTTAAGAAAAATTATGCAGAAATGTACAAAAATGGGTGAGTGCAATGTCCTTCCTATTTTTCTCTATTCTTTTGGGCTATGCATATGTGATATTTTAATAAGAGAGAAAGGAACCACATATATTCCCGTTTTTGAAGCGATCACATTTTAAGAAAGGTATGCATCGCAGCATAAGTACTTTAATGGGAATTCACACACAAATCTATATTAATTAAAAAAGTTATAATCAAAATTTTGAAAGGGGAAGTAGCCCATGTTTCAAGTTAGAAAGGAACCAATAATTTGATATGCACTGGTGGGCAAAACAGAAGCAACTGGTGGTTTTTCTTAGCATAACTTCACGAAATCTCTTGTTCTAAGCTACCTGAAATCCATATATGAAAGACAACATTTTGTATTTAAGCGATAACGAAAACATAGTTGACCAAAAAAGAATATAATGTATACAATATAAAACAAAAAATAAGCTTCATTGAACACATAGTGTCGTCACATATGATTGTCTGTCAAAGAGGAAGAACAACAAACAGTATTTTAATATATACCAACGGGTTTTGAGGTAAAAGTGTCCACTATTCAATAAGCATCTATTTCATTTTTTTCGTTGTTCCTCAGAGGATGTAACCGTAGGTCCCGGTCTAATTAGCCCTCGTATGCAAACAAATGATCGTTGAGCGACAAACAAACCAGAGGATGCAATCATTCTACAAAGTGTCTCCCCGAAGAATCCCACACATGTTCTATGGCATTTTAATCAGGGGCAAATTTATTTGAGTGATATCTTCCATTCCAATAGTTGCTGAACAGTAGGAGTCCAGTATGGCCATGCATTGTCATTAATGAAAATGATGTCCTCGCCAAGAGCATCTCAGAACAGATGCACATGGGGAAAGATCACCTACTTATAATAGCGATTGTCTGTTACTGAGTTGTTGTCGAAAACGTAGAGATCAATCCGGCTACTCAACATAATATTGCTGCCCACCCTATCTAGTAGTCAGAGTGCCTGCCTGCGGATAGGTAGGTCCTGGGTTTGAATCCCAATTCGGGGATGGATGTACTTTCTCTCTCTGTCTATCATGTCTTTGTCCATTCTTTGTATGAATAGGTTGTGAATGGTTGCCTACCCTATAAACGGGTACTTATGTCATGTGTGTACTGAGGTAGTTCGACTCCACACCAAAATATGGTTCAGTTGAAAAAGTGGAGCAGATGCTAGTGGAGCACACCCCATAATGCTAGCCTAGCTGGCACAAGACGACGACAACAGCAATATAATATTCCCAGACGACAACTCAAAGACCATCATAAAATTTTCTTTTGGTAATTTTACCAAAATGGAACCCTGTTTTGACCTATTTCCAAATCAAATGGCATTAATAATCATTTGCTACACTGAAGAGGGTTTCATTTGTAAAGAGGGCAGACGCCATTAGTGAGATGTCAAGTATTTTTACTCAATGAAGCATTCTAAGCGGTTAACTTTTAAGCGAATGCAGCACTCAGGACGAGTAACCTTTGTGAAAGCATCTGGGCAAAATAAACCGGGACACTTGTCGCCCTGTTACTGTAAGCAGTTGCTCAGTAACGGTACTTGCTAATGGATTTCCGGTTCTTTTCACCTGCAGGAAGATATATCGATCAGCCACAGCAGTGGTTTTCCTATCACGGCTTTCTAACAATTGTACAGCTCGTAAGACATTCCAAGCCCACGAAACAAAAACCTTACTGATTCCTTACTCTTACTTACAAAACCTTACTCTTCAGCTAACTTGTAACTTTACAACTCTCATCCACTTTTCTTATCATTTTCCCACGTTTTTAGCCTATTTTATTAAATAACTTCCTTGATCTCGCCGCAAATGTCGTTAATTGCTTCTCTGTGCCTTCTATTATTGTAATCTTGAGCTGCGTACGCCGACCACAAGCATTTCGCATAGACTCACTTCGGCGATAACGTTGATTCTGACATTTGCATACGCATAACCATTCTACTGAACTGCATGTTCGTTTCCCTGATCGCATAAGAACCCCTTTTCTGCAATTTCATACCTATTTACATAAATTTACATGGTTGCTTAAGTTCAGCATACCAATATAAGTTTCATTTCATTCTATATAGCCGTTCTAACTTCAACCTCGGATAAAATTTCTTCATGCTAACAGTATAAGAATT
>CM075858.1:60756006-60949064 GCA_037975125.1 Latrodectus hesperus
ACATATAAAGTTATTCAGGTGTTCTATAATTCTGATTAGTTGAGTAAATGTTAAATAATTAAAGATTACATATATAACTGAACAGTTTAATAAGTTTTTGAATGTTGTTGAAATATTTTAATGCTACTTCACCTACTGCTAAACAACGGGGAGGAGAGTCATTGTATTTCGGCATTACATTATCGTGGTTGGAACTTGGAAAATATCACTTGTGGCACATGAATATTGATTACTACCTTTGAAAATTCTTCCTCAAAGGCAATGATACGAAGTCGAATGTTTTCTAGCTGCCATTATTTGGCTGTTAATAGGCAGTGCCAAATCAATTTTAATATCAAGATATAAGATTATGCTCTTTGAAATGGATGGTTCTATTTTCGATTCAAACCACTGTTAAAAAATGACATGGACGCTGTACTTTCACCTTCTGCATTGGAAACTACCGAGCTGCTTTCTTGGTAATTTTCTAGGTTTCCTGCTTTGTAACAATGAATATAACTCATTATTTATGAGAAGTCCCAAAAAATAGTATGCGGCAGATAGTGAAATATCAAGCAGCACATTCAATGTTTTAACCACAATCAGGTAACATATATTTGTATATTCATTTAACTAGCTGCAAAATTACATAACTCTCTTTTAAGAGTATTTAAAAGACTTACTTACAGATCTTAAAGTCATTAAGAGGGTACATAAAGTATTTTATAGTTAACGCTTTTAAATATCGTTCTTGTCCTATTTCATTTAAGCCCAATGCAACAAATTTTAAAGCATGAGTTTATTGTCTTCTAATTGATCTTTCTACAAAAAATCGCTTGTGATTTTTTTCTATTTTCAAACAAATGTAAAAATAATATTTCAGCAAATACCTTTAATGTTATGAAAATTTTCCAACTCATTCTTTCTAATAATTATTCCTCAAAAAGACTTACGGTTAAAAAATCTCTAAGGCCCATTTTATCTATAATTATTTAATGGATTACTATAAAATCATTACTAACTTCCACTTACTATTCAACTTTGCAGAGATTTAAGAAGGTTCTCTCTGACATATATCAATTAATTTCATTCATTTCACTGTCACAAATTTAATTAAATATTTGTTAATAGGCAACTTCTTTACTCACAAAATTTAACCGGATGATGGTAAACATTAAAATAAAATTCTTCTTACAAAAAAAGTGACTAGTTTTGTAATTATATCTGAAATAATTTTGCATACAAATTTAATTCCAGCGATTATTCAAGATAAGTGTTAGAAATTATAATATTTCTGTAATTATATAAATTCCTTGTGTATGCGTGTCTGTGTGCTATAAAAATCTAGTTTATTGTAAATAGTTTTCATATAAAATACATTACTTATTAATTCATTTCTCATTCGATATATTTATATAGTTTTGATTTAATAATCCTTATTTTTGGGAATTTTTTAAGATTGAAGAATTTAAAGGATGAAGTTGTCATAAAGAAACATTTTCTTACAAATAGCGTATTCTTCTAAAATAGATTTTTTAAGTTAAACACTTTCGTTGGTATTTCTTAACAATACATATAATAAATGGATTGATTTGAATTGTGACAAAGACAATGATATGTACATTATGAAATGTTATCAATATTTCAAAAATTTCTAAATTAGCTTGCTTAATTTTTAGAAAGATTATCATGAAAAGTTTATTTTAAACATCATCCTTTCAATAAGATATTAGGTACATGTGGGGGTTAGGTGCTCGTTTCTAAATGCTTCAGATAAAATGCAACTATTTACATATGAGTAGCTCAACTTTTACAGATTATACAGCTGAATGACTACACAGTTTACAAGGAAAATATAATGGAAAATTCTTGCACAATATAAATATTTATAATTCACAATGCTGAGAATTAATATCTTTGTAATAATAAAAAACGTTTCTAGTTGGCATCAACATCTTATTGAATGCTTGCTATTTGGAATAACTTTTATTTGATAAATACTCATCTGGGTTCTGTAATATTTACAAACTGTTGGTAATTTACATTACGATTAATTGATAATCATGATGTGAATCATCGATTTTAAAGGCACATATAAAACTCCCAAGATTTTTCTAAAAAATTGGGCGCTCCGTGGCTGAGTGGTTTTAAGCATCACCGCTAATCGCTTGAGAGCGTAGGAGTGTGGGTTCGATTCCCACCATGGCCCTGGGTGTTTTCTTCGTTATTCTTCTGTGGTTGTACATCTGTCATTGTGCTATTTGTCCTATTATCGACGAAGACTTACAAGCGGATCTCAAGAATCAAGCATACAAGTCTGAATATATGTAATGTAATAAAATAAATAATAAAATAAATAAATTCTAAAAAATTTGAAGTATTTAAAGATAATTTTATATTACCACCCAGATGTGCAAAAATTCTACTTAATTCATTAAGAAGTTGCAATTTAGTTGTAATATCATTTTTGATAGAATAAATATTTTGGAAACGTTACCACATAAAAATGATCGTTATAATCAAAGGAAAATCACCTTTTTACGTCTGTTCCACTGTATAACAATAATGCAAAAATGCTCGAAATAAATTGATATCAATAAGAAAATATCTTTAATTTTATATTTCTGAAAACAATATTTTGTTTTTTTTTACTGTTGTCACAGTCAAAAAACGGTCTCAATAGTATTATATTCTACCAGAATCAGCCTTTTTCTTAGCGCGTATTGTTCTGAGATACCAGGAGATATATCATAATAATGCACGTAAGTTTACATTAAGCTAAATATTTAACTTGAATCATAACAATATTTTATTTTGAAAAGCTTTTCAGATTACATTATAAAAAGAATACAGAAGACCATGTCGCGAACTCTAAAACCTTATAAAATATAATGTTATTCACATAAGGGTTTATATTTATTAAATAACTCTAATGTATTTTTTGAATAAATTTTCAAATAATATCCTCAATATTTGAGCTAGTTGGTAAATAATTTGCAATTTTTTTCGCAGTTTGCAAGTTCGATTCACACTTCGGACGTGGTTAAATTGCATTAGTTCAGAGTCCATTATCAGATGTAAATGCTGATCAAATTAGTCACCATGAACAAAGATGAACATAGCAACACATTTCTCTATACAAAGTGGAACTGGTTTTCAAATGGTTAGAGTTCAATATTATAATTGAACAACTGATAATTCGGTTACCTTTTCATGTTAGGAAATTCATCACCGGATTCTATTTCATATCATAGAACTTGGTCGAATTATTCCTCGCATGAAAAAAAAATCGGAATGATAATCAAATTAAGATAATATTCTTAAAACACAAAATTCTGTTAATTTCTAATACCCTTCACATTACATAGACAACGTGAAAATATTTTTATTTTATTGTTTTTTTAAAACATACAAAAAATAATTCACAGTTAAATCACTTGAATAAGTTTCTTTATGTTATTTTTCCAGTTTTTAAAATGTATTTATTTTTACGAAGCAAAAATAAAATAGTTCAAAGTTGTGCAAAATCATACTGCGCAAAAATGAAAAAAACAAAATAAAATAAAATAAAAATGCAGCAGAGCTTATATTTATACGAAACTAAAATTCTTATTTCGTATTTTATATAAATGTTCATTTCTACTGCAAATAAATGATATTGCTTTCTTCACCGATTTTAGATTTAGAATTACTTTTTATTTCACTTCAGAGAGATAAAATGTACTTCAGAGAGATAAAATAAATAATTTTTAGATGATGGGACAATTTAAGAGACTCGCTGAGAAAATTGCGTGTGCTCATCCACGCGTTTAAGCAGAAGATATATTTTACCACAGCATAATAACTTCAAAAAGCGTTTCTTTATGGTTTTAAAATTCTAACAACATAAATATCTGAATCACTAAAAACATCGAAAATGTATGCAAAAATAAATTGGAATTTTTTCTGATACGTTTAAAATACCTATATACACCAAGAAAACTCTCATTGTATTTTATTTTTTCCTAAATTTAGTTTTTTGTTTGAGAATTGTTAGTCATGTGTGATTTAGTTTTCTTTAGACGTAAAATAAAAATGCAGTTTTATCTATTATATTTTTGCTATTATTTATTGCAAATTATATCATATGCGCTTCGACACCGCCTACTCGCGTAAGGCGTTGAATGTCCTCCAGCGTGAAAAAAAGAAAACCCATCACGAGGATCAAAAGACCCTCGCCAGGCACAACCTCAAAAACACAACCACTCCAGCAGCTGCCTTTTTTCAGACATATTAATGCTCTGCATAGCCGATGTTCTAGCCTCTAATCCTGAAGACGGTGGGTTTGATACCGGAACAAACCAGATGAACCTTTCGTGCCAACGAGAAGTTCGTCTGGTTTGTGAGTTCCTCTGAGCCCAACGTGTATGCTTCACTTCCCACGTTTATTTAAGATTTTTGTGCGCACACAAAGCACGAGGTGAGGTCCACGCAGTGAACGTCACCTTTGCATTTGCGGGCTGGGGTGAAGAACCCCATGAAGTGCCCTCTAGGGGGACATTGTGGGAAGATAGGCCGCATTCGCGTGCAGCTAGAGGGAAACTTAGAAAACCTCTTGCACCCACCCCAAGCTGACTAGCAACTCTACTGCTGTTACAGGGAGAGCCGCAGTCAGTCCTTTGACGATGGTCTTTAATCTTGTGGTTGCCTACTCCTCGCCTTGCCTGGTTGCCCTGGTAGTTGAGTTTCGGCTGGTCACTGTGATTTCTTGGGCTGATGGTCGCGGTAAGACATTTTCTGGCCACGAAGCAGTAAAGTTCGTACTTACATGGTTGGAGTCTCACTCGCTGACCCTGTGATCCAGTTAGCGAAGGCACTCCTTTCCTCAAGATGAAAGTTTATGATTTTAGATTGAAGCACCGCACTAGCTGGGGTTGTCACTATTTTGGGACTTAAGCCGTCTGAGAAACCACTGTTGTCCTGGAACCAGGGAGTACGCGTACCTTCCTGGGGCTTGAGCAGCCACCAGGCGCGTCGACAGATGGTGGATAGCCGAATGTCATGTAGGAATGACAGGATAGCCGTGAATATAGAATCAGAGGCCGTAAACCAGCTCCCGTAAACCCTGGTGTTATGCGACCCGTGCCTAGGGTTATTTGGCACCGCGGTAATGGTGTCTTAACGGAGCCTCTAGTTGCCTGGTGAACTTCTAGAGTAATTTGCCTTGTCCAGTAACTCAGGCAGTGCTGGGTGGACTTATATTACCTGAGATTATTAATTGTTATCTTGTGGCTGAAAAAACACAAGAAATAACAAACCTTTCTGCATTTGCAGGTGAAGCCTCTGAAGTAGACCTTGCTGAAAAAGACAAGGGAACTCAGAGGCAATCTTGTAAAGGGGCAGCAATGAATCCTTCACTTGAGGTAGAAATGACCTCCAAACCATTTTCTTCTGGTGAAAGTCAGGAAGCTAACCCTAGCATGACTGACTTTCTGACCAGATGGGACTGTTTCAGCAAGACCCTATCTGCTGGAAATGTCATACGCAAAAGGAAACAGCAGAGCATATCATTTATGAATGCGAGGCTCTTGCCCTCCCTAGATTAACTTCTTTAGGCATCATCCATACTAGAGAGTTACGCCTAGACTCCATTAAAGGGTTATTGGACTTTATTAATAAAGTGGGTGACCCGAGCAACTAGAACTAGGAAATATTGGGTTTGGAGTTAATGGTACAAAATGCTGATAAAAGCAGAGGTGCCCATTGACATACAAACCCAATTCTAAGAAGAAGAACCACTGTTGTGGCCAGCTAACGCCTGTTTAGAGTCTCTGGATGAACACTTCCACCGGATCGGCTTAGCACTAAGTTCGTGTGTCACACACATTCTTAGTTTGCATCTTCCTCCAGGCTCTTGATTCTTCTAAGTTGTCACAATCTGGAAGCCTGAGTCCCATCCTATCCGAGTTTCGAAACTATGCTTGTGTTTTTGTCCTCGGTAACTGGGCTCTTCATTTGGTCATGTCCAGATTGGTTGTCACTGTCTCCACTGTATGGTGGGATGCTTCTTAAGTAGGTAAGACATGCCTATTTCCTCGAGATGGTATATCATATGGACTTATCAGTAACAACGGTATCCTAAGGAGAAGAGAAATTATTTTTGTTTTTGGGAAATACTTGAAAAATTCAAGACTGATTGAACAAGCTGATGACATTTCGGTAAGGTAGACATTAAGATTATTAAAATGTTGTAAATATAAAGTTCCTCCACTGGTGTGGTGAGAAAGTTTTGAGAGAAGAACAGCATATCATATCTATCTCACTTTTTCTCTTTTGCTCTCTATGACTTTTATTCTGAGTGGCAGTTGATAGCTGAACAGTTATGTCTTTCAGTTCAGCTGCTCATGGATTCGAATTCATAGATTACTCAGTTTAAGATACTTTAAAATGCATCTATACTCCAAGAAAAATTTTGAACTTTCCGTATTTTATTATTAAAAACGATAAATGTTGAGATAGATTTATAAACGCATAGTTAATGAATTTTATTTGTCATTCTGTTTGGCTGTTTATTCCAAATTATATAATGCAAACATTTTGTTGAAACTTTAAACGGGCAAAAAGAGATATCCCTTTCTTTTCCAAGAAGTAACAAGCTTGATATTTGGAGCCACTGAAGCCAAATGTATATCAATAGGCATATAAAAATGGCGTAAATTATAAATTTCCTTCACTGGTGTGGTGACCAGGTTTCGAGAGTAGGATTTTCACTCAAATCACATTCTTTTATCTCTCTCACTGGAATGTTGCAATGTTGACCGTTGAAAGAAGGACTTTAGATTTTAGCCCAAAAGTTCATGAGTTCGACTCCAACCTTCCGTATGGATGCTTGTAGTGGCTTGAAATCCAAATAAAACTACTGGTTCCAATCAAATTAGATATGTGAAAAAAAGTGACTGCCATAATAAACCCAAACTTCTGTTTCCGTTTCATAAACAATTGTGTAAGTTGAAGCAGTCAGAAGTCCCTTTTGTTACTCAACAGTAATTCAAAGTGTAATCAATAATGTAATCAGTGCTAGTTTCACACTGATGGCTATAGAATAACTCAAAAGTCACTATTTAATTTTGTTAGAATACAAATTATAAAAAAGCACATTTTAATAAAAAAAATCCTATACTCTTAATGTTCTAGAAGAGATAATTGTAACAAATAATTAGAGTAATTTAAAATTTTTAAATGAATTAATATTTTACCAACAATGAGATTAATAAATTTCAGTCAGATCAGATTTAAAATTAATAAAAACGTCTGTAAAATATTTGTAAATATCTATAAATTTTATAGTTAAATATTTATTAATTCTCATTCTTGATATCACATCTTTATTATCGATTTAAAATGGAATATTTCATTATTCTTATTAAAATCACTAAATTTCTTAGATGTACTTCATTTTTACGTTTTAATTTTATAATCCATCTGGTGGTGCTCTGTGTACACCAAAAATATGTTCAATTTTTTTCTGTGTTTAGTCGAAGAGATCTTCAGAAAATGTGTGATAAAAAAAACTACAATGATTCTTTCTAAAGCAACTATAATGGAAATTGATTCTAAAAGTTTGAGAATACATGTATAATCCAAAGAAAGTGATTAAGGTATAAACTTTTGCTATAAAATGATACTTTAAATCGCTCAATACTTGTAAATTCTCTCTAATTTTAGTACGAAAAATGAACTTGAAAAACGATACTTATTTCAGTTAAAAATAATACCCATTAGTTACTTAGTAGAAATCCATTATATTTTACCTTTTTGCAGATGCACTTGTTATATTAGCAATATTTTTTAAATTGTTTTTTTTTATGTGATACGTGTAATATTATCCGAGCTTGCCTTTTTATCGAGCGAATTTTGGTTTACAGTTAAAAATAATTTTAGATTCAACAAATGACAGCACTTAAAAAATTATTACTTTTAAAGCATTACATTGCTTCTAATTCTTTACTTTTTCGCTAGAAGTTAAGCAACACTGACAAATAATCTGTATAATCCGTATATATAATCTCCAGTGGCAGGATCCCATCTCACAGAATGGAAGTTTCCGCGTTCGATCTCGGGCAAAGTTGAAGAACGGAAAGTTATCGTGGAATTTCTGCATGCATATCTATCAAAGTAAATACCAAAACTTTTACCTCGTTTTCTATCTAGAAGTGCGTGAATCTATCTCGCTATCAATGAAAATTTCTCCTGATATGCAAAAGACGAAGGATTTTTAAATGTCCTACAACAGATTTTAACCATTAAGTTATCTAGTGTATGGTTTCATTATAATTTGTAAATGTATTTTGTATGAATTCTATTATATATAATCAGTACATTTAAATGGATAAAAAATTTAAAGGTTTTAAAAGGTAAAGTTTTGAGGGCGAATAAATATAATCCAAACTTGGAGCTTTAATAATGTGTGCAAAATATCGTACTGGTTGCCGAATCAAGAAGAATAAAAATAATAAAAACCAAAACGAATAAAAAAATTATAATTATTTTTTACTTTTGCATCCCACAAAAATAATAGAACTATCTGAATGGAATAAGGAATAGCAAATTAGATGCATGAAAGACTATGAAATTCAAGAGTTTGATTATTATATTTAATGTATCTGAGAAATTTTATAATATAGGGAGAAATAAAAAGAAATACACACACAAATAAAATTTAGTATTTCTATATAAAATCTTAATAATGAAAATATATAATTATAAATTTTTAATAAAGAAAAGTCTTATATAAAAGAAAACGTAAAAAATAATGTGAAATATATAATTATGAAATATTTAGTAATTAAAACCGAATATTTTGGAATATTAAGATTAGAGATAAAAGACATCAAATTAAAAATTAAACATAAAATTGATTGGAAATAAAATTAATATCTAATATTTTTTGCTAAAAGACTCAATTATTTTTATAATTTATTTAATATATTTTTAATCCATAAGAATGATAAATCATAAAAACGATATAAAAATTTAACAATTACTTTATTTTAATAAAACAATCTTTTAATTCGTAATCTCCATTGCAGAAATATATTATTTGAGATAAAAAAAATTATTTGATCATACTTTTTAAATTGATTTGTTAATAGAATAAATTGAAGGCACAAATAAAAATTTATTTTTATGAATTTTATTCGAAGATATATTATACACATTTTTTTAGATTGTAATTGTTGATGTCGAATTATTGTTTTTTAAACTAATTAATTCTATGCACCTTTTTTAAATCGTAATTTTTTCAGCCTTAAATAAAAATGATAAGTCAAAAATTTTTAAATTGTTAAAATTAATTATTCGCAAAAATATATCGTAATATAATCGATTAATTAGTTTATATTACGTAAATAATTTTCTATGTGAAATCAACATGAAATTTTTGTTTTAAAAATGTTTTTAATTTGAATACAAATACAAAATATTATAGAATTATTTTTCAAAAGAATTTATTTTATAGAATATTCTGGCTGTCACACACAAAATTAAAAAATATTCTTTTATAATCTCTTTCCTGTATTAAGAGTTCTGATAAACAGAATTTGAAAACTCAATTACTCTAATAGAGTCATTCACAATTTAGATGACGAAAAGTCAAACGTTTTCTAATAAATGATATGACGTATTCAGATAATACTCAAAAGGTAAATACAAATGTAAGAATTTTCGAAGTTATTGTTTATTCATGTGATAAAATTTAAAACGAGTTAAAGATATGAGAAATATATATTTTCACCACCCAAAAAAAAATAGAAGTTTCCTCCGATAACTTAAACGCGATTACGGTTGCAGTTAAATGAATTAAGTGAAGAATATTTTATCCCTGCCGAAATTTTGTGACATTTTGTCTTTTCGTTTCAGTAACTATTTCATCTACTTGGAAGTGCAAATAAAATGTTTCATATATTTTTGAATCTGTAAATATAGAAAAAATCAAAAATGATATTAACTTTAAATAACTAATTTTAAAAACAAACCATTTGAAAGATTTATATCTTCGATAAATATTTCCTAGCTTTTAAATCTGGAATAAAATTAATTTTATTTCGCTTAAACTCTTCCTTTTCAAAAATGTATTATTTATTTATTAAACATTTATATCATTTTCTAAATTTATCTGAAAAGTATATTTTAAAAATCCTCATAATAATTCTTTATTTGTATTCAAAATGTTAAAGTAAATGAATGCAATAAAATGGATATTCTTTGTCTCTGGATGCTAAAGATGTGTAATAGAAAACTCAGTTTGGTCGTTGAATAAACTTGAATGAAAATTTTGAAGGGGGAGAAGTAAACTTTATAAGAAACGAGATGAAGTTTTTTCATTTTAAACTCAATATTAATAGAAAGCGAATACAAATGATATTTCTTCCATTCATTAAATGTTTTATACCTTGATTATCTAGTTTTAATCTCTTTCAATGATATTTACAATGCGCACAGCGATATTTTTTAATCTGATTGGATTTAAATATAATTGGCCAGTTTATTTCTAAAAAGTGCCTCCACAACAATATAATGCACATTTTTTACATAATGAATACATTACAACAGCATAATGAAAACAAATGGTTTGAAATAATCTCAGAGATAACACTATTTAATCTGAATTCTTCAACCTTCAGGAATCTTTTGAATTCTAATTTTTCAATCCTCTGATTCTGCAGAAAGAAAGGTCCCCAGTTCAATCCCAGTCATTGTTGAATAATAAAACTAGCTTTTATATTTTTTGCATAAATATGTTTCATATTGGATTTATTATGATTCTTTTTATATCATATTATTATTGTTTCAAATTTGATTCATTATGATTCTTTTTAATCGTTTCTTTTGAAATACTTAAATATCACCTCTTATACATAAAAAATCTTTTAAGAAATACACAAGAGTATGATATCCATGTTGCCTGAAATGTCTTACAAAGATGTTCGGTTGTTAGGCTGTCTACCATTTCCATCCATAGGATCACTCTCTGAGAATTGAACATTTCTGAGTTCATTCAACCAACTCAGTTTCTGAGTTGGTTGAATAAAAAGAGATGAACTTTTCCAATATTTATGTGTGTGCATGCATGTCTTTTGGAGTATCTATTTGATAGTTTTCCGAGTACCCATGAGTATATCTATGAAAATTCCTCCCGAGACTTTATGAGTATATTACCAAAATGTCTTAGAGTAACATCCGACCTTTGGACTGTCCATTATATCATGCAAATAACCATTGCCGATTGCAAGCATAAATTTGCATCTGGTTCATGCATTCTTTTTGTCCTGTGCTATGCACTATTATAAGCTCTTATCCTACTTTATTATATTACTTGTATAAATGAATTACAAAAAATAATTTAGAATTTTAACAACAGTTGTGAAGATAGTCTTTCTAGAAAAATTCTCATATCCACCATACCTGCTTCCAATATGATGCAAGCATAATATCAAATTCGTCAAGAATAATTGCGTTGATTATATTTGGAAAAATAATTAAATAAACTCTGAAACTCCAGGCTTTGATACTAAAAGAGTAAGAATAGACGTAAAAATTAAAAATTTTAATTTTAAAGATTTTAAACTTAAATTGGTATATTTTTATTAACTGATTCATGATGACGTTTTGCCGATAAAAATCATGATAGTATTTTTAATAGGTCTTGCATACAGCAATGCAGAAACAAATGAGCATTAACTCCTTAAATGCTTGATCATTATTTTACATAAAAAGATTTCTGTAACTTTAAAATATAAAACAGTTTCAGAGAAATAGATTCCGATAATTTGTTAAAAAGTAAAATGCATTTAAAAAGCGTTGATAGAAATGCACAATTTTTAATTTGAATTTTTTTAATTGATTTTATTTAAATCAATTAAAGGTACAGAATTTTGTGGTTTTAGTAAAAAATGATACTATATTTAAAAATTATTTCATTAATTTTTATATAAAATTTTAAAAATAAATTTTCAATCAACACTAATCAAATTTATTGTTTGGTAAACAACCGGATAAATTTATTTCTTAATAGAAATCATTATTTTCCTTACAGATTTTGCTTCATTATCAAAAAAAATTATGACTCCACAGTCATTGATTGCTACATTTAAAGCTGTCAAATATACAAATGAAATATTACATCATTTCATCTAACATTGTTTTTTTTATTTTGATTTCTGTATTTAGATAAAACCACTAAATTAATTTCAACAATGAAAAAAATATTTTTTACTTCAATTTAATTTTTACTTGTGAAGTATAATATTGCATATATTGATAAAAAAAATTAATGTAAATACAGCCGAGAAAAGTTTTTTTTTAATAAATAGATGAAAATATTATTTTTTCATACTTAACCCTTTGGATGCACATTTATTCGTATAATTTTTTACATTTGGAGCACATTTAATTTTTTGGGGTAGAGTAATTTGTAAGAACAGCATATTTTATGTAATTATTAGAATTTATTGGCTCCCACCTTTTGTTTCTTTTTTTCCAAAACCTTTTTCTATCACTTGTCTTGCATATCTATTTGTCTCTTCCACTATACTATTCCAAAAATCTTCTTTTAGGACTTCATTCAAAACATCCAAAGGTTTAGGATTAGCACCTAGCCTTCGCAGACACAAAGGATTTATTCCAGGCACTTCACGAAACCGTTTTACATTAGGTACATTGTCTTTTTCTTCCCAAATCCATTGATCTAATTTCTCAGGAGAAGATTCACTATCACTGCTTGATAAGTATCTTGTACGTCTTTTACATCTTTGTTTTTATCTCACTATCATCACCACAATCATTGTTACTTTGAAATAAACAAGAATGAACATGTTAAATATTGTCTCCTTTTCAAGAACATATCAAAACATCATGAGCGACTTTTGTCAAATTAATGCATGACGTTCTGATACGTCGAATGCGGTCAAAGGGTTGAATTGTATTTATTAACCATAATTAGAAATAATTAAAATATAAATTATTTAAATCAAAAATCTTACCAATCAATTAAATCTAATTGGAAAACACATAAAATTACAATTATTTTATAAACTTCATAAGCAATTTTCATTGTGTTTCATCTGTAGCTCTTTGAATAAGTAAAGTTAATATTCATAATTTCTTCATATACTAAATTAAATCAGTTATTTTATGTTAATAAAAAAACTTACAGATTTTAACAAGATTTTAAAAAACAGGAAGAACTATTATTTTTAAGTATCCTTGGAAAACACTAAGTACATCCAAGAAAATGAGTAAATAGGCAGATTTTACAATTATTTTTAAAGCACTATGCGAACAAGTAATAAACTATTCAATTGAAAGAAATTTTAATCTAAAATCTTTGAAGATATTTCTTACTTTCGTCAATTTGGTTTCAAGAGAATATACGGCTCTTTCAGTAGTTGATTCTTACAAGCAAGTACGGCATTTTAAATAGTGCTAACAAAAATTATTATTTATCTTAAAATAACTAATTTATTTCTGTAAATAATGATTATTTAGCAACTGATTTGGCTTCTATATGTAAACATAGACATAAGAAAAGGATCCACAGAATAAAGATTGTTTTGTTTAAAAGAATGAAAAACACAATAATGAAAAAAAGCAATTCTGCTACATACTTGAGTAGAAAAGTTTTCCCTGAAGTTAATATATATGTATACATATATATATATATATATACACACATACACACACACACACACACACATATATATATATATATATATATATATATATATATATATATATATATATATATATATATACATATATATATATATACATATATATATATATATATATATATATATATATATATATATATATATATATATATATATATATATATATATATATATATATATATATATATATATATATATATATATATATACATACATAGAGAGAGATGTGCCCAAGTGTAGAGTGGAGAGATAGCTTTTACATTTTTTAACCCTTAAAATATTCGAAGAGTTAATTGAGGATTAAAGAATAAGCGGGAAAAATAATTCCGATAAATTACCATTTTAAAAAGAATTTTCTTTTTTTATTTGTTTGAAAAAAATAACATTAGTGATCAATCTCGTGTTAGCAACAAAAACTAAACAAGTAAATTACTCATTAATATTAATAACTTAGTAATTTTTTTATAAAAAAAGCAATAAAAACAAATGCATAATGATCAAAATAAATCCTTCTTTTTTTTAGAAAATAATTGAGATAATTCTTCAGAATTAAACCTACCATATTTTAAGGAATAATTTATATCTACGTAAAAAATACATTTTTGTGACAAGAATATAGAGAAAAAAATACATCTAAATATACTATATAAATAATTATAAAATACAGTAAATGACAATTTGAATTAAAAAATCTCGATTTAATAAACATATTTAATTAAATTACAATTTGTTAAAATATAACTGATAATTAGTTCTAAATTTTTATTCAACCTACTTTTACATTTTGAATACTTTAGTTAATATTGTAATTGCAATGTGGTGAAGCTTTAATTATTAAGAGTCTATCTTACCATTTCGTAGCAAACAATTTTGTAACTCTTAAAAGAACTCAATTACAATTACTTCCTTCAGTTCTTCCCCCAATGTAGCGGAAGTGTTGACTGAATGATAGAACTCTGATTTATTCTTTATTAAATACATCAACTAATTATGTACTGGAACGAAGATGATGTGATGAAATTATGAAATTAACTACAGTTAATAAATTTGTTGATAATCTTGTGCCGCAATCGACTAAAATCAATGGTTTCAGAAAACACTTGAATGAAACAATATCCATGATGACGCGCACAATTAGATGATACGTACCAATCACACATTTACAGCTTTATAATAATAAGTAGAAGTAAGGTGGGCGTTTGTGTGAGAGAACTTAAAAGAAAGTTCTTACGTAGTTTACGTCTTAATTACGCTAGACTCACTTGAGGAAAATTTGTTTGATTTTAAAGTTAAGTATGTAAAATTTTGAGTAGAGAGAGAAGTCTTATTTATTGTCTATTTCTGATATGATGGATGAATATTCAAATGATTTGCTTTCATTTCATGATAAAATAAATTATAATTAATTAATATGCGAACTTAATATCATTATTGGTTATTATTATTAAGAACAATTATTATTTTCACACACACAATATTGTTAAATTACCCTATTTACATACATGAAAATAAATTTTGTTTCGAATAAATTTCTTGATTGTTACTGAAATGTATGTAAAAATGATGCTTTTACAAATTATAAGAAGAAAGTTCTTTTTGTCTTCCATGAAAATAACATTTGCCAATTTGTGATTATCTGTGACTATGGAAACAAGACACCCCTAATTTTCTACAGGTTAAACCTGAAGAAAGGCACCAACTTTGTTTGACTGAATGGCTTGAGAGCGATATGAAGAAACTCTAAATACCACCAATTTATAAGACTTTAACTCCAATTTAAAGTGGATTGCTCTCGTTGCTCTATCGACCCTCACTAGCCAGGCATTTTTACAGGAACTATTCTTGTGGCTAACAGGCAGTATTAATTCGACAGAGGATAGCATCAAGTTTTTGAAAAGTAGAAAGTTCCTTACCAGTCTTAGACAAAGCTAGTCTTATTGAAAATGTCTATGTATTTTAAAAGATCCCATAGGTTCAATGTCTTTCAATGGTGTAGCAAGACTTGAAGAGAAGAGTACCAATTCAGATGATGACCAAGTCATTTGCTCATTGTTCAAAATGACGATGAATGGTTAGCAACTCCAGTCAGTAAAAATAGGCAGCGAGAAATATTAACGCTATAACACAATCTATCTTAAATTTATACAGATGCGTTTGAACTACAAAATTTTCGCAGCATCAAGTATCTTTTCTCAAATGTGGAGGATTGGATAAAAGAACAGTGTGACCGAGTCAAAACATCATGAAGGTTGGCAGAATTTAGTGGCTTTAGTCAACAGAAGTATAGGCAACCTAAAATAATATAAATTAATTTTTAGCAAGAGAGTTGAAAACATGAAAAATTTCATTTGATTACGTATTTTTATTTCATGTGGGAATTTGGAAAGGAATGTATCGAGGTATTGTGCCGACTACTTTACTTGACGGTTTTTCTAATTAATGAGATCCCCCAGCGTTATTGATTTAGTCGGTAGAGATAATCAGTCTGCATGAAACACACAGAAACAGGCAAGTGATGTCATACTGTAAGCCACGTACTTTCATCTTGTTTAGATCTAAGTAAGATGCTTACAGATTGGTTTGCATTAGGTAATTGAGATTAAAATTAAGTTTGAACGACGTGGGTATATATATCATTATTATACTCTTATTGATATGTTCTAAGCTATTATCTCTAATCATCAACTATTCATAAAATGTTTCACCTCAAGTCATTAACAACAGCACATTGCTAGTAGCTCCGGTACAATGAAGTCTAATTGCAGTACTGCAGCTCCAATAAGACGTATAGACTATATATACCATCAACAAATAGGATAACATCTTCCTTCTACTAACATATTTTTACAAATATTTATGTAGTGATAAATTCTTAAATTTTTCTAATTAAAAATTCCATCAGTTTCTCAAAAAAATTACAAAGAAATAATTTGCTTAAAGTTACTAGAAAAAAGTGCTTGAATACTTTGAGAAACACATCTTTGCATTTTACAATTTAAAATATACAATATGCCACTCTAGATAATAATTTCATTTTATCTTTAATTAAGCATATTAAGATTATATGATTGAACGATTTATATATATTTGAATATAATAATTAATGTAGTATAAATTAATTAATAAGTCCAAAAATAGGCAGAATATTTTTTAAAAATATTCATTAATATAAAATAGTACTTAAATCTAGATTTAACTTAGGAATACTTTCTTAATTATGAAAACTGGCAAATTCTGAATACAATTTCGAGAATTCAATCCTATTTATTTCGTTACTGATTACAATATCAATCATTTAAATAATCTTGTTATGATGATTGTGTAGCTTCGTATATTCAGCAACAGTAAATAATTCAGCAGCGTTTCTATTTTAAACTTAAATCTTTAAAGAAAACACTGTTTTATCTTACGAGCCTTTAAATTTAATTAGCTGATAAAACAAAGAATTTTCATTTTTTAATCAAGTAATATTGAGATGAGTAATATTTATATTAATAACTTATTAATATGTAGCATAAATATGTATTCCATATCTTTCAATTATTCATATTTAAACTAAGAGGGAAAATGTCTTGAAATACTTAAATTGTTTCCATTTGTGATGGATTTGATTCCACTCATTTTTCTTTAAGTTTCAATGTTTCAAACCAGTTAAATTCATGTAATTTTAAATATTACTTTAATTTAATGTATATTTTTATATATAATTTTGAACTTTTGAAACTTAATGATTTAAAACCATTGCGATATTAACGTTTATTTATTAAAAGGTTCTAAATTTAAAGGTTATATATATATATATATATATATATATATATATGTGTGTGTGTGTGTGTGTGTGTGTGTGTGTGTGTGTGTGTGTGTGTGTGTGTGTGTGTGTGTGTGTGTGTGTGTGTGTGTGTGTGTGTGTGTGTGTGTGTGTGTGTGTGTGTGTAGGCATGTATGTATATATGCATATATATATATATATATAGAGAGAGAGAGAGAGATATAGATAGATATAGATATATATATATAAGAAATTATTATTATAATAACTTCTTTAAATTACAATTTTATTTGTCAATGTGAATCCATTCCAAAACTCTGAAGCTAAATGTATTGTGATATACTTAATATACATTACGTAGAAGGTATAAAAGTCTTATTGAAAAATAAAAATGATAAGAATTTAAGAATGAAATTTTTATAATGTTACATAAAAATACTATAAAATGTGTAAATTGATAATTGCATTTATGTTCCACAATAGCTTGAAAAAATAAGGTGGATTCCATAACTAAAAGTTATTCAACAAATTTTAAACAATCAAACAATCAACAGACTCTGTCCAGCAATTTTTTAAACTGTTTGCAGAAGTTAAGGCATGTTTCTCAACACATTTTCCCAGTAACTAAACGGAGAACACCAGATTAAATTGTTGATTGGTTTTGTCAGCCTTATGATCTATAAATGAGCTAATATCTGAAGCAAGAAGCTGTTGTCAACTCTTCGACCAACATGAATATTCTTATCTAAACAACATTGCAATCAAACTATAAAGTTAGTTTTCTTCCTACTAATGCATCTGCGAAAAGAGTGTACGAAAGTCTTTAAATTTCCTTTCCGCAAAAAAATGCATTTTTCTGTATTTATAAAATGTTCATATGGCTTTAATATAACCTTGACCTTGGGGGCAACAACAACTTTAGTTATCAATGCTGTCGAGTCAAGCTTCGAGTAAAATTGTACACTAATTTGTCATATTAAGTTCCATATCAATTCATAGGGCAATTAATTGCATCCCTCTTTTTAGAATGAAAAGTTCCAAGTCAAAATCAGCTCTTATTAAACAACGGAAAAGAGATAATCGATTTTATTTCCTTCAATCTAGTCTGTTGCTGTAGCTGCTTGGGACATTTTTACTTTGAGATGCATAAAAATGTGGGAAAATCCTTCCAAGGAACAACTAATAATTGATGCTGAAATTTCTTACAATCGGCTTCAGCAATTAAATGATCCAATTCATCATGTTGAAATCCTTCATTCAATTTTCTAATAAAATATTTTGAAACTCAGTTTTTAATATTCCTTTTTATAAAGCCATCGTAATGTCTTTGAAAAAAATGAATCAAAACGTTTTGCAGCCTGAAAAATCTGATTGTTCATTTAAAAAAATAATAATATCAGCAAATGAGAAAAAAATGGAGAAACTGATTAAAATAACTTTTACATCTTTCTTTACCTAAAGACTTTTAAAAACCAATTTTATGCTTTTTAGAGTATCAAGTTTTAAAGAGTATATTTCACATATAGTCAGTGTAAAGCGGTTTTTATATTAAACTGAATTCTCTGCTCTACTTTATATACTTACTTTTTCTGCACTTAACAAAACAACGAGCCTGAAATAAGCCTTTTCTCGCTTTTATAACAACTTCCTCTTTTAGGCGTGTTTAATTTGTCTCCAGGGCGAATTCAGGCCGTTAAAGAGTAGTTCTTCTGTTAAATTATTTTTCTGTTTCATTTTCTTCGCTTAAAAATACTTTTTTTTGCATAGAGAGGAGATCTATTTTTTTTCATTACATATTCATGGACAATTCTAATTATGAATTTTTTTCAAATGCCCAAAACTCTCTGAAATGTTACAAAAAAACATTATTATTTTAACTCAGAAATATTTTCTTTATTCTTTCATTTTGTGTGTTCTTTATTTTTATATTTTTTAAGGCTTGCATTAAATATAAATTTGTCTTTATTTAATAAAGTTATATTAAATTGAATTTATTTAAAATTCTCAGTCTTAGCAATATTTGCAGTTGAATGGATATTACGTTGAATATTTCGTGTGTAAGAATCTTACACAATATAAAACTTCGGCTAATTTTCATGCATTATATTTTTATTTATAAATATTCAAGAGAAATAAATAAAAAATTTTCATCTAAATAATTCTTATTAGGAAAATAAAATTCGAATAGTGTTGTGAATGTAATTTTATTTTCTATAGAACTTAAAGAAAATATATAACATAAAAATGAAAAATGTTAGTATAAAGAATTAATTTTTTACAAGAACATTTTATTTCCTTTATGACATTTTCTTCTGCTGAGTGGTTTGCACTCCTGACTCCTGAGCTGTGGGTCCCGGGTTCGAATCTCGGTTCGGGCATGGATGTTACACTCTTTCTCTGTTCTCTCTGTTTTTTTTCTGTCCTTTCTTCTGTGATATTCCATAAATATGGCCCACCCTATAAACAGGTTTGTGGGGGTATGGTGCTGGCAATGCTACTCGCCTCCGTGACTTGGTTCACAAGTGCCCGCTGGATAACGACAAATGAGTAGCAGTCTCTGGCCTTATGTGGCATAAGGGTCGTCACCCAAGTGCCCGCCGTTAGAAAAAAACATTTTTTCTGATAATTTTACGCATTTTTAAATTCCTATATATATATATATATATATATATATATATATATATATATATATATATATATATATATATATATATATATATATATATATATATATATATATATATATATATATATATATATATATATATATATATATATATATATATATATATATATATATATATATATATATATATATATATATATAGGAATTTAATAGGAATTTATAGGAACTTAATCAAATTATTTTTTAAAGATTTCAAAAGTAATATAACTCAATAATTTTAGAAGAAGAAGATTTGTATAAAATTATATTTTTATTTACATTTTTAAATATATATATACATATACATGTATGTATGTATGTATGTATATGTATCATAACCTACTATAACCGGTATACGATTCAAAATATCATCAAATACTCAAGCATTTTTCAGAAAAAAAGTTTATGAATAAATATATTACTCAAAATTTATAATATTGCCATCTATAAGCAAAGTTACAGTTAACTTCACAGAACATTATTCACAATAATAATTATTTTTGCTTTAAATGAATTTATTATGATTTCACCAAAATATATCGCAACAATTCTTTCCTGATATAAGGCAAGTACATTAACATATTGAAATATTTATGAATCATAAACTATAAGATCCTCAGAAAAAAAACCAAGTAATATAAACTGAAATATTAAATTAATTGTTCGTATTTTATTACACTAAAGATAATATCGCGATCAAGCAAAACAATCAATTTTTCACATCTTGCCAAATAATTGCAGATTGTTACAGCATTTTGAAGCAACTTTATTTAAGGATATTTCTGAATGTTTAAAATTTTAATTTTTATTTTATTTTTATTGTTACATTTCATGATTTATTAGATTTCTATTACTTTGTTAGAGTAAATAAATATCTGCGAAATAAATGCCAAAGGAGCGAAAGCTCTGAACTGGCCTTAAAAGGATTCTATTCGGTGAAATAATTGTATATTATTGATAAAAAATATATAAGAAAATTAATTTCGGAACTCTTTTGTACCATGTTTAAGCGGAAAAGAGAGAGATAGCAAGATTTCCGTAAAAATAAATTTTCTCCAAAGCACATACCAGAATTTTATGTATCTGAAATAGCAAGATTCTAGAGCCAGAACAAAATTATTTTTACATGAAATGTAGAAATGTTTACGCTGAATGCCATTGGCAAACAGCATGACATTTATTTCCAATTAATGCTCATTCATCATAAAATCATTGAAAATAGGAAAATAAAATTATTCTCATGAAGTAAAATGTAGAAATGTATGATAATGTCACGTGAGTGTTATTGTCATGAACAAATAATAGAACTTGCATATTATCATGTACATGCTTATTAAAATTAATGCAGGATAATAAAACTGAAATATAAATAATGTATTGAACTAATGAAACTATTTTCATATTACAAAAGATAAATAAGTATGGGCATTGTAATATAAACAAATAGCAAAATTGTATTTCTTATTTTGTAGTTGTCTGGTAATAAGCGTGTCATGCACTTTTCAAAATAACATTTCTCAACACACTTTTAATAAATATTATTCCATATTATTACAGCTAAATTTTCAATTATTATTTCTTATTGTATAAATTTATAACAATGAATGACTGTCATATTCCTAAGATACAAAAATACTAGAACCGGACCTAAAATGTAAAAAATGGACAAACATACTGGAAGTGCACTATTTGGTAAAGAATGGCAAAATTATCTCTCCAAATAGAATTTCTTTAAGATGCTTTCAGATTCATTTTTATAATAGAGTCAATTCAACAAAAAGGGTTATACATTAACCTAGCATAAGTAATATGCAAAGGTAAAAAACACTTAGGGAAAAAATGTTATACCGTGCTAAAAAAAAAAGTACAAAATATTCCAATACCCAAGAAAAAAATGTCACAATTAAAAATTCGAATCACGTAAATGAAAGCAGGTCATGTTCTTCAAGAACTCAGTTTAGAAAATTCTAGTCAGAAATGCTTTGGTGATATAAGATATGGTGACAAATTTATGCTTAGTTTTCTCACCCAATCATTGATGCCATCAGTTTTACGTATTTCCAGAACACCATTTATAAACGAACATTTTAAAACTCCATTTATAAACGGACAGCTTGAGAAGAAAGATTGTGCGGTTACATGGAATTCTGCATTTATAAGTACAATTAGTGCCGCTAAAATTTCTCCAGGCCTATAAAAGGAGCATATACCAAGCAAGTTTATTTTGATAAATATTTCCTAATATTCAATTGCTAACCTTTTCTATCCTTCATTTGTCCTTATGTTTTTAATGATTTCGTTGATATTTTTCCTCTAGAAATTTGCATTGAGAATCAGTTACTCATTGGAGATTAATATACTTCATTTTTTTATTAAATTAAACCTAATAAGATAATATTCATAATATTTTCTTTCTATATTGTAAAGTTCGTTATGTATAAACAAGCTTAATACAATCACAAAAGTGTACAAAGGATACTTATTCAAATTATTGAATATTTCAGTATTTTACTTTTACTCCAATAAAATCAAACGCTATCACAATAACAATTATTCAACAACTTACATTATTTAATGTTAAAATTTCAAAATCAATAAAATTTCCTGTTTAAAAATAACTTTCGCTTAGAAATTAACATCAGTTTTATGTAGTTGACAGAAATTTAAAATGTAATGTAAATTATATTTTTATTGCAGTTTATAACTTTTTATTCAAAAGAAAAATATCCATGAGTATGAAGTTAATGAATATTTGCTTTTAACTTTCTTGATGACTTGTGAGTTTTTTTATCATTCTCTCTTTCTCTCTCTCCTTATCTTTCAATCTGTCTTTCTCTGTTAACCCTTTTTTCAATCTTCCTGTCTTTCAATAAAAAATTAATCTCATAAGTTTGATGGTCAAATAATTTCTTAATTATTCAACACTATAGGCATTTAATAATTGCCTTTACATAAATTAAATCTTGAAAATAAAACAACATTTTATATATTTATTTAATTCCAGTAAATAATTATATTTTCTCTAATTAATAGTGTTTGATTCTTTAAATGTTTATTTATAAATTTTCTAATTTCATATTATCATATAATAAATTAAATATATATATATATATATATATATATATATATATATATATATATATATATATATATATATATATATATATATATATATATATATATATATATATATATATATATATATATATATATATATATATATATATATATATATATATATATATATATATATATATATATTCTTAATAAATAATATCCTTAAATATGAATAAGAAGCAGTGAAATTTGTTTTCTTAATTTCATATAAATATTTACTGTTTTCCATTTTTTGTGAAAGATATAATTTCTCTATATGCTACTTTTCCAAGTATTTCACGTAACCAAAAAAAAATAAGAATAAATTCTAATTAAGTAAAAATTTTGTATAAATAAGAAAATTAATGAAAACGTTTCATAAATTAATTATATATTCCACGTTGATTTGAATAAAATAGCTATTTATTGAAGACAGGCGATTTTATTAAGCTAATTACATAGTTCTGATGATGAATTATGAAAATAATTTGTAAAAGTATTAACTGATTCTTAAAAAACCTTATTTCTTAGTTTCTTAGTTTTTGTAAATCTTAAGGTCTAAATTTTCTTAGTTTAGTTTTGATATTGTTCTAGATTTATGATTAAAAATTGTGATCTTACTGTATTTTGGCTTATAAGTTTTATTGATATAATTTCCCATACACATAGTTCTTATTCTGAATCTTCAAAAATAACCCAAGAAAATATGAATTACATTTTCCAAAAATACAGTTTCATATTTTTTATTTAAAATTCAATATTAACATTTCTAATTCTCAAATATTTTACTAAAAATACAAATATTTTATCAAATAATACTTCAATGCATAAAATGGCTTGGTCGAAATTATACTTAAATATAAGCGATAGTTCTTATTATAAATCTTCACAAGAATTAAGTATGAAAACTATGAACTAACATTGCAAATCTATCTTTTTTAAGTTTTTTTTTTAATTTACTTTTGAAATACTTAATTCATGACATTTGAAACAATTGCGATCACATGAAACTTTTAGTTGCAGATCAGTTTGATCTAATTTATGTTAAGATGATTAAATTTTTTACTGCAAACTTTCAAGAATTGTGCTCAGAAGATATAAATTTATCCTTGCTGAGACTGAATTTCTTAGCTTTCATGATTTAGAAAGTAGTTTTGACATTCCTCAAAAATCTCTATCATGTTGATCGTAGATCACTTTGAAATAAATTATATACAGACATGCCCAGTTCTTAATACAAATAAAAATTATTCCCAAAAACAATAATTTGAATTTTTAAAGTTGCAATTTTTTTCTTTCTCGCTTTTCTGATTCACAATGCTATTGGTTTGATAACCGTATCTTAAAATGTTTCATTAAAAAGTATGACCATACAGTGCATAATTGTTTATTAGATATTATCCATGATATCTGCTGACTCATGATACCCAATTTGTTTACAAATAAAAAATATGTTATATATTTGTTTAGTGATTTAATTTGTGCTTCTAATACAATTGAACTACTAAAAAAAAGAAAAATGTCCTCTATTTAAAAGTTATTTTCAACCAAGTAGGAAAAAAGAAATAAAATGCTCGGCATGCAGATTATCAATGATTTTTACTGTTTTTGAACGAATATCTTATGATTAAAATTTATTTCATCGTAATCAGGTAACCGAAAATAAATGTCTTGCCATGAATTGGTCTTTAAATTTTTTGAAGTATAAATTGTAGAAATCTCTGTATTATTAATTATTAAATCATAAAAGCAAACGAATATGAATAAATTTTATTAAAATATTTATTTCATAACAAGATACAAATGAGATTTAAAAAGAAATAAGCCTTTTTTTAGTTTAAAAGTTCTTAGTGAATAAGATAATTTAGTGATATTAAAATCCTTAAATTAACAAAAAAACAATCTTTTATTAATTAAATATTTAATAGGAAATTAAAAGTTTTTTAAATATTTGATTAAGGATCCTTCTTGGATTAAAAATCGATCACAATATCAATTTAAACAATATATTTTGATTATTTTCTTAAACTGACCTTCATTTTCAAAACGTTTTTAAGAGTAAAAAATGGTTTATCAATTGATCATTAATCATTTTTGAATTTCAGTTAGTGATATCAGATCATATTTCAATACTTTAAATCATTTAAATTATTTATACCAGAAATAAGAAATCAATTAATAATAAGTTATACTGAGTTTTCAGCGTAAAGCTACCAATTTTAATGGTATTCGAATAATATTAAGCATGATATTTAATCAATGGATTTAATTATAATCATCGATTCCAAGAATGAGATGTAGTATTCATATTTAGGCAAACACATAGAGGAAATCATAATATGTAAATGGTTGAAATTAAAATTTTATGACCAGAATGACTATAATGTATTAATGAGGCTGGAGGTTTATTCTGATTATTATGATCTATGAATTACAAGTGCTTTGTGTAAATTCATTTATTAACTCAACAGTTTAATAGGTTTTAGTCCACTGTAAAGATACCGTATACAAGTTTAGATACATTATAGAATACAAATTTATAAGTGCAATGTAGTCTTAATGATGTCATTTGAATAATACATATTTTAGTAGTAAATCACAATTCAAAAAGCGACTGTGACACTTGATTTTGATATTGTTCTGTTATCTGCACGGAATTAAAATATTGATATTTTTAGTATTTGGTAAAAATTTCGAAGCATTTTAAAAATTAATTTTTGAAATTAATTTTTGAAACATTTGTTTTTCCCCTAAACATCGTATCCTTACACGTAATTTATTTTTTAATTTATTTTTTTAAATTATTTTTCGTATTCTTTCTTTCACACTGAATAATTTCTCATTCTTGCTGAAGTTCTTTCGAAGATAATTAACATTAATTTGGTAAAGAAAAACAGCGACTTCATATGAATTTTTAGGGGATTTTTATTAAAATATTTAGCGACGACCAAATATTTTATATAACCAAATATTTTTGTGTAGGTAAGTTCCCTTGAAAATTATATAAATCTGAAACTTATTAATTATTTTACATTCCAAATCATAAATATCAGTTATTGATGTTGAATTTTCTCCTGTCAGTCATAAATGCATGCAAACAACAAATCATATTTCAAAGTGAATTATTCTATGGAGTTCGTATTTACTTAGGAATGAGATCATTAAAAATTATAAAGCTCATATTCTCATGTACCAACAGAATATTCCACGTATTGTAAGTACATTTTAATCAACTTTTACGGAAAAAAACATCTATTGGGTTTCAGAGCAATGAATGGGTGACGAATATTACTGGAATCTGAACACCTTTGGTCTGTTGGAGAGTAATTTTCGTTATGTGTCAAAGTATTTTTCAACACCTTTTGATTTACTCTTATTGAAATTGATTCAATAGCTCTTTTTTGGTAACTTAGCTGTTGAAGAATTTTCAACACTTTTTAATCAGTTATTTTGTTAACATATAAACTTCCATCCCATGTCCGACTCTTATTTCCTTTTTTTGTTGTTATTGTTTAATTTATTTTACTAAAATCTACTGTGATGCTTCTATCAGAAATTACTTTCACCACAACATTAGAAGGTTTTTAAATTTTTATCCCGGGCATATCTGTAATCAAAACAGAGAGAGAGAGCACATCTTTTCCTAAAATGCTTTGACATTCTGATAATCGAAGATTATTATAAAGACTTCTAATATCAACTGCATATCTTTTCCTTTAATGGAAGTTTTTCATAGATAGGTGGTTTTCATTTTTTGGTGGCCTGGTTGGTTAGGGAACCCTTGGCATTATGGAAGGCTGTAAGTTCGAATCCCAGATTTGTTTGGTTTGTTTGTCGCTCAACGGTCATTTTTTGCACATGAGGGATAATTAGACCGGGACCTACGGCTTAAAGTGGATTCCGAACCATTACAAACATCCATGCCCAAGGTGGGATTCGAACCCACGAACTGTTGAACCGAAGGCAAGGGGATGCGTATAGGAACTGCATGGATACTTAAAGGGCCAAGCACATTCGCAGCATTCCGTCAAACGACCGTTGCTCAAAATTACGAGGCTATTGGTTGGTCTTATTAACTTCTGTCAGTAGGAATAAGTAGTCAGTAAGGTTGCGATACCATTCACACGGAAAAGCATATTCCGATTACCAAGACATTTTCAACTTTTTACTATTCTTTTTCTTTGCAAAACAAGAATATGGTACAGCATTAGCAATCCCTTAGTAGCAAAAATATGAGGCTATAAAATCTTTTCGGTTGTTTTCTTCTGTTAGGTTATCTACTAAAAGGTATGATGTTGCGAAAAAGAGTCTGTGGATTAATAGCTAATTGTTAGGCTATTAGAATTTTCGTTATTTGTGGTAAAAATATAAAGTTCTATTTTTGGCTACTCTAAAACAGAGCAAAACGTTTCTAAAAATATTTCATTTTATTTGCTGTTTTACATTTTCTTCCTTTTCATTCTTAACGTTAAATTCCTTTTTTTTTATTACGTATAAAGAATTGAGCGATCACTTTATAAGTCATTATTTTCAGATAAAATCGTCATATTTTGTGTAATATTGTTGTTGTTGTTATTACTATGTATTTCTTATAGATAAAAAGTAATTAATTCTCTTCTCCAGAAAACAACGTGTTTGGACCATGTGGAATACTTACAAAGCATTTGTTGTCATCATCACTACATACATTGGAGTTCTGTTTGCCTCAGAAGAAATAGTTGTTCACGCCTTGTCAGGTAAAGTTTTAAATTTAAATAAGGTTAAAAATTGAAATATTGACTAATTTGTTTAAACTAATGAATTTAATATGAAAAGAATGAACTTTGTTTAACATACAACCAGTTACATTTTTCATAATGATGGCGAAAATAATCTTATCATTTAATAAGTATGTGAATCTAATAAATTATTTTAGAGGAAAATTATTTATTGAATACAGATTGAGCAAAATTATTTCGCATCCTTAACGTTTTCATTATTTACATTAAAATAGTAAATTTAATAAATTCTTTCATACAGTAAAGAACATATAGAGAGGTATAAAAAATATTCTATATACTACAAACATTCATTTTTGGTATTGGAATATGCAATGAACAATTTTTACTGAATGGAAGAAGTTGTACACAATCCGTAGAAACCAAAAAACATTTTATAATATTCATAGATTCATTTATTATGAAAAAATGTGTAATCAATAATTTCTTTGATGCTTAAAAATTAAAAAATGTATAGAATGTATAAAATTATTCTATATTTTATACATTTATCTTTTATTACAATAAATATCGGTTAAACTAATAAATTCTTCTTCATATGAAAAGTGTGAGAAATTATAAGCAGAATGTGGAATAAAAAATTATATTCAAAATATATTTATTTCTTACATATTAAAATTCATATTGATGAAATTCTTCATTGTATAAAGAGTTTGAAGAGTAGATATAACTCTATATGTTATATTTATATATTCATCTTTTACTTAATTAGGTAAATCAAATATATTCTTTTTAATATATACAAAAATAATAGAGATTTTAGAATATGCAAAATTATTCTATATATTCCAAACTTTTGAATCTTATATTAGAATGTGAATCAAACAAATTCTTTAAAATATAGGGTTACAAGGTTACAAAATATTCTAAGATAAAAAAAAACTTTTAATTTATATATTTTTTACGAGATTAATCTCCATTCACCTGTTTATGCATTTTTCAAAGCCTCTATCTTTAAAAATAGAATGTTATTTTAATAAGTTCTTTTTATAAATAATATGAAAACTGAATTTTTTGAAGCCACAAAAAAAGAATTAATTTTTCCACATCTTCCTCCTTCACATTAAAGTATGAATCAACCAATTATTTTATAATAACATTAATAGGCTCATTAAAACTAAAACAAATTGTCTCTTCTATAATGAATATCCTTATTAGAGAAAAGGGAAGGGTTTCTATTCAGAAACTGCATTAAGCGGAAGGTATTCCTTGTCACCAGGTAAGGTTCTATTGAATATCTGGTAACTGGATTCATTAAAAATTAGATAAATGTAAGACATTATAATTCTTAGAATTTATCTTAAATCTAGCTAAAATTACTTTAATTTTCCTTTATTATTAATAATGGATAATCATACTTGATTATAATAAATATTAAAACATTAAATATAAAAATAAATAAAGGCGATATTCTACCTTTTCTAATGAAGCTTGTATGGCCAAGACATGTGTAGAAAAAAGCAGAATTCTGAAATTTCATGTCAAACGAATGACTTTCAATCTAAAATTCAATCACTTCATTCAAAACTGTCTTTTTTCGTGTTTTTATTTATTATTTTGCAATAAGGCGTAAAAAATGCATCCTTTTCATTTATTTAATTTAAAAATTAACAATTAGATTAGAACATTGTCAACACAAGTGAGAAACTCAATGGCAGCAGAGTTTATTGCTCTTTAATTCTGCAAGTTTTTTATTTTATGACTGGTAACATAAATTTCTTTATCTAATTAAAATGTTTTAAGCTTTTAATAGTCTATTTGAAATAAATGTGAAGAAAATGAAAGTATAAGGAATTGTTTTTATGTAAACACTTAGGTAGATAATCAACATTTACATTGTTTTTCTATTGTAACAAATCACATATAATAATACTTATAATGCATATAATCTCAATGCAGTCACATATTATAATATTTTCTAAATATTTTACAATAAAAAATTATAAAAATTATATAATACGGCAGTTAAGTAGCAAGTAAAAGTTATCTTAATTCATTCGAAACACCTAAAATTAATTCAGATAAAATGTTAATGCATATAGGTGAAAATTCTGAAGTATATTTGAATTAAACAAAAGTTCTAACCAAAGTGAAAACAGACGGGTATACCAAGATGAGCAAAATGTGAAAAAAAGTAAAAAGAAAAATCTTGAAAAAGAATTCTGGGAAGAACCTACTATGAAACTACACTGTATAAGCACCAAAAATGCATCAATAAAAAAAGTTGATGCTATTATACCTAAAGAAAAAAAGGTAAAAAAATATAAATAAGAAAACATGAAAACAAATGTCTTTGCATAATCTAGAAAAATTGTTGATTTTATATTTATCAATAATTTTTACATTACTGAGGGTGAACCAATCATAAATTATCTTTACATATGTTGTGCAGGAATATGTCAGGAGTGTGAAATATAATGCAACCCAAAAATGATGTTACAAATTTGAATGAATTATACACTCTCCCTTTATACCCAGTAAATTATATATATAATTCTTCGCATTGAAACAAAAAATATTGAGGATTCCAAAAAATTAAAAGGAATATATAAAACCGTATTCACACACAAATTTTAGGTTAATTTTTAAATCAGTAAAGAAGCGGACTTTTTTATGGTTTTCAGGATTACAGCAATTAAAAAAGTATTAAGTTATGAAAAATTCAATTATAAAAGTACGACAATTCCATGCAAGAATTCTTAATTCTACATCAAAGAGCTTTGGAGCTTAATTTTAATACTTGCATTAACCAAAAAATTATTGAGCTATTGATGGAAACATATTAATATTAAGGGCATAAAAAATTATTTACCAAAATTAAGGATATAAATATTGATTTGTTAGGTTTATCTCTGGATAAGAAAAATAATTTTTTTTAATTGTCAATACTAATAACGAATTTATTAAGAGCTTTCACACCCTCAGGAAAATTGCCTTCTTTCTCAAGATCAGCAAACAATATTATGTTAAGTTAATATATTTAGTTTCAATATTTACATCAATAATGAAATTATTAAAAATATCAAAATACTTTTCCAGGTTTATCTCCAGAACTCAGCAGCGAAGATTATCCGTTGTCCCAAGAACGAAACACCTTCGACAAAATCGGAAACTACAATGTCCACAAAAACATCTTTTCCAGTGGATCCAACATCTTCGACAAGGCCCACCCCCATGTGGAGGATTTAGAGGAGAACAGGGTGGCCTTCGAGCTCCAGAAGAGAGTCTCCAGACTAGTGGACGAGTCCCAGAGGCGAAGGCGACAAGACATCCTGGAGCGGATGCCCAAGATCATCTTCTCCAAAGCTGATGGCATTCCCAAGTACTACCGCGTACCTTCCTATCCGTGGGTGATGAGAAGCAGCAAAGGATTCTCAGCAGAAAAGCGACCCTTGAACAAGAAGTACTACGCAGAACCGGAAGGTTCTGAGTTCTTGGGAGGGCCTGGAAAGTGATAAGAACACACCAAAATAGACGAGAGGAGAAATCGAAAGATTTTTTTCAATTTTAAAAAATAAATAAATGTGTTATTGCAGTATTCGTAAAACTTACAAAAATGTTTATCGAAATAGTCCCTGAAATGAAATAAAAACATTTTATTGAATCTCTTGTTGCATTCTTCAAATAAGCTTTTAAAGTTTTCTTCAACGTTGTAATCCTTTTTTAAGACAATTATCATAAATTTATTGATTTTTTTAAAACAATGTACAATGATATTTCTTCTTTCACTAGGAAAATTAAAACCATCCTATTTCTGTGTAAATTCTTTTATTTTGGTACAAACAATTTACAATTCCTTTCCGGGAAACATTAGCAAGCTATAACATTTCAAGTAAAAAAAAATTATTATTGACAATATTATTTATTTGTAACAAATCCATCGCTAATTTTTCATCTCTAAGCAAACAAAAAATTCTAAAATTAAAAAAAATCCATGATAAGTACAATAAAAATAAAATCCTAGCAAACTGTGCACAATGCAAAACTGAAAATTGGAATGTGAATCTGCGGAAAGTTTTGTTCTCTGTTTAGCAAATACCCAAAACTCACACCTTTGTGATGAATCACTATGTTTTTATAGATTTGAATATATAAATTGTGATAGATTTACAATAATTTATCATGTATCACTGGTCTTAATATTTTGGGAGTTTTAAAGGTTCCTTGAAATAAAATAATAGTAAATATCGAAAATAATAGTAAATCTCGAAAAAAAAAATAGAATACAGTAAATTTAAGGCAATCTTATTCCTATTAAAATCTTGTAATGGGAATAACATAATTTAGGCTTAACTTGAAAAATCCTTTTATTTTGCCCTAAGGCCTCTTTCACATTTGACCCTTATCGTACGATAAAAAGTCGTGATAAATATAAACGTACGATAAAAAGTCGTCCAATATTATATCGTATTTAATAACATCTCACGATAAAATATTGGACGACTTTTTATCGTGAGATGTTATTAAAAATAACACACAATAGACTGCTCTCTTTCACACTGAACGGAAAACGATATTGTGTGACCAGTCTATTATGTGGTTTTTTTAATAACGTCTCAGACAATAAAATATCGGACGCCTTTTTATCGGACGATAAAAGTCGTCTAGTGAAAGAGACCTAAAACTGATGCCATTTTATTTCTACCATTTTTTTTTATTTTTGAAGATATAAATTCGAACACGAAAATTGCTTTTAAAAAACTGAATGAGATTAATTATGATGATTAAGTATGATTCGATATGTATACGATATCGATACGATACGAAACTATGCTTCGATTGTCTGTAAAGCAAGTAGTTGAATGGCTAAAAAGTTTGATGTATGAATGTAACAATTGTAAAATGCTTTGCTGCATCAAAAAATTAGAAAAATATGTTTTTAAAAATACAGCTTTGAAACAACAAATAAGTAATTATTTTTCCTGATTTCTCATCAATAAAAATAAAAGTAAAAAAAATTTTTTGATATGAATTTTATTTTACATGTTTTTCTTAAATAGTGAATACTAAATATTTTTCCTCCTAGTATTTTATTTAAGAAGAGAAAACATTTTGATAAAAATTTATTTTAAGATCTAATCCTTATCCATTTTACGAACTTTGGATTTAACATACTATTTTACCAGTCTCTTCGAGTTAGCGAAAAAGAGCGACTTTCTGTATTGTGTTTAATTATTCATCTAATTTGATATTAGAAATCAAATATAGAAATATTTATGGTTTTGCTTCGTTTGAGCCTATTTTTCGTAATTTTATTTTTATTTAAATTGGCAGCTTATTATGGCAATAAAAAAAATTAAGGAGTACCAAAATAAGTTGTTAATTTTTTTCCGAAGCTATGAATAAATATTAAACAATCAGCAAACAATTTCAGAAAAACTCGAGAATAATTCTTAAATTATTAATTTTTAAATAAAAAATTACTTTAAAAAGGAATTTAATCATTGGTCTGAAGTGTAATAATACTAGTAAGTCAATTTAACTATACATAAGAATAATTCCATACCAACGAATCCTTAATTTAGAGCATGAAATTCTTAAATATATATATATATATAATACCTTTATATCCTATGAAATTTATACATTTTATTCTGGACAAAAATATTATTCAAATATGTTCTTAGTACGTAGATATTCCATTACTTATTTCAATTCTTTTGAATCATGTATCTTTCATTCTTATTGTTTTCCTTACAAAAAATAACAATTAAATTAAGATACACAATCATATGCTGATAAAATCTATTTTAAATTCTTAATATTTATCACTAATTAACTCAATTTAATGCGTAAAAACATAAAGGAAACTGATCTCCTATACTTACAGTACGCCAATATCAAAGAGTATATTTTCAATTTATTTGATAAGTTTAGATGGTGAACGATTAATTAAAATGAGTTTTATGATCACAGAAAAGAAGAATTTGCGATAGAATAAAGATTTAAAAAGTTTATATTGCTAACAATATATATATATTTGACTACTTTATGCATTTATAATATTTAATGTAAGTTTAGCTTACATTTTTATTAAGTATCTGATAACATCTTTAAAATGTAAATTAATTATAGAAAATGATAGTTGTGTTGGAGAACAGATATATATATAGGTAAGAAAATATAAAATTACACCCATTGAATAGGCTCTTTTCTAATTTTATATCTACTAAATTGTAATCACTTAAAAATATATGTAATCAATCACTTTACAAGATATGTAAACAAAATCATCAATTTATTCTATAAATCTATATGAAATATATTTAGACAATTAACCCCCAATATTTAATTAATCCCTAATTTAAACCGTGTATGCGACCAATTTATGTCTATACGATTTTTATTCTGAGTGTCCCGACATGCAAAAAATTTTGCTTATTTCAAAAATCTTTCTGATTATGGAAGACGGCAAATTTGAAAATGTTTCGGTAATTGATTTATCAATGAACGGTCTATTTTTTGCACATCTCCGAATGAAATGGAAGTCTAATCCACTCTCTGTTGAGCTGAAGGCTAGAAAATAGATTTGCTTTCAAGTTTTAAGTGATTTGAGTTGTTAGAAAGTATTGAATACATCGTATTGAATACATCAAAATTATCGCAGTTGCATTTTGCGATACTTCATTGTTTTTTGACGGGGATGAAACGCACTTAAATCATCGATTATTCATTGAAAAGCATAAGCCATGCGAATTAAATTAGTAAGACTTACGACAAATTTTATGTATAACTGCATCGTGTCAAATGATTGACAAAGAACAATTAGCGCAACATCATAAGCCGTGAAACTTAGATGGTAATAGTTCACACTCTTCAAAGAACATACTGATAACTACTTAAACTGCGAAAGAATTTAGTAAATGAGGTATAAATATAGCCTTAGAAATATTGGATCAAAATACACCTAATTAGATTTTAAAAAAAAAGAATAATATTTGATCAAACTGGAATAGAGTTGAAAGAATTGAAAGCGAATATCTTTGGTGGCGTGTTTTTCCAGTTTCAATCTATCTCAATGAAGAAGTACCTTGTCTTCATAATTACTTTGATTTGCAACTTCGTTGAAGGCAGGTATGTTAAAAAATCACTGTATTTTTTAACGTAATCTTTAAATATAATCAGATATGCAGTTAATTTAAGATGACCAATTATTAAAAGGACCAATAGCTTGTCGAGAAAAAGCATCGTTCTCGTAACCTGATGGTGGCATGTTCTGTACCTAACAATGTCGGAGCTCACCGTACGGAGAGTGCCTACGCACGATAAAATTTTTGTAGGGCATAACATCTTTCCTCTAATATAAAATGGCATGAGAAGGTTGCCGATTTTGTCAGTTCATGTGCTTCAAAATTACAAAGTATTCTTTTGTATTTAGTGTTTTAATCAGCCGACCGATGGTTGAGTTGTCAGCTTTCCTGACTCCTGATATGTGGATCGTAGGTTTGAATCCTGGTTTGGGCAGGGATGCTACTTTCTCTCTGTGTTTTTCTATCCTTTCTTCTGAGATGTTTGAATGTGGCCCACACTATAGACGGGCGTGGATAATGCTACTCGCCTTTGTAGCGTGGTTCATATGTGCCCACTGGGTAACGACAAATGAGTAGCAGTTTCCGGCCTTGTTGAGAAGAAGGGTTAATGACCCAAGTGTCCGCCGTTATTAAAAAAAGGGTTTTCAATCAGAAATTGGTATATAAGTGTATGTAATAATTATTAATTCTCAGTTAACTTAGTTGGGTCGACGTTTCTATTTTTAATTTTAATGATACTTATAATTTGCTATATATTTTAATGATATTTTTGGGGCTGTGAACGGGAATTGCATATTTTTATAAGTGCACATTTCTTTCGCGTCATAAATTAATTAAAATAATTTAACTTTTGATTTATTTATGCATATAAATAGTTTCATTTTTCAAATATATTGAAAGAATATAACACATAGCAATTATGAGCAGCCTATATTTGAAGCCACAGACTTTATTCCATGCATATTGCTTATATTTGATATTGTATAATGTATAGCTCAATGAATGGTTGAAAATTTAAAGAACATTAAACATCAATGACTTTTAAAAGAAATATTTTCTTAGAAATTAGTTCCTTTTCAGGAAAATTACAAAGGAAACTTACAAATCTTTTAAAGAAGCTCTATGAGTTATTAAATTTATAAGAAAGAAATGCAACATCCATCTCTTAACATTTACAGATAGGAACACTTTCAATTTAAAGCAGTAATCCATTCTAATTTTTAAATAAATTTCCATATTTTTGCTCATTAAAACTCAACCAATCTTATGGAAATTAAATCAACTCTTCACACACAAAAAATAGGAGAAAATGCTATCTAAGAGGAATCGAAAAAAAGGTTTATATAAGATGAACTGAGTGTACTCTATTCGCTGTGTTGCGCTTAAATCATTTTAGAACTAATTAAATCAATTTACATACAACTCCTAACTTACAGAATGCTTGGTTATTTTATATTTTACCATGGAGTAAATTGTTCTTAGATCTCAAGAAACTCGACTGGTTATGAAATGAAAAGACAAACATTAAACTGATGATGAGAGTGGAGACACTCACAAAAACCAGTGTTAAGTAATCGAGAACTGGTGACAGGGGAATTGTTCATGCTGTAATCTTCGATTGAACAATTTACTGCATTAATTTCTACATCGAACGTGGGTGTTAGAAGCGGTTCATAAAATACTTTAAACTTTAGGCTCTGGTGCAAGTGATTATCGTAAACAGAAAGTCATATGACAAACTAAACAATCCATTGTATAATAATGTCAAATTCCAGCCTGGGACCTTTCCTTCCAAAGATGTTCCACAGTTCCAACATAAGATGGAACTTATGTTCCAACATAAGATGGAACTTGTGCTTCATCTTATGTTGGAACTGTGATCCAACATAAGATGTGGAATGATGTGATAACATAAGATGTGTGTGTATATTGGAAGCATCAAGATGAATTTGAGTTCGAAGTCATCGTAGGTGATGGGGCTATTTTGTCTTTCACGAATGCCTAACGCACAATTGCTTTTTCCCTGAATGGAAGTATGCTTCCTGAACTGCTCGTCTATTGAACTGGAACTATTCTTGTCTATTTCATAAGAATATCTGAAACAACCTGAATGTTAAACTAAATGTTAAAGTAGAAAAGCAAATTCCGAAAATTTAGTTTCCTGCTTTAATATCTATGGGAAATTATATTGCAATATTAATTTTTTGTTAATTTTTCTCATCGATATTTCATATACTAAGCTGGCAATCGAATGATTAGCACTTGGCCCACATTCATAGACTTAATATTCGTAGGTTTTATTTCCTGATCAGATTTGGATATTTTGTAAAGGTTTGAAATTTGCTTTAAACTGTAGATCTCGGATCTAATTAGCTCTCATGAGTAAAAAGTTGCCATAAAATGTGACAGTTAACTCTCCTATTACTTTCTTAAAATTATCTATTTATATTTTAATATTCCAGGAATTATACTAGGCAAAATATTTTTAAAATGGAATGACTGTAATTTCTTTAATTCCTATAAAAAAATTTTAAAAAATACTATTTTTAGATTTTACAATGTAAAATTTTTCCTGTAAATATGAGATGGTTCTGAAATTTGACAAATCAAAATTAGTTCTATTCATTCTGGAGTCCTAATGGAATAGCTCATATTAAATTAAAGAATATAATAAATAAGGATGCTGAGGATATTTAAATAAAATATACGCCATATATCATATATAGTAGTTGTAAATGTCGATTCATTAAATTTATTGCACAGAAATACTAAATTAAATTATCTGAATAACCTTATCAAATATAAACACCTTAGTAATTGTTAACATGTGCAGATTTCCGAGGGTTCTTGAACTGAGTTATTAGCTGAAAACACAGTCCTTCAGTCTTCAGTTCAACAGTTCGTGGGCTTGATTCCCACTTCTAACAGGGACATTAGTTATTATTCTGAATCCACTTTAAGCTTAGATATAATATAATATATAATCGCTTAGGTATTACACATGCCTGTTTGAAGGTATACGGAATTAAAAATACAGTGGGATCTATAATTGATTATTTAATGGGTATAAGCAATGAATTTCATTACAACAACAAGATAGCGAAATACATAATGCTCATTTGAGGGAGTATTAGAAATAAATACTTAATGGAGTTATGAATGAAATATATACATTATTTTTTAACAGATTTAAGCATTAAGAATTTCATAATATATCATTACGTATTTAATGTATTTTAATATATATTGATGAAATATTTTCTTTTTCTTTTTTACAGAATTAAATTTTGCAGATGAGCATACTGCAAACGCTTAATTTATATAAGAGCAGATAAGGGTACTAACACGAAATAAATTTATGAAAAAATAATAGAAATAAATTTAAATTTGACTATCTTCTGTACTCTTAAATATATATATAATATTTTTGAACACATTTATTTTTCAATTTATCACACACGCAACAAACTATTAAAATATTCTCTTTAGGTTCATATTCATTATATTCTCATTTAATCCATGAGTTTAACCAAAGTATTAATGAATAACTTTGTTAGTTTTAGTTTGTCTGTCACTCTTTTACATTCAAAGGATAACTTAAAGGAGAGAAATGGTTTAATTTAATCCGCTTCTGAGATGGGAATCGAACTTACAAAAGAATCAACTGAAAGTCAGAGTAATTCATCTAACCACAAAGTAATTTGTTGTCAGATCAATTATAATTCTTTCAAAGTAATTTTGGGAGAAGAGAAAAATTACTGAAAAAGTTGTCATTACTAAGAAATATCCCAGTGTAAATCATCTTTAGAACACCTGACACGGCCAAATATATCTACGCATTGCTTATTTTCATATTGAACAGATTTAATTATAAAATCTCTTGTATTAGATAATTGTCGGACAACGTGGCATTGTAGAGTGCAGTTAATGTAAAGTGGCTCTTGAAATCAAAGATTAAATTGCCGATAAATAATAAGTGATTTGGCTTTCAACTCAACAATTCAGTTCAGCCTCGGTAATGATTTAAACTTTAAATACAGATTACGGAATTCCTGTGCCATTGTTAATCAGATTAGAATACTCTGTCTTTGAAAGTAACAACAGACATGATTCTCGTTCCTATCATCAGATATCTAAAGTCAAGTGTTGAAAGTAGATATAATTTGCAAAATGGCCACACACATTTACTCCTTATACAGGGATTCAAACGTTATCATCGCCTGATAATATATGTATCCATGCAGAAGCCATCATAACCCTATGCCATGATAATATTCTCACATATTATCACATAATAGCGTAGTGGAAGCATGATTTATAAAGAGATTTTTTTATTTTGATTTCTTTATTGACCCAATCTTTAAGCTGTTAGTTAAACGGTTAGCTTTCTAAATTGCATTTCCATAATTTGGGGTTTAAACATTATCTCAGAAATTTATGTTTTAATATTCTGGAATAAATTTAAGCTGAAAACCTTGGTCAGATCAGCCCATGTATGTACTAAGAAAATGACTGTAGAATGAAAACCTAAATTTTGAACAAAGGTATTAGATGATGGATGTCTCGATTTTTGCTCAAGATCAGGATTTTTTAGCCATTTTTCTCTTTTTCTTCTACCAATTTCATCTTGGAAGAATTCTGATATCATACTGCATAGGACTGGTACGTGTAAAAAAATTGCTTTTCAGGTACGTGTACAGACAAAAAAAAGCACAAATCGAGAACTACGAGATTTAAAGTAGATTATGAATCAGGAAAATAAACATTAAGCAAAAATAAAATGATCGTTTAAAAGTAAGAAAAAAAAGCTTTCATAAAAGCCATACGAGTTTATTAATGATGTGGATTATAATAAAGATTTGATAACTACAACATGCTTGAAAATTATAGGATCAATATAAAATATGATTTTTTTTAATTATAAATCACATAAAATAAATAAATGTGAAATATTAAAACAATTGAAATTAGTTTTGTTTTTTCAAATAAATCATTAATACAAAAAGACTTGAGTTAGTTTCACACAGAGAATAATTTTTTTTTAATTTCATTGTTAAAATCATTAATTTTTGCTTTAAAACCTTTTGAGTTTTCATTGCAAATTTTCTTTCAAATTCAACAATAATTTTGCATTAAAAAAGGTAAACAGTAAAATTATAAAGAAAATTCAAATTTAGTTTGCTTATTTTTATGAGTGAATTCACAATGACGTATTAAAGTGAATTATCTGATTTGAAATTTTAAAAAACTTGATTTTTTATGAAAGTTCTTTAAAATCAATGAGAAATTAGATTCTTAAGTGTTCTAAAACTGCTCGCATTCTAATGTTTAAAGTAAGGTGATTTTTAAGAGATTTTTATAAAAATTATTAAATACCTGAAAAGAAGAGTAAATTTTGCCAGCTCACAATAACAAATAGATTTTCATGCTTGTAATGAAATAACATTTAACTGCTCGTAAATTAACACCACAGACAATTAAAATTATCTCATATAACAATCCAGCTTACTCTAAGAACAAATTCAAGTGCGATACTTCTGAAATTAAGGTGGGAAACAAAGTCTATTATATCATCATAAGCGTCTGAAAAGGTCATGACCAGCAAAAATATTTAGAAAAATATTATTTTTCAAATTATTTTTGGGTAGAAGAAAAAGACTTTATTTATATGGCTTATCCTCTTTAAAGATCAGACATCTGTCAGATTAACTCCAATAAATTGTTGATAGTTAGAAAGTCGATGACTAGCCGGTGATCTGAGAATAAATTCTCCCGGGAAAGTCCGACGCAATCCAGAATATGTTTCGGTGAGGCTGGATGGTCATAGCATTTCTTACAAGTGGGATAAATTTTTGTAGCACATTCGAACGATAAACATTTTAGATGTCCACTTGAGAATCTGGCCAAGGCAGTCTAAGATTTTCGGTAGCATTTTATTTCCAAAAGAGTTTCAGGTTTGTTTGTCGCTCAACGGTCACTTTTTGCACACGAGGGCTAATTAGACCGGGACCTTCGGTTTAAGGAAGATTCCGAACCACTACAAATATCCATGCCCAAAGTGGGATTCGAACCCATGAACTGTTGAAGTGAAGGCAAGAGCGCTAACCATTCGGCTGCCGGCTCGGCTGAAGAGTTCCAGGAGATGTTCCAAAGTACCATTGGTAAGTTGGTGGATTTTGCCAGATTGAACGTAGTCTAGATTTTTCATTAGAGTAAAGTTCCTGATATGTAAGTGATGAACCAGTGGGCGTATCTTCCTCACTGCCCTCTTTGGCCAGTCGATTTGCGGTCGCATTGTCACTAACGGGATGGAATCCAATGGAAATGTACATCATGGTCTTGGGATATCAATTTCAATTTGAGCCGTTGTTTCATCGCTTATAGAAGACCAATCACTGAGATGTTGCAGTGCACTGCGGCTGTTCGACAAAATCCATAGTTCTCCGAAACCACAATTGCTGAAAACGGTAGCAGCAAGTCCCACCTTAATCGCTATCAACTCACTTCTGAATGCTGAACAAGTGTCAGGGTTACGTTCCTTTAGCATAATTTCAGACAGAGGGGTTCTAATATAGGCTCTACTCCCAGTATTGTCTTTTTTAAGACTGCCATCAGTATACATTTGAATGAATCGCAGGGGATGCAATTAATAATGTCTAGTGCTAATTGCCTAAGATTATCTCCGATTTGAGTTTGTTTGTTTGCAGTGGAATTGAGATCAAAGTGGAAGATGACTCTTGACATTCCCTCTGAGGGATAAAAACAAGATCTTAAAGATTGAGGTTCAACCTCGCAATGAAATGGTTTTGAGATGAGATGGCCAGGTCAAAGGGGTGAATTTCTTTAATCTTTGATTATTGTGTCGATTGTGTAAATACAAGGAGGTAAGATGATTCGGGCTAACGTTATAGATTTGGTTAAAATATTTAACTAAGTTAGCTCTTCTTCTAATGTGCAATGGTTGGAAGTTTGTCTCGTATAAAACTATATCAGATGGTCAGCTATTTCTGGGTCTTAAGAGGATTTGAGGTAGCACTTAGTTGCACTCGTTCTAATTTCCGGAGATTATTTTCAGATGCGCAGGAATAAATCGGATAACCATACTCAAGAATAAGCCTTATAAGAGAAATATATGTGGTTCTGAGGGTGTTTGTATCAGCACCCCAATCTCTGCCAGTCAGATATTTGAAAATGTTAAGACATTATTTAGATGGATCAAACGGTATTTACTGCAGACAGGATTTACAAACAGCTACTCAGGATTTCTTCAATAGATAATTCATAGTAGTAATTGTGATCGATTTGTGATGATATCTAGAGCTTTTTCATGCGATGGGAAATGTGATCTTAAGCGAATTTTTGAAAATAGACTCTAGGTGTTATCAATAATGCTTTAATAAAACTTTATTCCTTTATATTCCGTTGACATAGGGGAAATTTCAACAAGATAGTGAGCTTTGCTAAACGTTGAAATAAATAAAAATTGGTTTAATTAAAAAAAGGAATAACCAAAGCCAATCCATAATTCAGACGTAATCAGTTCGATAAAATAAAATTGGGCTCATTTAGCTATTCAATTGCACGCAAACAATCTTCAGTACGATTTTGTTTACGAAATAAAAGCAGTTATCAGGGATCAATGGGATGAAATTCGAAAATTTTTACTCAAAACTGGATTATTTTAATAAAAAAAATCAAGTATTTGATGTTATCCAGAAAACTAAGTGACAATGTATATATATTTTTAATATTACTACTTACGACACTTACGGGAAGCTCTCTAGTCAACAGCTATGCTAAATTAAGTCAGAAGGGGCATCTTTTGTTTAATCAGAGCAATGCGAAGGTGAAAGTCCGATTTGCTCTAAGACTCCTCCGATAGATGGCACCACCAGAGAATCCACTAACTCAAGTTTGACTTTGATATGGATAAGAGGAAATTTTTTCATACCGTTACACCCACAGTAACTGCTCAACGACCAATGAAAGGACTCCACAGATTTAATGTGCACGCATATCGCCATGTACTCTGTGGGTCTTTGGCGACACCGGGAATCGATCCCAGCATTTCCGGACGAAAGGCCAATACCATAACCACTAAGCTATCAATGCCCGCATTTTAATTTAATTTGCTTTAATAAGTAGTCTTATAACTGTAACATATATTTGAATGGAATAAATTGATATTATTGATAAATAATTAATATACTTAAATATCTCTAAGAATTACACTTGTATACTTTATACTCCCTTTACTTACAAAAACTTTATTTGGTTCTGAAAAATTATACTATTTATTAAGAAAATCGCAAAAATGACAGTGGTCTCATAATATCGTAACACTTTGTAAATACTATCAGAAATAGAAAACCTCTTATTTGAATATTATTTCTCTTTGGCAAATTTAAAATGTTTATATGTATTAAAACAACATATTTAGTTCAAAATTTCACATTTGTTATTTTTTAGATAAATAGCACAATTTGAGAAAAAGAAATTTTTTGTAGTTTTACAATAATTTTATACCTTTAAAAATTTCTTTAAACTTAAAATGTTAATTAACAAAATAAAACATTACATAGAGCTTTATGAAAAATATTTTTAAGATTCAAGATTCAAGAAATTTAAATTATTTTTAGGATTCTAGTTTGAAAATAAATTAAAATTTTCCTGCTAAGTTTATACTGAGGGTAACCATTAGAGCAATTAACTCCGGGAAATAAAAAAGTTACTCAAAAAATGTTTTCACGAAGTCTTTACTGGTTTTCGCAATCAAAGGAAGTACAACCAAAAGAGTTTTACAGTTTTTATTATGAAAATTGCAACAGTGATACTAATGTCTGATGTAAATAAAAATTTTGAAAAATTATTTGAGTTATTAAATTAAAATATTTTTACTAAAAGTGTCCAAAAGTATATATTTGCGCTTAATTCCTTTGATCATTTTTATTAAAAATATTCTTAAGATTTGAAGTGTGTTTGAATCAAAATATCAGGATTCAAATCCTTGAGATGGAATCTGTGTAACTAAATTTTTATAAAGTTTTCAATCGTAAGAATAATTAAAGCAATGAAACAAAAATGAAATCTTTTAAAAGAAAAAGAAAAAAACAGAATTTCACAAAATCTTCATAAGTTTTAATAATGAAGGAAATTATTTGGAATAAGAATATTTTTTCCAAAAATTATGTAATAAAAATATTAATATCAATTGTAATACAAATTTAAAAAATTTTTCAAAACATTAAAAGATAAATAAATTTAATTTTTTGTTAAATACTGCCTATGAAATAAAGAGTTTATTTGCGGTATCTTTTCCGATTTCTTTGATCAATTTTATGAAAAATGTTTTTAATATTCACAGTTGATGTAATTGAAAACATTTAAGATTCAAATTAGAGAAAAATTGCAAATATGTTCTAAATTAGAAAGATTTAGAATGTGTTCTACTAAAATTATATCTCATTAACAGCCATTGAAACAATTAAAGTCATGAAGCAATAGTAAAATTTTTATTGGAATAATAAGAAGAAAAATATTATCAGTCATAACAAATATTGATGTAAATTACAAACAAGCTTTGATAATGGGTTAAGTTCCTTAAAAATTTAAAGACTAAAAAATAGCAAATGGAATCATTATATTCATTAATTATTCATAAAAAAGTAGAAAACATATTCATGAAAGAAACATTTTTGTTAAAACTAAAATATCTTCATTAACATAGTTAAAAAAAACTGTGAAAAAGATTTTTTAATAACAATATTTTATTATTTGAGGAAAAAAACTTTTCTATGCAATCTCCTCTCGTTGATTTCAAATTTGTTTATTTCAAAAATTTTAATATTAAACACATTTTTACTATTATTATTATTATGGACTTTTCTTACTTCTTCTTCAAATATTTATTACAAATGATATCTAAGATTCGAGATCCTTGTATGTAAAAAATATTTTTATCTACTAATTTGTATCAAATTTGAAATTATAAAAGCAATTAAAATAGCGAAATAAAAATGATGTTTTTGCCTAAAAAAAATAAGAAATAACTTTTGTTAAGTCTTTAAGAATTTTAAAAATAAAGTGAATTACTTCAAAAAAATTCATAAAAACAAATTTTCTTAAAATAATTTTACAACATTAATGATATCAGCTTTAAAATATCTCTTTAAAAAAATTCTTATACAAAAATGAAGAAATGAAAACAAAAAGGATAAAAAAATCGCAAAAATACTATTCAAGCAATCGACGAAATTTTCATTTCTGTTTTTCTCAGTTTCTCTAATTATTTCTATATAAAAGATGCGTAAAATTTAAAATCTCTGTCGTTTAAAAGATTTTATGAGTCAAAAAACAGAAAAATTAAAAATCTATCCATCCTACTAAATTTATGTGAAAATTTGCAACAATTAAATTACTTAAAAATGTCAAATAAAAACGAAATTTTCATTTGAAAAAGATATAATTTCCTCAACTTATAAAATTACGATAAAAATATGATAGCAATTAATTTTTGAAAATAATTGAACAATGATTACATAAACTATAAAAGTCATTAAATGTAAACATTTTCACTAAAAATTATCTAAGCAATTTGTGACTTTTTAGTTTCACTTCTGTTGATTATATTTATGTAAATATTTTCAAATTCAAAGTTCGAGTGGTTAAATACATTTTCCGTATTCAAATTCAAAATATGTATCTATATAAGTTAAAATATTCCCAATAAGTTAACATCAAGAATAAAAATAAATAATAAAATAATATTTCAAATAAAAATAATAAAATAATATTATAATAAATAAAATAATATTTCAAAAAATAAAATTTCAGCGTGAATAAACAGAATATTTTTTAAATATATAATTTAATAATATAATACTTAATCTCCTACTATTCATAAAAGTTTAAAAAAAATTTCATTCCTATTTAATAAAAATTCCTGAGTGTAATTTAAAATATCTCGTTTAAATGTATATTATAGCATGTCTCCGAAAGTTTTCACCACATTTAATAAAAACTTCCTTTTCAAAAATAAAATAACAGTGATCATAATGCCATCTACGAAACCGTCTCTTAAAAATCCCTTTAAATACTAAAAACTAAACATTTTCCCTAAAACAATAAAGAATTCATTTGCAGACGATTTTTCCACAAAAGATTTCTGATTGCTTACTGACATTAGAAGAATCGTTTCCTAGTAACACAAAATCCCGCGGATTTACTAGAACAGCGCTACCAGAAGAGCCCTCATCAACTGAAGATTAAATATTTAACAACCCGTCAATTTCTGAGTGGCACAATGTGTTCAACTCTTCAAACATATTTGAGGACACGCTCAGGAGAGCGTTAACTTCACGGAGGATCAGAAAGTTGCTGTTCTAGATTTTATGATCTACATATTGGTGACCACAACTTTTAATGTCCACATGACAACGACAATACACTCTGACATTTAGTTCAAAGTTTTAAGTAAACATTGTGAAATTTTCGTTCAACAAAAGATAAAGTCTATTAGTTCTCGCGTGGATTCATATTCAGCAAAATGCAATTTTGATATTTGCTTTCGCTTTCCAGTAAATTAAAATGTTATTTATTTTTCAATATTTACTTTATAAATTTGTTTGCTGTTTCTTCCAAAAATAGATTTTAGAATTTACAAATGTCTCTTTTAAATTGTATTTAGTATTAATAAAGTAAATAAATTAAATGAATATTCTAATATTTTTGGATTTTCAATTTCTAAAATATATTAAATTTTAAATTACTAAAATATATTTCAATTTCTAAAATATCTCTTAAAAAATGTGAAAATGGAAAAAAATTAAAATTTTTTAAATATTGAAATATTAATTAATTTTTTAAGAACGTGACGATATTACTTAAAGCTTAAATTCGTAAAAATAACTATTTTTTATTATTTTTTCATCACAATTCTTTTTAAACTAATTTTTGGTATATTATATTGGAAAAAATCCTACGGTTTTTGCATCAAAGAAGTATATTACAACTTACTTCCGAAATTAAAGCTAAGAAAATTAGTAAAAATAATTAAAAATAAAATGTTTCAGAATTAACTAATGTTTCATTGCAATACGTTTGCCATATGTTTATTTCCACCAATTTAAGCCACGTAGCTTAACCTAACGCTTTTTAATTTTCAATTACTTGCAAGTGATGAGATCGACCCATACCGGCATTTTTACTCTCTCCTCTTTCTTGACATTGGATCATTAGACATTACATAAGAGGGACATCAGATCATCTTCATTCAACATCGATGTTTTCGGCTGAATCAAATTTTGAAAAAGTTACCTCTTTTTAACTAAGGCCATCCCTTTTTCCACCAACATTTCACAAAATCTGGTTACAGGTGAAACAAAGATTTGATTAGGTTATCGTAATGTGTCTTCAACTGCTTATTTCTGATAACCAAAGCCACTATTCCACACTGACTGTTTTGCAATGTTAATCCATGTTGATGTAATAAAATCAACACTAAGCTGTTTCCTACACACTATGCTACATATAAAAAGGGCATTGGATCTCAAGAATTGTTAATGCACATGGTCTTTTCATGAGATAGCATTTTACTGTATCTGATGGACGAATGAAATGTAACAAAAGAAGAAACTCGATGACCAGAAGATTATAATTTATGAATGCAAAGACTCGCTATATTGAATAAATAAAATTTCCGCTAAATATCAGGAATTAAATTGCTGTAATTTTAAAAAATTTGATATTAAATGAAAGCAAAAACACAAATATCTGATACTTTCAAGAAACCTTAATAAAAGTAAATATGCAGAGCGTTTCTTGATGTAGGATCTCTTTGGGTCTCCCGACCCAAAAGACCAAGTGAAGGCCCGATCTTTGATTTTGTCAAAGATTATAATTTTTAATTCCTCCATTTCATCATTACTTTTATGGTAATAGAGGAGAATTTTATCTCTAAAATATTAGCTTTTGAATCACACTTGTTAATAACATAGAATTATATCACTTTAAATACATATTCGAGTTCTATCAAACTGCTTATGTACTTCTGGCGTAACATAAATAAAAGGTCGAAAACCATTGCCTGATATGTGCTTAAATTTGTTACGTAGCAATGTACAAATATTCATATACTCATCATTTTTCTTAGAAACTTGAAGTTACGGAACTGCTTCAAATATTTCTAATTATTTAACACAGATTATCCAAAGAGCATATGTCATATAAAAGTTTTGGTATGATTTAAATGGCAACAAATTAAAAATCAACAGATTTATGAAATGGTAAGAAATAAATATCTAGTACTTAGAGAAAAGGTTATCAATACTTAAATGAAAAAGTAATGCAGACTATTAATAAAAACCTAACAAAATATATAAAATATTACATATTATAAGCGAAAGAAAAAAACACCAAAATCAAATTTAAATTACTAGAGAAATACACAGTCCAGTCACATTAATGTGACCACCACGTACTTTCCACGTCAGAGTTAAATAAACTCAATCACAGAATGAAGGTGGCAGCACAGTGCAGTTGAGCGTATATAAAGGGTGTGTCAGTTTCGAAAGCTTATTTCAATCGTTGGCGTAATGCAGAAACGAAGCGATTTATCCGACGTCCAAAAGGGCATGAACATTGGCTTCGGGCCAAGGGTGGAAGCATTTTCGAAACGGCTGAGTTTGTGAACTATTCGGGTGCCGCTGTGGTAAAGTGTACCGTGCATGACAAAATGGGACTGTCCAAAATCAGCGACGTGCAAATGTGGTGCACCACGGGCCATTGATGACAGAGGAGAACGACGGTTGCGGAGATGCGTTCGGGCAGATAGACGGCTACCGTTGGAGCAACTGACCACCAAAATGAACCAAGGGGTACCAAAGTGTCTCCCAAACTACTATTCAGCGAACATTGCTGCGTCTGGGCCTCCGAAGCAGACGCCTGGTTCGTGCACCTATGCTGACTGCATGTTCATCGACGGCGAAGGCTAGAATTTGCACGCCAGTACAGCAACTGGACGCCCACAGAGTGGCGACAGGTTGCGTTTTCTGATGAATCGCGTTTTATGCTCCATCGGACAGATGGACATTGGCGTATATGCGTGAAACCTCTGGAAAGGAACCACCCTGCAACCATTGCCGGAACGGCCAAAGCTGAAGGCGGGAGCATTATGGTCTGGGAAGATTTCCGGCATTCTCTGGGTTCACTGCTCATTGTGGAAGGCACGATGGATCAATACAAGTACGCATCTGTCCTTGTGGACCATGTCCACCTCTACATGCGCATTGTTTTTCCTCAGGATGATGGCATCTTCCAGCAGGACAATGCGAGGTATCATACAGCTGCCAGTGTACGTGTGGTTCGAAGAGCACCAGGATGAGTTTACCGTTCTCCTTGGCCAGCAACCACCTGACTTAAACCCAATCGAGCATCTGTGGGACCATCTCGATCGAGTTGTTCGCGACATGAATCCTCAACCGCGTAATCTAGCGCAACTGGCCACGGCATTTTACGGCTCAACATCCCAGAGAACACCTTCAGGGACCTTGGGAGACTCTCTTCCTGCACGTCTCGCAGCAGTCCGCTCTGCGAAAGGTGGTTATTTTGCTTTTGATAGATGGTCACATTAATGTGACTGGACTGTGTATATGCAAATATAAATACTTATACTAAGAAAAAAAAAACTTTAATAATTAATTGCATAAAATGTGTGCGCATATTTTGTAGAACACCAAGCAGAATTTATTACAAATGTAGAAAAAGACTTGCAAATCAGAATTATTCGAAAAAATAATATGGAATATTACAGAAATATATAAAAATTATAAGGCAAATAGTAAGAAATAAATAAAAATTAAGAAAAGGAATGAAAGAGACTAAAAGTAGAATATTCATTTTGGAAGTCGGAATAACTTTAATACTTCTAATAGTCTTTAATATCTTAATACCTCTAATTTGTTCGAAACGATTCTGGTTTTTTGAAAGTAACGTTGCTGAAGTAAAATATAGTGGAAATTCTCCAAGCCTTGTTATTTTATCTTTCCATTATTATTATTATCTTTGAAAAAAACTATCGTTCAAAACTGATTTTTCACTTTCTAAACCATATGAAATTATTTAATATGTTACACATTTGCTGTGAACTATTTTTATTTGGTTGATAATTTCGAAACAGGTTTATATCACTTTACCTCATTGAAATAAATCACCAAAAGAAAGACTAACACAGTATAATAAAACCTTCCCTTAGCTGTAATAATTTTACAAGTGTTTCATAATTCCCAGACAACTGAAACACAAATTATAACTTACTATATCTAATATTCCTGGCGAATAATTGATTTCACTCTTTTGAAATATCGCCTCTTTTCGCCAAAGTAAATGACTCCTTGGACGTAATGCCGCCACAGAGCAATTCAGAAGCTCTTGATTGGCGTCGATATTGTGTCAGAAGCAGCAGCAATTTTCCCACCAACCGCAGAAACATTAGAAGGAATTGGTGATTAGTGTTGGAGCATCTCATATTACCGATGTCTTACTTGAAAACTAAGTAGTAAAGTGGAGCATAAATGTTAAGACCACACATTTGCCTTGTTTCTTATATGTTATGCCGAAAATAATCGAAAGCACTTTTCTTCTTTGTAAAAATATATTATTTGTTTTCAAAATACACTTACAAAATTTTATTGTATAATTTATTTTACTTATACTTTATTATTTATTAATTTATACTCATTTATAGTTAATTATTCCTCCTGATTCATGTTTTAAAGTATAAATAGAATAGAAAAATTGTAAATGAGTTTAAGAATTTTTGACATTATCAAATATCACCATTAATAATTTGTTAACTAAAACGGAAAATTGATAATGGAAAAATAGTTTGTTCTATGAAAACTAGAGATTTATCAAGTTCTTTAGGTAAATAAATATAAAAATCTTCATTTTATGGAGAATACTTTTAAGGAATATTTTTAAAAAAGCACCATAAAAAATTACTTTTTTTCTTTTGAATTAAATATGTGCATCTCATATACCGATACATTAAAATTTTAAATCAATATAACCTATTAAATGAGAATAACTAAACACTGAATGTTTAAGTCATTGATTGATGAAACTATTCAATACAGCGACGTTTGATCATATATTCTAAGCAAAAAATTATGATAAAATAAATAAATAAAAGCGTGATGTCATATGATGAAGCATTCAGACAGATATTTAGGGATTCTCGCTCCATATTTAAAACTTTTTGGGGTTTATAAATTTAGCAGTCTACCGCTTTCCAGACACTTTTGTTTAAAGAAATATCTTTTACATTGCTGGACAAGAACAGGATTAATCACAGGGTTTTAGTCCATGTATAAGCCGTGTTAAATCTACCATCATCTTATTAAGATTCCTAGAATAATGTGCCTTGGATTGATACTTAGAATGACATTCTTCTCCCACTACCTAGAAGCTTTCTCAATATTATACTTATATAATTGTATCCTGAAATGCTGGCAAGAAGACTGCAGACACTGAGAAATGGACAAATCAATCTTTGAAATATAACCAAATATCAACACCTTGTCACTTCATTATAGCAGAAATGAAACGCAGAATTTCAGAGGCCAGATCATTTCCCAAATATTTTAAGAATTTCAACATTTACGGCTATACTTGTAGGGGGAAGGAGACCCCCTGGACTATCTAACATCAAGTCCATTTATGTCATTATGGTGCCTAGCAGCTCCTTCCCCGACTTGATGGACAACTTAGGATAGGCCGTAGTGACCTGGTTGGTTAGGACGTCGTTCTCATTATAGGAAGGTAGAGAGTTTAACAATAATAGACTAGGAACAGTCCAGGTTTGCTGCACAATTATCCAGTATTGATTCTCAAGCATGCAATTTAAGCATGACATTCAATGCGCAGAATTTTAAATTAGGTTATATTCTAATCCTTAGTATGAGTTATTGCCAAACATTTCTACTTTATTTCTATTGATCTAAGTTGTTAAACACAGAAGACCATTTCATAATTTTAATCTGAAGTCAGGTGACGAGTCCAACATTTAAGAAAGTATCTTTCTTTTGTCTTCTCAAATAATGAAAAGATAATACTGAACTTTTTTAACATGCATATGAGCTCGCAACATGATTTACTTTGATTGGTTCAGGTATTGAGGTTGCGATTACTGACCATAAAAATAATGGCTCTCACCACTAGGTTCCTGTGATCGTCACAATTCTAAGAATTAGTAAATTTTGACCATAAAAGTTATATTAAAGTCCATCGCAAGTGATTTATTAATTGACTATCAAAATTAGAATAGTTTATATAAGAATAAATAGTTTATTGAATTATATGCTAACTTTATTGTTTATATCCATATAGCTACATATGTGTATATATATATATATATATATATATATATATATATATATATATATATATATATATATATATATATATATATATATATATATATATGTGTGTGTATATATATATATATATATATATATATATATATATAAATTATGTATTATTTTCTCTATATAGATGTAATAATATGAGGGACTATTAGTATTAATTATCAGTTTAGTAAATGTTTGAAATTGCATTGTTTGTAAGAGTGAAACTTTAAAGCTTAAAATTTAATAATTTTTTTATATTATAATTTACATTCATTGCAATATAAATTATTGTCTACTATTAATATTAATATAGGTTATAAAAAATTTATATTTTTTGAATTAACTGTTGATTTTTTAAATTGCATCATTAAATTAATATAAACACACAATTATTATAGTTACATAAATATAATAATGTGTTTAACATTATTAATAATCAAAATACTGAATGTTAAGTAAATGTTAATAGTTCTATGGTTATGGTTCTATTCTATTCATACGTATGTAAATATAATATATTTATCATTATTAATAACAAATTTTAATCGAAAAAAATTTAGATAAAAAAAAATCATTAATTCATTTTTACTACATTTATGTGCTGTTAATTCACATCCATAATAAATTTTTCTTATGTTTAGTGTTGTACTTACTTAAAAATAATAATTTCTTGCTTATTCACGATGAAATTTACATAAACACTGTACAGCAGTAGTTACGATTGATTTTATGCATTTATATGCTATTCTACAGTGAAAAACAAATTTTAACATACATTATCTAATTGTAGTATTATTAAATACAGGAAAGTCTCTGTGTTTTAGGAATGGCAATACCTACGGAGTAATATAATCATTCGAAAAGTAAACAGTTCTCTATCAACCACGTTACCGCAGCTCATGCAGTAGATGTAGGACCACTAGCCGTTATTTGACAAAACAAGGGATCAATTGTCATAAAGTGGCAATCAATTTTGATGGAATATTCTCTATAGTTATTGCGCTTTGCAGTTCATAAATGCGCCTGAATTATCAATGAAAATTCCATGAAATAAGAGCTTCCTTTACAAGTAAGTAAATTTTAGCAAAACATTTTGCAACATATTAGAAAATGATTATAAATCGAAAATTATTTAAAATCGTTTGGCAACAAAATAAAAACGAAAACAAAGAAGAATGGGATTTTTTGGAAGAGAGTTACAACGACTCAGTTTTCTCTTTGAAGAAGAAAAGTTAGTTGTACTTAAATAAGTAAAATTCATTTTCTTGCCATTTGTTAAACAATTTTTTTTTAGTTTAAAGTTACACTAAAATTAGAATACATTTTACTACTTTGGAAATATTACAAAAGATCAGCTTTTACTACAGGATCTTCGAAAAAAGGGTGAAATTTGAAACGCATCAAAAAGATGTATTTACTTTACGTAAATATGAATATGTTTACAATTTTTTTAGTTTCATGAATATATAGGAGTGCCAAATATTGCTATGATTTTGTTGTTAAATTAACACCCAAATTTTGTAACCTGTGTTTTTTAGTGAAAGCGCATACCTTATGTTTTCAATAAAAACTGTGATATAAAAAATCATGGTATTTACGCTTTTTTCAAGGCACTAACATTTCCAGAGGTTAAAGATGGATGATAATTTAAAGTGAAGAAAAGAAAAGCCAGGCAGGTCTCTAATGTCAATGTGAGTAAAGCTTTGAACTATGTGTATTGAAGCAAAACCAACTTTGCAGTGAATTCAAATCAGCATAAATTGGGATATAGATTCAAAAAACGAAGAAAATTTTGATTCCAACGTTTGTAAATCTAAATCCCAATATCATTCTAAATCTCACTGCCATTCTTTGAATCAACCTCAAATTCAACGGCCAAAACTTGGCAAGCACGAATCATTCTGCTGAACTTTTTTCAGAAATTGCTATTTGATTAAAGAAACCATGCAAAAATTAGAATGATGTGATTAAAACAAAATCTGTTTTGCATTTGCAAATTTTTTATTAGAGTTCTTTAATTCATTTAAGTCACAATTAAAACTGACTCGAATTCATTTTACAATTGCTTATACGACATCTAAGTGCATATAGAGAGAGAGTTGTATTGACTTGTTAATATATTTATTAATTCACTTTTTTCACAAAACAGTTATTAATTATGACATAAGTAGAAATTAAATTTTGTTTATTCAGAGAATGAGTTCGGCTTTTACCTTATATTTTCGTTTAGTAGGGATTCTCAAAAGTAATGGAGACCGAACCTAGTAGACTTTCACAAACATTCGCGTCTCTTCCACATCAGACACATTAAATCATAAGGAATGTGCTTAATGAGCCTTTCAAAAAGACGTCTTCTGCAGAGTGAGGTACCGAACCCGCTACTTTCCGGATACGCCATTACCCACTAGGCCACCAAGTACATTATGATAACTCTGGCACATTATTCGAACATGGTATACAAAAACAGAAACAAAAACAGAATAAAAACATCTTTACTTACTTTCACATTAACACCAGTTCGTGTAAAATCATTACAAAATTGCTTTTTAATATTCACAGATGATATTGTTGACTGTTTTTCTCCTCGGGGGAAAATCAGTATTCAATTAATAAAACGAGTATGATTAAGTATACATATTTTTATATATGAATACGATAAAGCAATTCCATTATTTTTTATTGTTTTGAATGAAATGATATTTCTGAATATCATGTAAAATTCCAGAATACTTCAAATCAACTTTTGACACTCTGTCATGCACAAAAATAGATCTATAATAATAGAATATAAAATAATTATTTTTTTATCTGAGTTTTGAGACATTTTATGAAAAAATTTGATTTTTTACATCGTTTATTCTTTTTTCCATAATCATCTATCGTTTTCATTTTCATTCAAAAAAATTTAAACTAATTTGAAGAAAAAATAAAATTGCATTAAGTTATTAATAAACCAACAAAAAATTTTTCTCTAGATTGTTTTCATTATTCTCAATAGGTGGCAGCACGACAAGTATGTCCTTCCAAATTTTAACTGAATTTATTTTATTCAATTACTTTTATTTATTTATTTTTCGTTCATTTCGACTTTAGCGTGTAAGTTATAATTAACAGCCAAAGTGGAAATTTCTTTTGCTTACATGCTGTATAGAAAAGTTCGTTCCTCAGAAATTTGCTTTAAATTTGAAATTTTATCTTTATTTATATTTTGGTATACATTTAATTTTGTTCTGTGATTCGGAAAATGTAAAATTAAACTGTCCAAATATCCAATTAAACTTTTTTTCCTCCTAACTAAAATAAAAATTTGTGATTTTAGGTTTAATTGCTATAATAATTGAGAATATCTATTAGTACATAAATGATCTTTCTTGTTTATTTATCATTTTACAATGTAATAGGTATTCTTCCGAAACGAGGGTGTGGAAAATATCAATCCGCAGCAACCCACTTGGTACTGCCTGAACGCTAGAGGGCGTTCTTTGCAACTTGTATTTTGTATTTGTTATATACTTTTTTAGTCGCACTTTTGTTTTTGCTTGCTTGTGTAGGAGAACTATGTTTCTCAGCTCGGGTCGATTTAGGCCAAAAGTATTTGTTATATTTTTCTGTTATTAAATATTTGTTACGTTTTCAATTGCGTATTTATTTAGTATAACTTCTGCAGTGCCTTTACCGGATCTATTTAGTTATTAGTTCGATATATATAATATTTTTTTTTTTTTCAAGGGGTTTTTCAAAATATTTTTCTCTAAAGCACCAAGCAAAAAGGGAAAAGGAAATATTAATTTTTATACATACAAAATCCTCTTGTTTGGAATGAATCCTTTTTTTAAAGTTTTTTTATGGCTTTTTAATGAGCAATTCCAAAATAGTTAAATCTATAACAAACAAAACGGAAATGACGAAAGCAAATAAAAAATAGTAAACTGCAAAAATCAACACCAAAAATTACAAAATTCGAAACCTACACACTCAGTCACGAAAAAATTTTTTGTGTCCAGTTAGCAAAGTTTGTTATTTCGTATTTTATTGGCAATTACGCATTCGGAGTGTAGCAATTGTGTTTTAATTAATAGGAATAAAAACAAGTTTTCTTTTAAGACTGCTTATAGCTTAACTAAGCTTTTAAGATCAAAGGTTTTCAAATAAAGTTTAAAATTTAGAGATTTAAGATTTCATTTGAGAATATATTATGATTACAACTGAAAATACAAAACGCGTCATATATTTTGTTTTTAACGTATATTATTTCCAATTTGAGATCAAAATTTGTCTTTGAAAATGAACATAATTTCCTAGTGATTATTTTAAAAAGACAATTTCGTGAAACTTTATTACTAGGTTAAAAAAGGATAATTTCTTACTCAATTTAAATAAAATTCCAAATATTATATCAAAACAAATTTGCATTAAGAAACATTTAAAGGGATTAGTTCAAAATGTCAAATCATAGAAATTTGAAGTGTAATTTGAATATTACTGCATTCAAAGTTAATTTCTTATTAAATTGAATACCCCATTACAAACATTATACCAACACAAATTCTGCATGAAAAATCTAAAATAAATGCTATGAATTCCGATTACTCTAATAATTTATTATAAAAATTTCAAATGAAATGAGTCACACATAAATTTTTGCTGGATTTCTTTATAAACTATTAAAATAAACTTTAATTTCAAGTGGTAATTACTTTTTAATTTGTAAGCAATTCAGTGTAGTTAAGTGACGACAAAAAATAATTTTGTAAAATTTCCGATTGCTTTTACTACCAATAATATTTACTTAATAGGGGTAATAGAAATAGGTGTAATAGGGGTAATATATACATACATATATATATATATATATATATATATATATATATATATATATATATATATATATATATATATATATATATATATATATATATATATATATATATAAATATATATATATATATATATATATATATATATACATAATATATATATATATATATATATATATATATATATATATATATATATATATATATATATATATATATATATATATATATTACAATTTTCGAATTTCATTTTTGAAACGTTGTATTTGGATGAAAAAAACGCTTTACTTCTGTATTACAAGAAAATATAATACGTGATGCTTTTTGAGAAAGTTTGCCAGAAAATAAATGAGTGAAAAGGATGTAGATTTTTAAAAAAAGCAGTAAATGAAGATAAATATTGTTTAAAGACAGACTTTGTAATGTACCATCTCTCACATAGTTCCAGGCTACTTAAAAAGTTTAATATAAACGTTGAAATTACAATGTTTTGAAAAAATTTATAATGAATTAATAGATAACTATATTTTTCTTTGATTGTTATTTTCAAGTTCATCTCAAATTGAACAGCCGTCATCGTACAACAGTATGATGAGCACCTTTATGTAATGGTAATTATTAGATTCACTAAAAGTTGTCTCCGTAAAATTCCAGGCCAAAAACTTTTAGAAACACTTCTACTGCATTGATAAGAATCGAAGTCGCTTTGAATAGTAAACCTCTTACGAAGAAGGTAACATATTCTCTTGATACTTTGACGTCGTCATATTTTTTATCCCATTTAGTCCTGAGATTAAAGAGCGAAAACTATCAAAGCTTTGCAGAAAGCCACAAGACATGCTAAACATACTTTGATGGAAATGGTCTAAGGAATATCTGCTACAATAGTGTTCCTTTGTTATGTACAGAATGTTGGAAAATCTGCTAATCGGAAATCTTGTGTTGACGAAAAGTCAAACAAAGACATGTGGAAGATGGGATGTGTTTTAAAAACCAATGTAAGATTTGGCCGAAGACAAGAAGTATGTATTACAAAGGTGAACGGGAAACAAATGGCAAGACTTAACCAATGGGTCCTACCTCTAGAGAGAGACTGGGGCAGAAAGAATATGGAGAACAATATTCAAACTGTATGACGTCAGAATGTGATAATTGTAATTTCTTTTCTTTTCTAAATTTTCCGTTCTGAAACATGAGAAGAAAATCAACCATGTCTCATAAGTGTCTTATCTAGAGAGCCACAGAATGAAGTCTTGAAAGCTTTGTTCAAAATATCAATTTTCTTGTTCCCTTCAATGCCTAAAATTGTGATTTTGCATACAAGGGCCAGCGATACAACAACATTCTCATAGTACAAACAAAAAAGAGCTCTTCAAAAACAGCTACATTTACAGATCAAGTAACGACATATAGATTTATTCGCTTCCCATTCTCATTATCTTGCAGCCCTTTCCTGTTGTGTCCTACTACAAAAAAACTAACCGATAATCACTTAAGTGACTTCCCTACTCTTGTAACGTTTTCAGATAAGCAACTATATATGAGGATAATTTTATGCTTCGTCTGGAAACCGAATCACAAATAATGGTATTACAAAACGAAATCAAAGATTTGATGATCCTCTTCGCTTATATTAAATTATCCTGATCTGAAATACATGATTCTCTTACATGTAAAAAAACAAAGAATTATTATTTGCTGTATAAAAAATGGAACTGCTACAAAAGTTAGAACATTCTTTCGTTCAGGTATAATGAAGAATCAATTACTGAGAGTGATATTTCCCACAGTTTGGAAATGTTGATACCAATGCGTAAAATATCAAAAATACTGGATATAGTGTCGATGAAATCTCTCATAAATTGAACTAATTCTAGCAAATGTCACCAATATTGTAATTTTACCCAAAAAAATGCATTAAGTCGTTTATCAAATGCCAGCATACAGTAGAAATAATTTGTTAAGAGATGCCTCTGTCTGAAGACATGAAGACAATTATAAAAGGAAATTTTGTGAGAAAATGATTTCATAAACTTTAAAAACAAATTCTATTCAAAATATAAATAAATGACTTGAAAATCAGAAGAGAGAATTAAATCTATAGAAGGCCTTTCCAATCAGTTTCGTTTTTGTTCTTTATTTCCTAAGAGAAAATATTTGCGCTTGTTTCATTCTTAAAAGTGCATTCAGTCACGTAATGAAATCCAATAGTAGTTCAACCAAGTGGCCAGTACTATGTTCCATATGGGTTCAGCAATTCAGTATTCTTGTAATCATAAAAAATCGCCATGAATGAACGACCAAGGAAAATTCAACATTAATTTACTTCGTGAATTCAATATTCTAGCGTACGCTAACAAAATGTGTACACAAAGCTAAATAAATTTGAACTTCCATGTTGTCCATCGTTCTGCTCAGGAAGCAGTTCAGTTTCTAAACGAAATGACTCTCCCTTTTTCACGAATTTTAAATCAGATAAAATCATAGTAGTCTTGTTAGGAACCTAGATATGTTTTTAACAACTAACTGAATCAAAAGTTATTTCAAATAATGAATCGAAGCTTCCCTTATATATAATATGAAATCAACAGTGTGCCATAAAATAATCTATTACTACATACAAGTTATAAATTTCATAATGCTTGTGAACGTAAGTATACAACCAAGTAATAAAACTTTTATCATATAAAAAGTCCCTTTTATTATATGCGCAACTATCAATTACATATATTCTTACATGCTTTCTAAATTAAAACTTTTTATTTTAATAATTATTGTTTAAGTACTTAGTCCACAAATATATCTGCTAATTATTTTATTGTTTTATAAAAGTGTGGGTAAAAACGATTAAAACTATTAAGTTATTAACAGCATCAAAATAATACGTGGTGAAAAAACTAAAAATGAATATTTAATTATTATTTTAAAGCCAAAATATGCAAATATTTTTAGGGGAAATGATTTCATGCACGGAATATACATAAAGCTAATCTGCATCCATTATAACTATCCAACATTTTGTTTAAATATCTATCTGTAAATAATAAATGGTCCTAAATGTATTATGTATTATCAATTTTTATAGTGTACGATGTTTAAATGTTAAGACAACAAACTATATTAATTAGTATTTCCTGCACAATTATAATAATTTAAGATAGTAATAATGCTATGATTTCTTAGGCTTCAAATGTATTTTGACAATAAAGCATTTAATTACCTTCAAAAATTTTATGAATAACTTTTAAATTAAAATTTTTATGAAAACAGGAATAGATTGCAAAATATATTCGGTGAAATCGATGTCTTTAATTTATAATATTAAATATATTAAGTATGGAAAAAGAGTTTTTACAATATTATGATAGTTTTAAGAAATGTACATAAAAGTTCCTATAGATATAAAGTAAACAATCAAATAAATAAAAATCATCAAGATGACTTGAACATTTATTTAAAACATTGACATATTTAATTGGGATTATCATACATTTTTAATGAATTATTAATCAATATAATATTTTTAAAAATATGAGGATCTTACAATATCATTTCTTTACAGAATTCATTTACAGAATTTACGGTTTAATAACATAAAATTGTCTTTCATACTACTCCATTATCATTAAAATAATCTTCAAGAGGAAATTTTTGCTCCATTTATTTCCAAATGAATCCTAATTAATAGGTATTTTAAAATAATATGTTATTCAGACATTAGTATTTATTTTAAGACTATTAAAATTTTAAAATTTTAAAATGCTTATTTTAAATATATATATATATATATATATATATATATATATATATATATATATATATATATATATATATATATATATATATATATATATATATATATATATATATATATATATATTTAATTTCTTAGTTAGAAAGATAAATATTTATAGATCTTTATTTAAAGATAATATATAAGATAATATATATATATATATATATATATATATATATATATATATATATATATATATATATATATATATATATATCTTTTAGGATCATAATATTTATCTTTCTAACTAAGAAATTAAATAAATTAGCATTTATTAACCAATTGAAATGACTACATTATATTATTACAATTAAAGAAAAAATTACGAAGACAATAAAAAAATCCAAGAGAGTTAATTTTTTATTAAATTTTACAAATTATTTATTAAAATATTTATCAAAAAGGATAACCACCAATTTTTTATGTATTTGATTAAGATATTATAAGCAACATTTTAATTTCTTTATAAAGAGTGCTGACAAATTCTTAAATAATTATAATTAAAGATATTTGTTAAACACTTGTATGTATATTATTATACATAATTGGAAAATGATACGATTTACTTTTGCGACAAAATGTCTAAATGTTTTTAATGTTTTTATTACAAACCCTTTCAATATTATACAAAACACTAATTAAAATCTCTTCTATGATTATGATTTATTGTTTTAGACATCAGGCAAATTTCAGAAATAATAGATTTTGAATTAAAAACCTAAAATTAAGCAAGATAACAAAGTAATTCATAATTTTCTTATTCACAAGTAATTTTATAACAAAATTTCTAGAACAAAACAGAGAATTGTAAGAGGTAGTTTTTATTTTGCGACATGAATTCGCATATTATACAAATAAAAATCATGAAAGTCATCATCTAAAATAGGTATGATAGTCAGTTATTTCTGGTTGATGTTCCGATGATAACTTACTTTCGAGACGTTCACTGGATCCAGTGATGGCATCTTCATTGAATTTCAATATTTCATTTTGCAGAAAATAAAATCTATTATTATATACATTTAAAAAAGAACTGTTATTTTATAATCATGTTCTTTCTTTTCGGTCATGTGTCTCAACAACACACAATTTTTCGATGTTTCAAAGATTAGTTATATGTAACCTTAAATACTAAGCAATGCAAGTATTTTCAATAAATATCTAATGAATTTAATGAAATATACATCATGGTACAGTTAAAAAACTGTTTCTTTATAATCACGTATTGCTTCGAAAACTGCATTTTCTTTCATGTATTGCCCATCTATTAGTACGCAAAATTAGTTTAGTATTTCTGATATTCTTCTTTAGTTTCAATAGCAAAACAAATATAAATCAAACTATGACGAATAGGGACAGAAATCATTATCTCAACGTTCTTTAGTACACCAGTACAGAGCAGTTTCATAGTCACCATTAAGTGATGCACAGTGACGAGATGGTCTGTGTCTACTGATCTGCCGAATTACACAGAGAAGAAAGACTACAAAGAGAGGGAAGGCAGTATTTGCAGATTCCTGAGCGATGGAACTGATATGCTCGGAAATAACTGCCCCCATCAGATGTAACTGCGTGATAGTATAATGCAGCAACTTGTTGCAAAATATTAAGATATCTTCTGTCAATTTTTCAATACTTCGGCATAATACTATCTTGAATTTGTGATTTCAAACTTTTTTCCCCTTATTTGAGTGCTGTGAGGCTTCATAAAGTATAATGAAATTTTTAAAAAATCTGTTTAAAGTAATTTCGAGCACTTTTGGACAAAAATATCAATTCGGTTGCTCCCAAAGATGCCACTCTGTCTCCAGATATTCAATGACTTTTAACAGGCCTTTTATTAAAATACATTATTGTCAACAAAGGGAGGTTTCATCTGCTGAGATAAAGCCGAATGAACAAATCACTTATATTGCGACTTAAGTATTAGGAAAATAAGAATATTCTATAAATAAATTTCCAAAAATCAATAATTACTGCAGAGCATTTCGGATATCTTCCAATTCATCATCAAAGACTGATATTACCATGCAAAAACGTAAAAGAAGATCGTGCTAGATAAGACATTAAAATTTTATATAGTAATATTCTTGAAACATTTCATTAAGAATAAACAACATTAAGCAAAGTTTTATAGCTTTTTCGTTTGTTCCATTACAATCGAAAAAGTTTCTTCAGACATCTATTTATTAACAGTAATACCTCATAGAACTTCTTTATTTCTTGCTATATTGTTAAAATGCTATAACTTTAATTAGATACATAGTATGTAATGTATTTAAAGAGCATATTTGGTGATTACTAAGGCCGTAGATCTGTGATTGTAATAAATTGCTCACAATATTTCTGAAAAACTTGGAACATATTATTTTGTGCACAAATCTAATCCGTTTATCATGATGATAATATTTAGAAGTTTGATATGGAATGAATAATTCAAAATTGTGTTAACGCTTTTTTAATATCATTCATTATCAACATGTAGTTGATATCTATCATTTCCTTTACCTTTACCGCAGAGTTTTCAGATTTTTCTTTGATGTTAAACTAACACTTCGTTACTAAAACGTTTCAGATTCTTATATCAGAAAGGGTAGCTTACAAAGATTATTGTCGGTGTTGTTCAATAATAGCGCCATAAGTTACCATACTAGCAAACGCTGATAAGACTAAGCTACGGTTAAAGACGAAAAATTTCCAGGCAGTCAATGAGCACTTTTTCTTCATGTTACGGTACAAGCAATAACTATTCCGACTTTCGGGAGTAATTAAACACCCAGAGTCCCCAAAATATGCCTCTATTTGTGAAACACAGTGTCTCTGAGCTAAGTCTGCCATTACTATTATGATTGTCATCCAGATTAGAGTTTGAAAATTCATTATAAAGTATGTTACATACAGAGACGAAGAAAATCGTCGAAAAGCGTATATGTGATTAACCAGCCTATAAATGTTGATACCAATTCGTGACAGCACCAAAAATATTGGAAACGACATGATGTCATCCAAATCTTTCAAAGACTTTACTAATTCTTTTAAATTTCGCCAAGATTGTCTATTTTGACCAGATGAAATCCATTTCTTTGTGATTAAATGGCAATACGTGCAGTACAGACATGCTGTAAAGAACCACACTCCTTCTGGGATTACGAGGACAAAGGAATCCAAAAAGAAATTAGAGTAAGTGTTTTTAAAGTATTCAACTGGTATGCCCAATCTGTTGCAAGCTGGATAATTGCGAGAATGGGGAAAATAAAATCTATTCAAAGTATAAATGAATGACGGGCATAGCAGAACAAATATGCTGAGTGATATGATCGCTTTTTTTACTCGTTTACTTTTCTTTTCCTCAATTGCCAAGAAAAAGTAGAAGCTGCGTATTTTCTTTCTTCTCATAAATACAGCCAACCAAGTGATTAAAGTCAGTAGTAGTTCAACTATCCTTCCAGCATAATATGTGGTTTCATCTCTCTTGGAAAGGCAATTTAGGGTTCTTGTAATCTCAAGCAGATTACATAAAAAAAACACCAATGGAAAAAATAGCAATAATTTATTCTTTGCATTTATGATTCCAATACATGCTAATAAAATGTCCACAAAGCTAAATGTAAATGAATTTCCATAATTTTTATTGCTTTTCTTATAAAACGTTGCCATTTTTTCAAATTTTGAATTAGAAAAAATATAGCATTGAACTTTTTAGATATGTAAATATCACTTTTGTAATGACACCTTGGACAGAAATGTTCTTAGGTAACAGAATAATTTTACGTTACAAATTTAACAACACCGATTAACACAGAAAGAATGAAAAATAAGTTCTCTCATAGAACAAAATGACTTTCATTGTATGTTTAATTTTAAATTGCACGTACTCTCAGAGATATTCTAAACCGAAATTCTTAAATGAAAATTAAAAATAAATAATCTAGTGTTTTTTTTTTCAGTAAAATTTTCTGCTTATTTTTTCACTGCTTCTAACAGCAGTAGGCAACGACTGTTAAATGTATAGATTCACTAAAACGGAATAATACAAGTACTTAATGAAATAATTGAAATTTTTTTCGTTTATATAATTTAAAATTTAATGCCTAGCGTATAGATAAATGTGTCATTTTACTCAATGTGCGTAATGTTCATTCCACTTTTAAGATTATGGTGCAGGTCAGTTTTAACCATCCAACTATTTGTATTCAAAACTTTTTCTCTAAAAGCCTAATGGCAAAAGTTAATGACGAAAATCCATTACTAATTTTTAGAATATGGAACTTTAATGTTGAAACATCATGTATATTAAATAGTATTTTTTTTTCACAATTAAAAGGATTTCTTTGGTATTTTAAGACAAACACAAAAATTAAGGTTTAATTTTTTCCACACGATATTTTTAAAACATAATAGCTACCAAAAGTAGTTTTAACTACATTCAAAGAATTTATGAATGCTTTTTAGTTTGAAATTTGTATTTAATGTATCAGATAGGCAGTAAAGGATGTCCCCAATAATCACCGTTTTTAATTTATAATAAGCTAAACAAACAATCGTGATTTTTTAAAGTAAAAATATGCTTAAAGCATATATTATAAACATTATGGAAACAAATAATTTAAAATTTATGAAGATGATTGAAATTTTATTCAGATTCTGCTAATGTAAAAATCTAATTATGCCCTTGGCAGAAACAGAACATTTAATCAATAGGATGCTTAAAACCATTTTTTCATTTAATTTAATTTTTTATTTTTTATTTGTGAAGTTATCGTTTTTCAGTAAATTTTAAAATTATCAAAATTAATATTTTAATGAAGGAAAATAAATTATTATTTTTAAAATGTAGAAGTTAAATTAAAGCTATTAGAAGTTAAATCTGTAAGCTATTCGAATTCTTTTGAATTTTCTGAATTGTATTGCATCCAAGATTCTTTTAAAATCTTCTAAGAATTTACAAAATTTTATTTGATATAAGTTTTTCTCAAAACTTTTTATGAATTTACAGAACATAATTACTTATAAGTTCCTTTCACAATATTTTATGAACTTACAAAATTCTATTCCCAACTCAGAATTACTTCCCTGATCTATAATTATCATAAAACGAATATACATACAGAAATTTTTATCTACAATAATTCAAAATAAAGCCTTAGATCAATAATAATTTTTAAATACGCACATTTTTTTTTATTTAAAATAGCTTTTCTTTTTCCGATTAAAAATGTACTAAAAACAAAAACTTTCGGAAATAAATTTCATATCCTCAAAAAAGTATTAAAAATTGTAGTACAATTTTACATTCAGCATGAAAAATTGACAAATAAAATCTTTTTTTTTCTTTTTTATGAAAATAATAAAATCCAACTTTCATATAAGCAATAATAACCGTTTTATTGTGAGACATTTCAGATTCAAATACCATATCTAACAGAAAAAAATTGAAGAAACTTTCTCCACTTATTTTCTTTATTTGTATTAATGTAAGTAATAACACTTTTCCTTTTCTAGCATTAATTAAAGTCAAAATAGAAGACTTAGAGAAACTTGTATAATTTAAATGTATTTCTGTAATGAATTAAGTCCAACATTTAACATACATGGTATTCAACTTTATAACAAAATTCAAGCATTCTTCGCAGCTTAAAAAACATGTGAAATATACAAGGGAAAATGTCATGTGATAGTGCAAAAAGCATAACAAGCTCTCTTTAGTTGAAGGCGTGCTCTCTCTCTCTCCTCATTGCCAGATTCACATATCAACAGCAAAGGTTCTCTACAAAATATTCAATTTTGTTATTAGTTTTGAAATTCATAAGGATATAAATTCAATCGATATCTGCATATTTTTTATAATAATGTTAATGCTGAAATAATGCTGAAAAAACTATATGCAATATAAACTAAATGTTTGTTGAGAATATTGTAAACAATCGAAAAGTAAAGCACTGGTTTGAAAACTTTCGGCCTAATGATTTTTCCCAATAATGTGAAAATCTAATATTTGATACTTTTACTTAGGGGTTTTAGGAAAAGATTCTCCAATAGACCTTTTAAAGGAAAAATACTTAATTATGTATTTTTCATGAGCACCTCTTTCAATTATAAATTGTGAAAAGGATTTTTAATTTTGGCTGTTTGGCGGGATATTCGCCAAATGTATTATTTTTGCATTATGGAGCTTTGTATGAACAAATCAACGATTGAAACTTGTAACTATTAGTTAATATATTTTATTTTTCAGGCACAAAAGTTTGGGTGTCATTAAAAATAAAAATTTTTCAAGATAAAATATCAGATAGTTCAGGTACCGACCTCACTACTTAATAATTATTCGAAATTATAAGGGGTTGGTAATGATTAATAGCTTCGTTCGCGTTAGACATAAGAAAACGGAAATGGTGATCAAATCTTAATAAACTTCAATGATGACATAGGCTAGTAGCCGATTATTTACTCAAGAAAAAATATTTCAGGAGAAACGTATAATAAATTTAACTTAAAATACTACTAAAATATAAATGTAATAATATTCGGTAAGAAATTTTATGATGAACATTCCAAGAAAAAATAAATTTGTATGGAATATGTTTGCCATATAGAATATATTAAATATTAAACGAACTATGCTATACGAGCTCAGTACATAATTAATATTTTAAGAAAAAATAGCTAAAAGCAAAGGTCAGAATCAAATTACATTTCTAACACAATTGTTGCTTCCACAGAACTAGGAGTAACTCCATAATTGCCTTTGTTATTATTAAAAACAATAGTCGACATAGAAGTAAAGAAACGAAAAATATTAACTGCAATAACATAAAAGAAATGGTGCAAAAATACTGTCATTTTCAATTACCAAAATCTGCCAGCTGTAGCTAATAGCTTTCTCTAAGGTTTTTGATACAGACCTTGAATACCCTTACGGACAACCTTTTCCATTAAAGGAGATTCTGGTTGTGATTGAACAATGTAAAAAACACATCAGCTGGTAAAATTTCAGCTAAAATACTTCAAGGCTTCAACGCCTGACAACCTCCGAAATCTTTTGCACATTATAAAAAAACCTTGGAAAACAGGCCTAGTGCCGAAAAATGGAAAGTAATCTATTTTCATCCCTACTCCTAATCCAGGTAAAAGATCCGATGACGTTAAATCCTACCTGCTTATTGTTCTAGCCAACGTACTCTGTAAAGCCGTGGAGTACATAATTATAAAGCAACTTATCACCTTTGTGTCTTAATTCTCACTTTATAACGGGAATCACCATGGATTTTTACCAAATCATGGCTGCGACATCATTCTATGTGAAATATACATCATTCTGTTGTATCGGCTAGGTCCTCCGAAAAATGTATTGCATGTTATAGCAGATATTGTAAAAGATATTGTAGCAGATAAAGATATAGCAGATATTGTAAAAGAGTATGATTCTGTGTGGCCTGATGGCTTAGTTTCTAAGTTGCTAAAATCAAACATAAAGGGTAATGCAGCTTTATGAATCTACACAATTTCATTGCGAATACGGGTGTGCCTTAAGGAAGTGTTTTATCAGCTTACCTTTCTACTGTCAGAGCAGATATGTACGAAATAATCCCTAATTACGTAGAATTTTTATTTATGCATATTACATCATTTTGCTGAGACATCATTTTAGGTGCATTAATGCCAAAAAATCTTCAGCTTCAAATATATTTTGTCAATAAAATCACTTTTATATATTTTATGAAAATGTTTCTATTTACAGTTTTTGAAAAATAATGGAATGATTTTACAAGCACAAAGTAAACATGCAAATAAGTAAAAAAATCAGCAATATAAATAGAAAATTTACTGAACATAATGGCATTATTAATAGTATATATATCATTTTTGAAATATAAGCCAAATTCATTTTTAAACTAACAGAATTTGCTATTTAACAACAAACAATTGTCTCTTTTCAAATTCAGTTAGCATTAGAATAACTAAACTTTTTGCCCTAATTAATTCCAAAATCCTAGTTAATAGAAATTTTCAATCACGTATTTTTAATTAAATTTTTCATTTTTCATTTTGCAACTCTAATAACAAATTAGTTAAGTAAAAAACAATTGAATTTCAGTTTTAAGAAAATCATTCTTTTAAAATACATTTAAAATTTAATTCTTTAATAAACATTCTATGAATATGCAATATTTAAAGAAACTAATGATGTGTGATTATTTTAAAAATAACTCATAATTTCATAAAATATAAATTTACAATAAGTATTTAGGAAAATTTCATAAATTTAACTTTTCTGCAAAGTAAATACCTATTTTTATACTGAGAAAATAAAAGTAAAACTTTAAAGATTTATTAAATAAATTACTGTTTATATATTTTTATTTATTTTTAAAAGTTAATATTTTGCAAAATTTATAATCTTATTTTCTTAAAATACATAACTTATTAAAATTAATGCAACAATTTCTCAACATATTTGTACGTGATTATTATCTTTATTACTAATAATCTTTAGTTATATTTTAAAATATGATTATTTTTCAAGCGATAAATTGTTTAAGATATATTAACGTGTGTGTGCGTGCGTGCGTGCGTGCGTGCTGTGTGTGTGTGTGTGTGTGTGTGTGTGTGTGTGTGTGTGTGTGTGTGTGTGTGTGTGTGTGTGTGTGTGTGTGTGTGTGTGTGTGTGTGTGTGTGTGTGTGTGTGTGTGTGTGTGTGTGTGTGTGTGTGTGTGTGTGTGTGTGTGTGTGTGTGTGTGTGTGTGTGTGTGTGTGTGTGTGTGTGTGTGTGTGTTTCTTTTAAGATCATAATATTTGTCTTCCTAACTAAGAAATTAAAAAAATTGGCATTTACTAACCAATTGAAATGACTACATTATATTATTACAATTAAAGAAAAATTACGAGAAGACAATAAAAAAATCCAAGAGCGTTAATTTTTTATTAAATTTTACAAATTATTTAATAAAATATTTATCAAAAAGGATAACCACCAATTTTTTATGTATTTGATTAAGATATTATAAGCAACATTTTAATTTCTTTATAAAGAGAATGCTGACAAATTCTTAAATAATTATAATTAAAGATATTTGTTAAACACTCGTATGTATATTATTAAACATAATTGGAAAATGATACGATTTACTTTTGCGACAAAATGTCTAAATGTTTTTATTACAAACCCTTTCAATATTATACAAAACACTAATTAAAATCTCTTCTATGATTATGATTTATTGTTTTAGACATCAGGCAAATTTCAGAAATAATAGATTTTGAATTAAAAACCTAAAATTAAGCAAGATAACAAAGTAATTCATAATTTTCTTATTCACAAGTAATTTTATAACAAAATTTCTAGAACAAAACAGAGAATTGTAAGAGGTAGTTTTTATTTTGCGACATGAATTCGCATATTATACAAATAAAAATCATGAAAGTCATCATCTAAAATAGGTATGATAGTCAGTTATTTCTGGTTGATGTTCCGATGATAACTTACTTTCAAGCCATCCAGTGATGGCATCTTCATTGAATTTCAATATTTCATTTTGCAGAAAATAAAATCTATTATTATATACATTTAAAAAAGAACTGTTATTTTATAACCATGTTCTTTCTTTTAGGTCATGTGTTTCAACAACACACAATTTTTAGATGTTTCAAAGATTAGTTATTTGTAACCTTAAATATTAAGCAATGCAAGTATTTTCAATAAATATCTAATGAATTTAATGAAATATACATCATGGTACAGTTAAAAAAATTGTTTCTTTATAATCATGTATTGCTTTGAAAACTGCATTTTCTTTCATGCATTGCACATCTATTAGTACGTAAAATTAGTTTAGTATTTCTGATATTCTTCTTTTAGTTTCAATAGCAAAGCACATATAAATCAAACTGTGACGAAAAGGGACAGAAATCATTATCTTAACGTTCTTTGGTACACCAGTATATAGCAGTTTCATAGTCACCATTAAGTGATGCAAAGTGACGAGATGGTCTGTGTCCACTGATCTGCCGAATTACACAGAGAGGAAAGGCTACAAAGAGAGGGAAGGCAGTATTTGCAGAGATTCCTGAGCGATGGAACTGATATTCTCGGAAATAACTGCCACCATCAGATAAATGTAACTGCGTGATAGTATAATGCAGCAACTTGTTGCAAAATATTAAGATATCTTCTGTCAATTTTTCAATACTTCGGCATAATACTATCTTGAATTTGTGATTTCAAGCTTTTTTCCCTTATTTGCTTGCTGTGAGGCTTTATAAAGTATATGAAATTTTTAAAAATCTGTTTAAAGTAATTTCGAGCACTTTTGGGCAAAAATATCAATTTAGTTGCTCCCAAAGATGCCACTCTGTCTCCAGATATTCAAGGACTTTTAACACGCCTTTTATTAAAATACATTATTGTCAACAAAAGGAGGTTTCATCTGCTGAGATAAAGCCGAATGAATAAATCACTTATATTGCGACTTAAATATTAGGAAAATAAGAGTATTCTGTAAATAAATTTCCAAAAATAAATAATTACTGCAGAGCATTTCGGATATTTTCCTATTCATCATCAAAGACTGATATTACCATGCAAAAACGTAAAAGAAGATCGTGCTAGATAAGACATTAAAATTTTATACAGTAATATTCTTGAAACATTTCCTTAAGAATAAACAACATTAAGCAAAGTTTTATAGCTTTTTCTTTTGTTCCATTACAATCGAAAAAGTTTCTTCAGACATCTATTTATTAACAGTAATACCTCATAGAACTTCTTTATTTCTTGCTATATTGTTAAAATGCTATAACTTTAATTAGATACATGTAATGTATTTAAAGAGCATATTTGGTGATTACTAAGGCCGTAGATCTGTGATTGTAATAAATTGCTCACAATATTTCTGAAAAACTCGGAACATATTATTTTGTGCACAAATGTAATCCGTTTATCATGATGATAATATTTAGAAGTTTGATATGGAATGAATAATTCAAAATTGTGTTAACGTTTTTTTAATATCATTCATTATTAACATGTAATTGATATCTATCATTTCCTTTATCTTTACCGCAGAGTTTTCAGATTTTTTTTTCTTTTTGATGTTAAACTAACACTTCGTTATTAAAACGTTTCAGATTCTTATATCAGAAAGGGTAGCTTACAAAGATTATTATCGGTGTTGTTCAATAATAGCGCCATAAGTTACCATACTAGCAAACGCTGATAAGACTAAGCTACGGTTAAAGACGAAAAATTTCCAGACAGTCAATGAGCACTTTTTCTTCATGTTACGGTACAAGCAATAACTATTCCGACATTCGGGAGTAATTAAACACACAGAGTCCCCAAAATATGCCTCGATTTGTGAAACACAGTGTCTCTGAGCTAAGTCTGCCATTACTATTATGATTGTCATCGAGATTAGAGTTTGAAAATTCATTATAAAGTATGTTACATACAGAGACGAAGAAAATCGTCGAAAAGCGTATATTTGATTAACCAGCCTATAAATGTTGATACCAATTCGTGACAGCACCAAAAATATTGGAAACGACATGATGTCATCCAAATCTTTCAAAGACTTTACTAATTCTTTTAAATTTCGCCAAGATTGTCTATTTTGACCAGATGAAATCCATTTCTTTGTGATTAAATGGCAATACGTGCAGTACAGACATGCTGTAAAGAACCACACTCCTTCTGGGATTACGAGGACAAAGGAATCCAAAAAGAAATTAGAGTAAGTGTTTTTAAAGTATTCAACTGGTATGCCCAATCTGTTGCAAGCTGGATAATTGCGAGAATGGGGAAAATAAAATCTATTCAAAGTATAAATGAATGACGGGCATAGCAGAACAAATATGCTGAGTGATATGATCGCTTTTTTTACTCGTTTACTTTTCTTTTCCTCAATTGCCAAGAAAAAGTAGAAGCTGCGTATTTTCTTTCTTCTCATAAATACAGCCAACCAAGTGATTAAAGTCAGTAGTAGTTCAACTATCCTTCCAGCATAATATGTGGTTTCATCTCTCTTGGAAAGGCAATTTAGGGTTCTTGTAATCTCAAGCAGATTACATAAAAAAAACACCAATGGAAAAAATAGCAATAATTTATTCTTTGCATTTATGATTCCAATACATGCTAATAAAATGTCCACAAAGCTAAATGTAAATGAATTTCCATAATTTTTATTGCTTTTCTTATAAAACGTTGCCATTTTTTCAAATTTTGAATTAGAAAGAATATAGCATTGAACTTTTTAGATATGTAAATATCACTTTTGTAATGACACCTTGGACAGAAATGTTCTTAGGTAACAGAATAATTTTACGTTACAAATTTAACAACACCGATTAACACAGAAAGAATGAAAAATAAGTTCTCTCATAGAACAAAATGACTTTCATTGTATGTTTAATTTTAAATTGCACGTACTCTCAGAGATATTCTAAACCGAAATTCTTAAATGAAAATTAAAAATTAATAATCTAGTGTTTTTTTTTTCAGTAAAATTTTCTGCTTATTTTTTCACTGCTTCTAACAGCAGTAGGTAACGACTGTTAAACGTATAGATTCACTAAAACGGAATAATACAAGTACTTAACGAAATAATTGAAATTTTTTTCATTTATATAATTTAAAATTTAATGCCTAGCGTATAGATAAATATGTCATTTTACTCAATGTACGTAATGTTCATTCCACTTTTAAGATTATGGTGGTGCAGGTCAGTTTTAACCACCCAACTATTTTTATTCAAAAGTTTTTCTCTAAAAGCCTAATGGCAAATGTTAATGACGAAAATCCATTACTAATTTTTAGAATATGGAACTTCAATGTTGAAACATCATGTATATTAAATAGTATTTTTTTTCACAATTATAAGGATTTCTTTGGTATTTTAAGACAAACACAAAATTTAAGGTTTAATTTTCTCCACACGATATTTTTAAAACATAATAGCTACCAAAAGTAGTTTTAACTACATTCAAAGAATTTATGAATGCTTTTTAGTTTGAAATTTGTATTTAATGTATCAGATAGGCAGTAAAGGATGTCCCCAATAATCACCGTTTTTAATTTATAATAAGCTAAACAAACAATCGTGATTTTTTAAAGTAAAAATATGCTTAAAGCATATATTATAAACATTATGGAAACAAATAATTTAAAATTTATGAAGATGATTGAAATTTTATTCAGATTCTGCTAATGTAAAAATCTAATTATGCCCTTGGCAGAAACAGAACATTTAATCAATAGGATGCTTAAAACCATTTTTTCATTTAATTTAATTTTTTATTTTTTATTTGTGAAGTTATCGTTTTTCAGTAAATTTTAAAATTATCAAAATTAATATTCTAATGAAGGAAAATAAATTATTATTTTTAAAATGTAGAAGTTAAATTAAAGCTATTAGAAGTTAAATCTGTAAGCTATTCAAAATATTTTGAATTTTCTGAATCGTATTGCATCCAAGATTCTTTTAAAATCTTCTTAGAATTTACAAAATTTTATTTGATATAAGTTTTTCTCAAAACTTTTTATGAATTTATAGAACATAATTACTTATAAGTTCATTTCACAATACTTTATGAACTTACAAAATTCTATTCCCAACTCAGAATTACTTCCCTGATCTATAATTATCATAAAACGAATATACATACAGAAATTTTTATCTACAATAATTCAAAATAAAGCCTTAGATCAATAATAATTTTTAAATACGCACATTTTTTTTTATTTAAAATAGCTTTTCTTTTTCCGATTAAAAATGTACTAAAAATAAAAACTTTCGGAAATAAATTTCATATCCTCAAAAAAGTATTAAAAATTGTAGTACAATTTTACATTCAGCATGAAAAATTGACAAATAAAATCTTTTTTTTCTTTTTTATGAAAATAATAAAATCCAACTTTCATATAAGCAATAATAATCGTTTTATTGTGAGACATTTCAGATTCAAATACCATATCTAACAGAAAAAAATTGAAGTAACTTTCTCCACCTATTTTTTTTATTAGTATTAATGTAAGTAATAACACTTTTCCTTTTCTAGCATTAATTAAAGTCAAAATAGAAGACTTAGAGAAACTTGTATAATTTAAATGTATTTCTGTAATGAATTAAGTCCAACATTTAACATACATGGTATTCAACTTTATAACAAAATTCAAGCATTCTTCGCAGCTTAAAAAACATGTGAAATATACAAGGGAAAATGTCATGTGATAGTGCAAAAAGCATAACAAGCTCTCTTTAGTTGAAGGCGTGCTCTCTCTCTCTCCCTCATTGCCAGATTCACATATCAACAGCAAAGGTTCTCTACAAAATATTCAATTTTGTTATTAGTTTTGAAATTCATAAGGATATAAATTCAATCGATATCTGCATATTTTTTATAATAATGTTAATGCTGAAATAATGCTGAAAAAATTATATGCAATATAAACTAAATGTTTGTTGAGAATATTGTAAACAATCGAAAAGTAAAGCACTGGTTTGAAAACTTTCGGCCTAATGATTTTTCCCAATAATGTGAAAATCTAATATTTGATACTTTTACTTAGGGGTTTTAGGAAAAGATTCTCCAATAGACCTTTTAAAGGAAAAATACTTAATTATGTATTTTTCATGAGCACCTCTTTCAATTATAAATTGTGAAAAGGATTTTTAATTTTGGCTGTTTGGCGGGATATTCGCCAAATGTATTATTTTTGCATTATGGAGCTTTGTATGAACAAATCAACGATTGAAACTTGTAACTATTAGTTAATATATTTTATTTTTCAGGCACAAAAGTTTGGGTGTCATTAAAAATAAAATTTTTTCAAGATAAAATATCAGATAGTTCAGGTACCGACCTCACTACTTAATAATTATTCGAAATTATAAGAGGTTGGTAATGATTAATAGCTTCGTTCGCGTTAGACATAAGAAAACGGAAATGGTGATCAAATCTTAATAAACTTCAATGATGACATAGGCTAGTAGCCGATTATTTACTCAAGAAAAAATATTTCAGGAGAAACGTATAATAAATTTAACTTAAAATACTACTAAAATATAAATGTAATAATATTCGGTAAGAAATTTTATGATGAACATTCCAAGAAAAAATAAATTTGTATGGAATATGTTTGCCATATAGAATATATTAAATATTAAACGAACTATGCTATACGAGCTCAGTACATAATTAATATTTTAAGAAAAAATAGCTAAAAGCAAAGGTCAGAATCAAATTACATTTCTAACACAATTGTTGCTTCCACAGAACTAGGAGTAACTCCATAATTGCCTTTGTTATTATTAAAAAAATAGTCGACATAGAAGTAAAGAAACAAAAAATATTAACTGCAATAACATAAAAGAAATGGTGCAAAAATACTGTCATTTTCAATTACCAAAATCTGCCAGCTGTAGCTAATAGCTTTCTCTAAGGTTTTTGATACAGACCTTGAATACCCTTACGGACAACCTTTTCCATTAAAGGAGATTCTGGTTGTGATTGAACAATTTAAAAAACACATCAGCTGGAAAAATTTCAGCTAAAATACTTCAAGGCTTCAACGCCTGACAACCTCCGAAATCTTTTGCACACTATAAAAAAAACCTTGGAAAACAGGCCTAGTGCCGAAAAATGGAAAGAATCTATTTTCATCCCTACTCCTAATCCAGGTAAAAGATCCGATGACGTTAAATCCTACCTGCTTATTGTTCTAGCCAACGTACTCTGTAAAGCCGTGGAGTACATAATTATAAAGCAACTTATCACCTTTGTGTCTTAATTCTCACTTTATAACGGGAATCACCATGGATTTTTACCAAATCATGGCTGCGACATCATTCTATGTGAAATATACATCATTCTGTTGTATCGGCTAGGTCCTCCCAAAAATGTATTGCATGTTATAGCAGATATTGTAAAAGATATTGTAGCAGATAAAGATATAGCAGATATTGTAAAAGAGTATGATTCTGTGTGGCCTGATGGCTTAGTTTCTAATTTGCTAAAATCAAACATAAGGGGTAATGCAGCTTTATGAATCTACAATTTCATTGCGAATACGGGTGTGCCTTAAGGAAGTGTTTTATCAGCTTACCTTTCTACTGTCAGAGCAGATATGTACGAAATAATCCCTAATTACGTAGAATTTTTTTTTATGCATATTACATCATTTTGCTGAGAAATCATTTTAGGTGCATTAATGCCAAAAAATCTAGCTTCAAATATATTTTGTCAATAAAATTACTTTTATATATTTTATGAAAATGTTTCTATTTACAGTTTTTGAAAAATAATGGAATGATTTTACAAGCACAAAGTAAACATGCAAATAAGTAAAAAAATCAGCAATATAAATAAAAAATTTACTGAACATAATGGCATTATTAATATATATATATATCATTTTTGAAATATAAGCCAAATTCATTTTTAAACTAACAGAATTTGCTATTTAACAACAAACAATTCTCTTTTTCAAATCCAGTTAGCATTAGAATAACTAAACTTTTTGCCCTAATTAATTCCAAAATCCTAGTTAATAGAAATTTACAATCACCCATTTTTAATTAAATTTTTCATTTTTCATTTTTGCAACTCTAATAACAAATTAGTTAAGTAAAAAACAACTGAATTTCAGTTTTAAGAAAATCATTCTTATAAAATACATTTAAAATTTAATTCCTTAATAAACATTCTATGAATATGCAATATTTAAAGAAACTAATGATGTGTGATTATTTTAAAAATAACTCATAATTTCATAAAACATAAACTTACAATAAGTATTTAGGAAAATTTCATAAATTTAACTTTTCTGCAAAGTAAATACCTATTTTTATGCTGAGAAAATAATAGTAAAATTTTAAAGATTTATTAAATAAATTACTGTTTATATATTTTTATTTATTTTTAGAAGTTAATATTTTGCAAAATTTATAATCTTATTTTCTTAAAATACATAACTTATTAAAATTAATGCAACAATTTCTCAACATATTTGAACGTGATTATTATCTTTATTACTAATAATCTTTAGTTATATTTAAAAATATGATTATTTTTCAAACGATGTGTGTGTGTGTGTGTGTGTGTGTGTGTGTGTGTGTGTGTGTGTGTGTGTGTGTGTGTGTGTGTGTGTGTGTGTGTGTGTGTGTGTGTGTGTGTGTGTGTGCGTGTGTGATGTGTGTGTGTGTGTGTGCGTGTGCGTGTGCGTGTGTGTGTGCGTGTGTATTTATACATCAACAAAGATATCTTAATTTAATTTAAAAAGATATTATTTCATGAAAATAATTCATCAATCTATTTTATAAAAATATAAAAGTAAGGCTGACAAAAAATTCAAATAAATATCTTCGAAGGATGTGATAGGCTGTTTTGCACATAAGAAAAAATTTGAAAAGATTTTTAGTTAAGAATCGAAAGACTAAAGATAGTTAAAAAAAAGTAAATTAACTCATAATATTCTTGTTGACAAAAAATTCCGTAATGGTTTTTTATCTTAAATAATTTCCGTAACTTAGAGAAAATAACGCATTCACTTATTTTATAAATAAAAATAATTAAATGTTTTATACAAATTTGATGAAATAATTACTTATTATTGGCTGATATTTCGAAGATAACTTGCTTTGCAACTCGAAGATAACTTGCTTATAAGCTCGACTCAATGCAAGCATCAGAACATTGACCCTGATGAAATCGAGGACCAAAAGGGGGGTGAATAAGTGTCTTCTCTGGAGAATCCCAAACAGTCCAGGTTATGTTGAGGAGGAGCCTGCTCAGTTTTACATATAGAGTAGACTTCAAAATTTTTCTTGCCCTTGAGATATGAGAGACCCCTTATGTGATCGGTTGCTAATCTGGAAATGTCAGTATAAGAGTCTCTGTCACAATTGAGGGTTTATAAAGAGTCAGTCTCTTTGCCGGCATACTAATGATGACAGGAAGGAATTTTCCACCTCTTCAAAATTCCAGAATTAACAATAGACTCTATTCTAAAAAGTAGAATGTTGGAGAGGAAAGATTATCATAGCATCCACCCTCCCTGGCCAGTCTATCCGCTTCTTCAATGCCGTATATATTTACATGAAAAGGAATCCATTGAAAAAAAGAAGTCATGGAATTTCTAAATGAGCTTATATATATATATATATATATATATATATATATATATATATATATATATATATATATATATATATATATATATATATATATATATATATATATATATATATATAGTTATATTTAAGTACTTGCTATCTTGTTTGATTGCTAACTATTTAATTAAATAGATTGGATATAGTGTACTATTCAATTTTTAATGAAGAACATATTTGATAATTATATATGCATTAGCTCTGTAGTAGTTATAATACATGCCTTAAAATATTTTTGACCATATTGAAACGAATTATTTGGTGCATAAATCTAATATTTTTATTGAGATAATAAGATCTAAAAGTTTAATATACACTGTGATTAATTCAAAATTGTTTTTACATTTTTTAAAGAGGAATCATTGTAATCTATCTGTCATTCCTATTAACTTAATTACGTAGTTTTCATATTCATCTAATCATTGATAGTAAAATTTAAAAAAATTTAATTCCTTATACCAGAAAGAGTAGCTTAGAAAGATGATTATTGTCGTTGTTGTTTGATAATAGCGCCATAAGTTACCATACTCGCAAACGCTGATAAGACTAAGCTACGGTTACAGACGGAAAGTTTCCAGGCAGTCAATGAGCACTTTTTCTTCATGTTACGGTACAAGCAATAATTATTCGGACTTTCGGGAGTAATTAAACACCCAGAGTCCCCAAAATATGCCTCTATTTGTGAAACACAGTGTCTCTGAGCTAAATCTGCCATTAATATTATGATTATCACCCAGATTAGATTCTGAAAGTTTATTATAGAGTATATGCCTACCGATTGGCTGAGTGGTTAGCATTCCTGACGACTGAGCTGTTGGTACCGGGTTTGAATCTCGGTTCGGGCAAGGATGTTCCTTTCCCTCTCTGTTCTCTCTGTCTTTCTTCTGTGTTGTTGTATGAATGTGGCCCGTCCTATAAACGAGTTTGTGGTGGTATGGCGCAGGTAACGCTACTCGTCTCCGTGACTTGGTTCACAGGTGCCCGTTGAGTAACGAGAAATGAGTAGCAGTTTCTGGCCTTGTTGTGGCATAGGGTTCAGTCACCCTTGTGTGCCCGCCATTGGATAAAAAAATTATAGAGTAAATAATTAAAGTAGATGAAGAAAATCGTCGAGTTTCGTATATGTGATTAATTAGCTTATAAACGCTGATACCAAGTCTTGACAACACCAGAAATATTAGAAACGACAGGATGTCTTCTAAATCTTTCACACATTTAACTAACTCTTTTAAATTTTGCCAAAATTGCCTATTTTGACCAGAAGAAATCCATGTCATCTTTATCAGATGACAATACATAGAGTACAGGCATGCCGTTAAAAACCACACACTCTCAAAGATTGTGTATGCAAAGCAATCCAAAAAGAAATTAGAATAAGTATTTTTAAAGTACTCCTCTGGTATGCCTATTCTATAACAAAGGGGATATCTGCGAGAATTTGGAAAACGAATTCTGTTGAAAGTGTAAATAAATGATGGCCATAACAGAACAAATAGGCTGAGGGATATAATAGCCCTTTTCACTCGTTTGGATTTCCTTTCGCCGCTTGTTAAGTAAAAGTAGAAGCCACGAATTCGTCTTCTTTTCGTAAATACAGCAAGTAATTGAATGCAGTATTTGCTCAACTAGCCTTCCAGCATCATATGAAATTCTTTGTCTATAGACAAGGTAATTCAGTGTTCTTGAAATCGTATACAGTTCACATGTATAAAAGACCAGTGGGAAAAATAATACCGTTTTAATCTGTGCATTTATGATTCCAATGCAGGCTAATAAGATGTCCACAAAGCTAAACGTAAAGGAATTTCCGTAGTTTTCACTGCTTTTCTTAGTAAACGTTGCCATTTCTTCAAGTTTTGATTTCGAATTTTTAATCTGATAAAAATTACATGAATCTTGAATATGTGGAAATCACTTTTCCATTAACACTTTGGAATAGTAATGTTTTGGAGCAATATATTCCGCGCATGTAAGGCAGTAATAATATAAAAGTACTAGTATAATTTCAGTCTTAAATTTTACAATACTGATTTGTGTGAAAGGAATCAAAACTAAGTTTACGCATAGAACAAAATGACTTTCATTCAATGCTCAAATTGCACATATCTTCAGAAAATTTTTAAATTCATATTATTTGATGAAAATTAAAAATAAACTCTTGTGTTTTTGGTTACTAATTTTTTTTTTTTAATTTTCATTCAATGCTTTTAACGGTTGCCGACAAAGGCAACTAAATGCAATACATACATTAGATTCAGTAAGGCTGCATAATTTGTAACGAAAGAATCGATATACATTTAACTCGATATTTAATAACAAGCCTATAGAGATATATTAGTCATTTTTCCCGATCCAGTTATGCATGCTTTGTGACTGTTTACTGTAACTATGCGACTCTTTTTTTTTTTTTCGAAACTAAAAGCCATTAAGTAGTCAAAACATTAACTAATAAATCCATTACTGATAGTTACAGTATGAAATTTTAATCTTGAAGCATTACGCATATAAAACTGATTTTTTTCAAAAATATAAAGATTTAAAATATTTAGACAACAAGTACAAAAATAGAGACCAATTTTTTTTCTACACGATATCTCTAAAACATTTTTGTTAACAAAATTTGTTCTAATTACATTTAATAAACTTATGAAGGGTCTTTAATTTTTGAAATTTTTATTTGAAATCTATTTGAAGGTAATAAAAGATATGTCACTAGAAATCTTTTTTATTTTAATTTATAATAATCAAGCATGTAATAGTGTAATTTTGTTAAAATAACTATATTTAAAACGGATTAAAACCGCTAAGTAAACAACTATATTATATAAAAATTGTAAAGAATTCAAATTTTATTCATATTTAACTAATATATAGTTAAACTATAAAAAATTGTCGCCATATTTTCTTAAAAATTATTTTTATTTTTTGGCAAATTTTAATTTTTAGTTAGATTTTCTATTGCTCTGACGTCATAGTCACATGTCAAAATCGAATTTTTTTTTTTCAATTTGTTCCATTTCGAATTTTGTTTCGAAATTTATAAGGACGTAAGCATGCAACATAAGCCAAGCATTTGAAAAGAATACTGTTAATTATCGAAAAAGGCAACATTACTTTGTGAAATTTTGGCCTAATGACATTTTCCTACCAAATGAACTTCTACGTCCCGCCATTTTAACAGAGAAATACCGGATATTCTACAATATATTGTAATGTGGAAAAGACTTTCCCCACACAATGAGATATTTTCAATCATTAACATGTTTATTAATAATTTAAGATCTTTTACCTGCATGAACATATTAGTTTCTTGCCACAAAACTTGTTTGTTCTGGTATATTTTAGCAGTGAAAAATCAAATATTTTAAAACCAGGAGTTTAAAATACAAATCTATTGAAAATCGGGTGTAAATAAAATTGCTCGTCGGTTTCAAGGACCAAAAAACATTAGGCTACAACATTAGCCCTCGGAATAAGAAAATTTTCACCCCTAGAACGCATAATTGGTAACATATAAAGAAATAACATTTTTCGGAATTTTCGGTAACCTTACACAGAATTCTTTTTTTCACGTCTCTGGGTGAGTATTTAGGATTTTATCGTTTCTTGATGATTGGTGTTGATTTCAACTTCTTACCATTTGTTATTTACTTTGGCCATTTCGTTTTTGCTAGCCATTGATTGCACTGTTTAGGAATTACCCCTCAAAAAGCTTAAGATAGATTTATACCAGATAAAAGAACATCTTATAAATAAAAATTTATATTTTTGATAAGTTTTTCTTGGTGATTCGAAAGAAAGGATTTCTCTAATGGTCAATCATAAGCTTCTCAATTAACTATGACTTTGTGAAAAAGATTTTGAATCGCTTGTCTTCGGCATGACATTAGGGGAAATAAATTATTTTGTTATTATTCCATTTCGCATGTGCAAGTATAGACGAATTGATGTTTCTTGCAACAATTCATAAAATATAGACGAAACTTATATATTTAATAGTTGAAATACATTTTATTTTAAATGCATAAACAGTGTGCCATCAAATAGAATTTTAGTTAGATAATCATCTGGCTCAAGTATCGACCACTCACCTTAACCATAATTCGTAACTATGAGATGGTTGTTTATGATTAGCGGCTTCTGTCGGAAGACATAAGAAATTGGAAAAATGCGTTACAATAACCTAATACTTTAAAAATTCTTAGGAACTTTTAACCGACAGTCAATTTTTTTCATATTGCTTATATTTTCTATCATATAATAACTACCATAATTTCTCAATAGATTAATCATATAAAACCTACTTATTGCTTGAACACCACGAATACATAAAATATTTCAGAAATTTAACTTCGAATATTCTTAAGCATTAATGCAGTAAAATTGAATACGAAATTTCATAAATATATTTGAAAAAAGTAAATTTAAGAAAAATATTTTATTATTAAGAGAACCGTATGAAAAGTTCAATGGCATGCCTTGATATGTTGCTATTCAACATTAAATGTTCTAATTAATTCAATAAAGAAAAATAACATTTATTTCTCATCTTTACTCTTTTTATAACATGAACAAATTGAAATATATATCTTTATTGAAATTTTGAGAAATGATACAGATATTCAAAAGTCAAAATTTAAATACAGAAATTGTTCTAGCAAAATTGTTGCCTTTGCAGAGCTACTAGTGGAAAAGGAGACATACCATGTCAAAAGCGTAGAAGCAGATAGCCGCCATCTTGGTTGAAACGTAAAATGTTCAGTGGAATGTGTTAAAATTGAAGATTTGAGGTAAAAGAGATAAGATGTTTTCTGGTCACATCAAAGTGCTGACTTCACATTTTTAACCAAATTATAAAATAGGAAAAATAAATATTTGTAACGAATTCATAACTCCAAAATTCCTCTTCGTATTTTCTATTGACACTTGCAAATAAATAAAAACGAAATAATATGGAGTTTCAGAAATCAGTAATATTTTATTTATGTATTTTTTGTCTCGTTAGAAACAAATTAACTATAATGTTTAAATTTATAAAGACATTTATCTTTATAATTAACACTTTTGAAATATATTTTATACTTAGATAATTTATAATTTAAAAAATTACAAATCTGTGGGTAAAGTATGATAGTGTAAAGAAGCAAAATTTAGGTAATTTTGTTACAAATTTTGCTTATAGTGAGAGAAAATATGATTGTTCTTTAATTTTATAAGAAAAATTATTTTAAATTGCTTAATAAGACAAAATATGACAGTTATAGAAGTAAAAATTTAAAAACCATACTTTTAATAAATATATTACACATTAATATAAATACATTTATGCATTGATATAAGTACAATTCATATAAAAAAGTCAATATTTTAAATTATCTAATCTTTAATAACTGAATACATTAAATTTAGTTTTAAGCAATTTGTGGTATACATATTATAGCTTTAAAACAATTTAATTTCACATTTAAGAAAAATCTCTAAAAAATATATAATATTCTGATGAAATGTTTACTTTATTTCAGCAATATAATATTAGTATATACATCTTTCATTATATATTTACAATCAGACAATTAAGACTTAATAAATTTGTGTAATATTTTATGAATTAAAATTTCATTAAAGTAATGAATAACTTGCCTATGTCATTGTATAAATATAGAATACCAAAACGTTTTAATGAAAAAATTTTAAACTATTCCATAACTTTTAATAATAAAGCAATTTTGAAATATATAAATTAATCTATGTATACATAAATATTCAATTTCTGAATTTAAGTTAATGATGAAAAATATTCTTAGTATAATTGAATACTTTAATTTTTGAGTGTTTACAAAACTAAGAAAAATTATTGGAAATTTCAGAAGAGTGTTTGAAATTATTGGCAGCTCACAAAACATTCTATAACATGTTGTTTATTAATAAGTACGCAGAATAGACGTTTCGTGCATACGGAATGAATTTCAATAGTTAACTAAGCTGAAAATTTCTTTAAGAAATTATATGATAGTTTATTAACTTTATTAAACAAAAATTAATGTAATTTTTGCAAATAATGATATATTAAGCAATAAATAAAACTACATTGGAAATTGCAAACAGATTACTAGAACAGTATTTGGAACACAAATAACACTCAAACAGATTACGAAATTTTGCTTACCTATGTAACGCTATTCTATGAAAATATCTCTAGGCCTTCTTTTGCTACATAAATATTCTACTTTTATTCATTTATTTCCTTTTAAACATTTATTTTTTGTTTTGAAAAATAATTACTATGACAATATAAGAAAATTCAAATCAAACAACAACGACATTTTAAATATATTTGATTCATAATAACTTAAAAATATTAATATTAAAATTTTTGCAATTTAGTTGAAATTTGTAGAATTTTGTAATAAATTTATAATTAACTAAGAGTAATTGTACTTTTTTATTTTTATGCAAAAATGTTTTAAATAGCGAATTCAAAATTAATGAGGTAAAGGTTTGAATACAAATTTTAAAATACGTTATTTTGACAAAAAGTGATTGTAATTATATATTAAATGCATCCATGAAAATTTTGAATGCTACAGATCTGGAAAATTGTATAGATAATATGAATTAAAAATTACTTTTTCACTAAATTATTCATGGAAATTTAAAAACAATTTTCCATTTACGCCATAAGACCACCTCTCTGTGTCGACTTCGTCATTTGAGTGAAATTCAAAATTACGAGACGGTTGGTTGTGTTGGCAGAAATATGTAACTCAAAAAGCGATGCACAATATAAAATAAAATTTTTTAACTCATTAGAGAGAGTATGTATATTGCTTATGTATGTGTGTGTCTATTTACTTATTCAAGAAATAGTTCTTCAAATATTTATGAGAGATAAATGTAGATAGATTTTTATTTTAAATGTATTTGATACTTTTCAGTTATTGAATACTAATCACCATAAAGATCTGCCTCATATGTTCACTAAAACATTTCTTTACATGTGATTTCTTACTTCAACAATTTTTATTTTATTATTTTGCAGTGAAATAAAGTAGGTAATGTATTTTATGATTTTCCTTTTCTTCTGAATTGTTTGTAAAAAAAGATTTCCTATATCGAATGTTTTCTTTTTTGTTTTGTTTTGCTTAAAAAATGGAAAATAATTAGAATAATGATAAATTACTAAAATTTCATTTATAACAAAACAAGGATTTCAAAATTTTTCTAGCCTATTCCTAGGGAACAATGCGGCGATAAAATAAGCAAATTGGTTTACTGCGTTGTAATGTTTTCTTGCATTTGTATCACATAACTTGCATTGGTAAAAATATATTTGAGGGTGCCCCTTGGCACGATTTCAAATTTTCGCGCCAAGCGCTCTACAGCTCTGTCGCCAACCTAAATTACGTCACTACACGTCGATAGCCGTCAACCAATAACGATCGCGTTCGAACTTCAACTTTGAAATCACGTTTTTCCGAATTCCAAATATTAAAAATTTGAATATTTCATTATAATTAAGTACTATAGAAGTTTTAAAATTCTAATAACTAGAAACGAAATTTTTAAAACTCGATTTTTAATATACCGTGCAATTGCGCTCACCTAAAAAAAAGAAAGTACCGCTACGTACTACAGTGACAATCGATAATAAAGCTAAATTTTTAACGTTAACAAATTTCATTATTTTATTTAAATTCGATTTTTAATGTACCGAGCAATGGCGCCCACCTTAAAAAAACATCAGTGTAGCGCTACATACTACAGTGGCAACCGGGCAATAAAGCTAAATTTCTAACGTTAACAAATTTCATTTTATATTTAAATTCGATTTTTAATATACCGAGCAATGGCGCCCACATTAAAGAAATTTCAGTACGTGGCACATTCTAACACTAACATGCAATACACACAACTTAAACATTCATTTACTTATGGAAACATTCATTTTTATAAAGACTTTAGTTTCTAAATATGAATAAATTTTAATGAAAAACAAAATAACTCACCTAATCTTCATCGCTCTCCGAATCGTTACTTTTCGGCGAATATACCGTTTTTATCGCATCTAAAATATTTTTATTATATTTTCCCGATGATTCTTTCTCCATACGTACTCCGCGAAAACGTAAAATCAATATATCCTCATCCATACTTATTAATTTTCGCAAGCAACACACAAACTCCAAAAATCGAATATCGAAACTCAATGCTTCAAGATTATTCTGTAAGATTTTCAAGGGTTACATACAAAACGCGCATGTCACGCGATCACGTTACCTCAATTCAAAAATAACGGTTAAATCTAAACCAATCAGAATCATGAATGGATTTCAGAATAGTTACCATAAATAGAACAACATCACCCAGCTTGCCAATAAACTTGGCAATAATTCAAGGGGCACCCTCAAGTATAGTCTAACCCTTGCATTTTATGAACGTGATTGGGCACAGGTGCCGTATAATCCATGATTCCAAATTCTGAATTTTTTTGGCGATGAAGAAATATTCCCAAGATGACGTATCGTGACGTTCGCTATGACGTAAATACTATGGTTACCAAAATAGAATTTTCTGCATAATTTGTATAGGTCTCCATACAAATGACGTAATAAAAACGAGGTTGCCATATACATGAGAAAATCCGCCAAAATATCGCCAATATCAGAATTTAGAATCATGGATTATACGGCACCTGTTCCCGTGATTGTGTACATACATGAAATTTGTTTTTAATGTGCTAGTAACTCATTTGAGTTTAAAGGGAATATTAAGGTCATCGTAGCGACATTTGGCGATTATATATCCGCCAAGCTGAGGATGACGTATGTAGTTAGCACACATTACTAATGTGTTCCAATAAGTTCATTGAAAAAAAAACAGCAACAATATAAGAAATCGAGATTAAGATGGTGACATTTTTAAATCACTAACCCTAACGATATATAAGGATACAGTAATCGTATGAGAGTATTTATTTTATTTTTCAAAATATTTTTTACGTAATTATGAAAACCAAATTTACTTGATTTAAAAGATATTCGATAACTTTCTTAAAATAAATAAAATAAGTAATTAATATTGTATAAAATTTTGCAAATTATTAAAATGTTAAATTATATTTTTTCAGAATGACAATTACGTTAAAATATAAATATATATTCGTATCATCCCATCAAACATTTCCACGAAAAAATGTGGGTTTTCAACTGATTCGATTTATATCCATCTCAATACGTTATATTTAGCAAGCTCGAATTTCCAAAAAAAATTTCCAGCATTAAATATGAAAGTAAAAATGGGTACAAATTAGAATTAATTGCTTAACTCTCGTAACTTATTTCTCGTGAAGTCAACATCAGATATCGTAAACGTGATTTGCTTATACATTTGAAAAACTACACATATGCTTAACAGTTTGTTTTTTGTGACTTCATTTTTTTTTAAAAAAAAAAGTTGCTATCCAGTTGGTTGATAAAAATGGAACAACTACGAAATTCAAATGCAAATATACTTAAATATATAATGAAGCACTTTGCACTTGATATTTATCAAGTGCTTACGTAATGTTGAAGGCCATGTAGTGAGGAATTGATTCCATTATAATATGACGCCAATATCAACCTACATTTGGCAATTAATTGCTTTTAGTAAATTTATTTGGTGACCGGGAAAAATAATACCAAAATTTACCACATTTGGCTCTTTCTTGCTCTTGGTGAGCTGTGACCGGAATGCTTACTTTAACTGCATTTGATTAGCAATTTGTTTTTATTTGATTACTGTGCAGTGCTTGGTGTGAAAATTGGAAATCCCTCCAAACCCGCTAAGGATCCTAAGATTTTACCAATTTCCCCTTGTTGGTGAAAATAGGTGGTTTAAATGAATAAAAATAAATAAAATGAAAACTTTATTGCACTTCTCTTTTGTCGGTTCATATGATAAAGTCACGAAATGGTACCAATGACTCCGAATAAGATATTAATAACTGCAATAGTTTACTATCACGTTTGTAAAAAAAGTTTGCTGCCTTACTTTATTTTTAAAATTAACATATTTTATTGTTTCTTATGAATTTGTTACAATTAAGAGTTAGAACTTTTTTAAATGCAATAGTATCAAATTTTTATTTTTGATTTAATATAGTTGAGCTAAATCTTCAATAAACCGCATATATTTTCTCGCCATATTACAGCTAAAGCAATTTTCTCTATTTCCCCTTAAGTTTGGGTTGAAATTTTGACACTTTGCATAAGGGCTAATCCAATCAGGTTCTACGGATTGAAAACGGTTCCTTCTAGAAGTTTCGGAAGATCTTAAAGTATTTTCTTATCAAAAAATACTAAAATACGTCCCTAAATATCACGAAATAGGTAATTTTATGCCAAACTTGGAAATCCTATTTCTACTACTTCTCAGGCTACCATTAACTAAACGCTGCTGTTTCTGATTCTTTTAATTTTGCTAAGTCTTGTTAATTTTACAGGAAAGCTTCTCCGGCTATTTTGCAATAGTGTGCATATGCGCATCAATATAATCAATATGTATATATGAACTACAATATATATGATATAGGCATTTATACATAAAGAGAAAAAGAAATAGGTAAATATAAAACACTAATTTACTTTCACAGTGTCTCACCGAATTCAACCCCTGAAACATCAAAATTTTTGATACCATTAGTCAAATCATCCTTTTTCCAGCAATTACATTCCTGGAAGCATTGCAGTCACTTTATTTCATTAATCAACAAGACAAAAATTTAATTTTAAAGAATAGAAATTTCATTTATGGCAATTAATCGTCTAAACATAATAACATTTATAATTTCTGATTAATATTACTAATATTAAATTTTTAAAGCGATTTTTTACCATTTAAAAATTTCTGATGAAAAAAATTAGAAAGTTTCAAATTTTTTCTTTAATAAATAACATATTAAATACATTTATCAAAAAAGTTTAAAGGAGAATTCATTGGCATTTCTAAGAATCAGTTTGATTTATTTTAAATATTCATATTTTTTTCCTTAGCAGTCTCCAATATTTCTTCATGTAGGAAATTGAATAACGTATTAATAAATAAAGAAAAGTTATTGGCAGTGGTTGCCTTCAAAATGAAAATATTGCTAACTCGAAAATATGGAAAATAAATAGGAAAAAAATAGTATCATTAACAAATTTTGATTTCTAAAATTTGCAAACATCAAATATGTCTGCTGAGGAAAAAAGTGAAACAATTACTCATAATGTATTAAAGAAAGCCAAGAATGAATTCAAGCCAGGTTCTTCGCAAAGTAAACACTTACAATCTACTACTGTTGAAAAGAAACAAGATGAAAAATCAGCGGACTTTATTACTACACATGCCCCTTCTTTAAGGCGAAAAATAATTGAGAAAGATATAGGCTCCTCGGATATTCCGCAAAAGAAAATTTCCGATGAACATCAAGCTTCAGTTACCCCGTCCCTCATTAAATCTACTGATGCTGGAGAGAAAAAGTCTTCTAGTAAATCTCTAACCTTACCAGAAAAAATGAAATATGGAATTTCCAAACTTAGGAAGTTAGGTTTCGTGCGAGAAGAGAAATCAGAAGAAGAAGTGGAAGAGGTGGAAACACCTTGGACTTCACGCGAAGTCTTCAGAGAAACATATCAAGGATATCCGTTAGCCAGAGTTAGTGGCACGAAAACAGATGTTTCTTATATACTCCCAGATGAAGTGCGAGATGAAAAAAAGGATGAATATGGTCAAGAAATAGAAAAAATTCCATCCTCAATAAAACAAGTTTTCGATCCTAAGAAAGGCGCTCCAGGAAAAGTACCTCGTAAAATTCCTTCCGATTATTTCAAACACCGTAAAGAAGTTCCTGTCAAAAAGCCCGGTATAATTTTGGAGGAGAAAAAAGAGGAAGATCAAGAAAGTCCAGGTTTTCCGACTTATTCTTTAAAAGAAAGTGACCCATCACTAATAGAAACTCTGAAAAGCCCATTAGTATCTGATTCTAAAATTATAAACAGGATAGAAGAAGCAAGAGCCAAGAAATCCACCAGGCCTGTGCTTGACAAACTGCATGGCGTGTCACCTTCTGTAGCCGCAAGAGCAGAACAGATTTATTGCAAAAGTGCCAAGCAGCTGCCAGATATTACAAGCAAAGTAGCTGTCGTGGCGGGATCTGAACTAATACATCCAAGCCTCGAGAAAATTGAAAAAGGAACACTCGGTAACGAAGAGTTCGTGTCCCAGTTATTGTTTGAAGTTTTGGGTGAAGAAAAACCAAAGAGAAAACCTAGAAAACCTAAACCCACTCTAGCCGAAAGCAAAGAAATAGCACAAGCTGCGAATATAGAATTGAAATCTTACTTCGCTGAGTTTTCAAGATGGAAATCAAAGGGCAAAAGCCCTCTGAGTAAACTGAGGAATCAGCAAATATCAGGTAAGAATTATCCACAATTATTGTGTTTAACGGACTTTAAGTTAACTCTACATAGTTAAGCATGATATTAGATTATGCGTAAATTTTCGAATTTTGAATTTTAAGCAATATTGTTGTCATCGATAGCTAGCAATCGAAGACCATTTTCAGGCTTTTCAACATCTACCAAATATTATTTCTTTCATGGATACATTTTACAGTATGTAGGCTGTTTACGAAGCAAAAGTAACGTATGAAACTGGAGGCATTCACTGTGGTATATATTCACACAAAAAGCAGAAAAGAATCATTTATTTCTCGTTGTTCAATAGTGACTTTAATCAAACCCAGGTCTTCAATTTAGAAATATACATTCCTACCACTGATGAGCTTTCATGGTACACACACACACACACATGTTGTAAAATCTAACATAAGTCACAATTACGCTGTACCTCACTAAATCAAGAACCAATTTTTATTACAAAGCTTGATTTTTTTGAGACCTGTGGTAAGATTATGCTTTTTGGATTTGGAAGCTCTGAAATCGAAGCCCTTATTGACAAATGAAAAATAATTGTATTTTGCTTTCACATCTGTCTGGAATGATATCTAGGGGTTCAGGTGGTAAACAAGTTTCTTCTTTTATGACACGTGAATGAGACCTATTCAATTTGAAAATTCCACCCTATAGACAATACGCGGTGGTTGTTCAAATGCCTTACAACAGCTTTCCACCAGTAAGACTATCCACTCCGAGAAATGAAAAATATAAAAGTTTTGCCCTGTCTCTGTTTTCCACTCTTCACAGCTATTTTCAAATTTTGTTAAAACCATGATTTTGGTACACAATCCAGAATGATTTTGCCTTGTCTAATTATTTATTTAAATTCAGACATTGGATATAGTAATTAATGCAATCACTGAACCTTGAGACTGAAACTTTATAAGAACTCTCCAATTATATACTTACCATTATAATTCATGTTAACCATAAAAATCATTAAAATGAAAGTTCATTCACTCTAATTACTTCCATCTGTTTAAATATTTCCCTTACATGCCCATTTTAGTGCAAATGCGTTATTATTTTTCATTTACTTATACTTATTCTTGCTAACATTTTGTGTGCGTGAATTTATTAATACATAAATGTTCGAAAATCATTAGTACTTGAAAATTTATTCAGTAATTTTATTGAAATAATTCATCACAAAATACTAAAGTAAAAAATTATTTTATAATAATTTTCATAACTCAATCCTTTATTTGTTTCAATTATTATCTTATCATTTAAATCCTTTGATAGTGGCTTTTTTATTTTAATAGTTCTTAGAGAACTTCATTTGATACTTAAAAATGATTTTATTTTTTGCTCTACAGTCTTTTTTTTTCTGCAAGAGGCTAATTTGATTAGAATAGTTTACGGCTTAAGGTAGATTCCAATTTTTTGTAAATAAAATAAGTAGAGAATCATAGTCACGAACTATTGAAAGGAAACCACAGCATTAACAATTAGTTACTATTTTGGACTTTTTATTAAAAAGGTAACAAATTTTTTTAATGAGAATCATTCATAAGAAAACACTTTGCCCAATTATATATAAATTTTGATTAAAATGATTGCGTAAAACCAGTATATTTCAGTGAAAAAAAAGGAGTTCACACACACAAGAGCAAAAACGTATTTTTAATTAATTTAAGCTTTAAGAAATTTTTATAGAATTAGTGGTTAAATGTGTATTAAAATTCATTTTCTATAAAATTAAATCTCATTTTATGAAAGATATATTGTTAGCAATTTTACATGTGATGTGTATTCCATACACTGATATCTTCAAGTTATTTCCTAAAATAAATATCTGAATACTCTAATCGTTGTATTCACATATATCTGAATATTTTAACCGATGTATTCAGATATTTACTTCAAATATTCAAAATAACCACTTGTCAATTGCTAGTGTGTTTTGATGTATTCTGCTTGGCATTTTACTTAAACAACTTAATATACTCCCAATATGAGATGAGCTTTATTACAGACGGGGCTCTTAAAATCCCATTAATTCAAGAATTGAGAAAAATATTTTCATATTAAAGGTAATTGGATACTTCTATGAAGTCAAATGACCCACTGAGGGGAAAATAACAATGGAATCGTATTTTCTCACATTTGCATTAGGTATAAGACATAGTTAATTTTGCTCCTGGTTTGAGAATACACATCATAGTTATAATTTATGACCTCTGTTAACAACAGTATTCCTGTAAAACTCCTTCTAATTGAGATTAAATTACAGAAATCAGTAATTTATATCATATATCTTGATCTTTCTGTTGCAATTTATCAATTTGCCGCCGCATAGTGGGTAGCATAAGTAGCCGGCAGCTGTTGTAAAACATTTGAACTTTTTCTTATCAAGAATAATTTTTCATGGGTAGTGCCCAATATTCATGTATTACAAGAGAAAATTTGGAAAATAAACAAGCGCCTAATCCAACAAACGCTTAGATATTGGGAACAACACTTATTTCTTGTTATTAAGCAATGGCAAACCCATGGACCTTCCACACCAAAGAGAAATCATAATGAACCAATAATTCTCATAACTTGAAGGGAGTATAGCTTCATAATCTTTCTGCAACCTATTATTTCTTTCTTAATGAATAAAAATCTAGAGAATGTGTGGCCAGACCATCAAGCAAACATCTACTATACAATACAAAGACCAGACACTATAGGCTATAGGCGGAATTATATTTTATAAGCTAAAAGATTTCTTTATTCACCCTTTTAAAGGAAAAAAACCACGATCATTGTAAAATGCTTGAAATTTTCGGTAGTTGTACATTTTATCGTCTTAAACAAGAGTTAAATGATATTTTTACTCAATGGTTTCTTCATGGCATCACGTCAAAGACAATAGCAGTATGACAATAGCAAATATAAACTAACAATATTGATATTCATCGTAATTTTTCCTTGAAATCCTTCCTCTGATGCATGGAAATTTTTCTAAAGGGACATGTGATGTCATTAATCTCGATTAATAAATCCTCTTGAATACCGCCGTTGTTCACATCATTGCAAAGCACATTTGTCTGTGCTCCATCTTGTAGAGAAACCTCAATGGATAGATAATAGGCATTCATAGTACGACAATGTCGAATATGTTTGAACACACAAAGATGTCACTTGTTTTGTATACAATTATAGCCATACTAAACATAGTAGGTCAACGACGCAGTGAATTTTATTTTTTTGAGATTGTATTTTGAAGAATGACCACCAAATCCAGCGTTTTTTTCTAGTCTTCAATTTAATAGTTCATGGATTTGAATTCCACCTCGTTCATACATTTTTGTAATACCTCAAAACCTACTTTGAAAAGTAAATTATGACCTGGTCCAGTTAGTTTTCGCGTCGACATGTAACCATGGGATGAAAAACCAATAAAGCATTACTTTATTACAAATGGTTTGTAGCGATGATAGAGGAATCAATTTTCCTCGACTTCAAAAGAAATAACAATGCTGAAGCATACTTTTCATACACATTATTAATAGGATACACACAATGGCATGCTATGATATGGATAGAAATGTACTAAATCAAATGCTAATAATGTTATTATTCAACATATCAAGGTATACAGTCCTTTAAGATTCAAAGGAGGGTGTGTCTGTACTATTCTTGAGCTTCTCAGTGATTCGAAGTCTGAAATACTGTATAAAGATTAAGTATAAGCTTTTAGGAACTCCAATGATTCCAAATACTTATGGTGTTTATCAAAAAGAGCAGCATATTATTGTAAACCTAATATTTAACTATTTTTTACCCAAATACACATGTCTGTTTCGTATTATAGTAAAGTAAGTATAATGAGCTGTTGATAATGTTTATAATAATTTTTAATTATACTACTGATTTTATTTAGTGGCCATTTTATGAATGTTAATTTAATAATATAAATTATTATATAAAAGTTTTTTTTCATGTCACAATATTTATATATGAATCTGTAAAAAAAATTTCACTTAGCTATACTTACATCTTTTCAAAATCTTTGATAAGCATTTTATTCAATCATCGTATTGTTCAGTATTGTGTAAATAAATATAATTGTCTCCTAATTTTCAGTATATTCAAATATGATTCACTCATAATGTTTAATATAATTAACATTTTTTTAATTTAAATGTGTGGAAGGTGTAAGTATGATCCCCCCCCAAGTGATTTCTCGCCAAATATAACGTAATTTGTTTTAATTATTCTGTTGCCAATTTAAGTTTTTGTTACTTTTCAGATTTTTTTTATGTTGCCAGATTTGTTTTTTCTCGTGTTTTACATCATTTTTACATCATAAACGTGGTTCTTTTTAGTGGCAACATCATTTGACATTTTCGTTTTACTTGCAATTCGAACTTTTTGTTCTACGTTTGCTGTTGTGTTTCGTTGTCGCCAGTGTCTGAACATCGTAAACTGTTCTTTTGTTTTTATTATGTTTTTGTTTTTGATGTTTTTGTTTTTGTTTGTTTTGTGTTTGTTTTTGTCCAATGTTTTTGTTTTTATTATTTTTTATTATTTATTTCCTTTTTTGTTTACTTATTATATATTTTTCTTATATATTTTTTTAATTTATTATATTTTTCAACATTGTAAACTGTTCTTTTTTTCCAACTTCGTTTTTGTTTATTTAGTATCTTTTTCTTATATATTTTTGTTCATTTATTATTATATTTTTCTTATATATTTTTCCATAATATCACCAAGCATATTCGACAGGTGAGCTTGATGTTATATCAAATTTTTTATTGTAAGGCCATTATTGTTTTTACTTATCTCTTTTACCGGTTGTTTTGAAAAGAAAGCAAACCCAACAAAAAAGTTTTTATCCATTTTCCAGTAATACTTTTTCAGATTTTTTGAACTATTATGTGATTCAAAAATTTCCAAAATGGTTATTTTCGGAACTTTGGGAAAATTCCCGCTAACTTGGCAACTAAAAATGTCGCAATGGTTGCCAGTGGGGGGATATCCTACTAGCTCCGTATGGAATCCATTTTGTTAATTAAACAAATTAGTGCTGCTATATTTGTATTAATATTTGTGTGATTCTAAGCTTCTCTCTTCTATTCTAAACACATGCTATAAATTCATTAACAGTTATATTTTTCATTTATGAACTTTGGATTAAAACAAAAACATCTTCCATAATTTATAATCTTAACAATCCTATTTAAGCTTACAGGATTGTTATAAATAAAAGGAAAACTGATAGATATCTGAGAATGATTTTTAAATTAGTCTGTGAAAATATTGATGTAAGAAATTTATGACTTGAAAAATTCAGTTGGATAAATGCAAACAACCATGAAATTCTTTATGAAAACTATAAGAGTTTTATTTAAGAGATTCGTAAGACTTGATAAATTAATATGATTTCAAGATTTGAAAATAGTTTAAGATTCAGATTTTTCTAAATGCTTGAGTTTTACTCTATATTTAATCTAATTAATTTTGATATAGAATTTAAATTCTATATTCCTACATATGACATTGAATTAAAAGTTTAAGTGTTCGTTTAAATTGAAATTTACTTTTACTGGTATTAGATATCAGAATTTTATCGCTGCATTATTTTGCTTTTCTTTTATTATTTTTGTTCAATTAATTCCTTAATTGTGTGTGTGTGAATTAATTAATGATTGGATTGTATAAATTATTATTGGAGGTATAAATTATTGTGATAATAAAAATGTTTACATTTTACACCAGTCACTCTTTGACTTTAAATGCAGAATTAGAGACCAAACCCAGCACATCGCAAATTCAGCCAGAGACTCCAGTGGATCCTAATTTGGCACATTTAAAAACAGAATGGCAACCGGGAAGCTTGGAGAAAGAAGAAGAAGAAACCACTGTCAAAATCTATTCACGGAAAAAGGCTTGGGTAGGCTCATATATTATTGGTACTGACTATTGGACTAAGAAGGAACCAGCACCTGCTCAAGAACCTGAAAAAGTAAACTTTACATAAATTTTTATGCATAACTTCGGAAGTAAAATTACATCAGATATTCGTCTATTCATGTTTCCTCATGACACATTAGTTTAAATGATTTTATAATTTATAATAACTGCATTATGGTTTAAATATATTTGGGCACAGAGCAGTTAATAAAGAGGAAAATATATTGCTTGCTGATAGCCAAGTTAGGTTAGGTTTATTGCAAGACGTTTCTGGCTAATCATTTCTACCAACTTGAATCCCGCTAGAAGCGCGCGTCCAATCATTTATTAATTTCAAATAGAAATCAAATGTGGAAAATGACACCCGAGCTAGCACCTTCCACTCCCTTTTACAATAGCTAAAGAATGTTGGACCTCACGAAGTGCTTAACGAACATACTTTCTCTTAGCCAGACGTCTTTCTGTCAGAGTACGAATACGTGAGGTGCCTTTCTCCACTAGATTACTGAGGCCTTTGCTCCTAGTTAAAAGCGCTTACATTTAGATTTGTTTGAGAAATCTGAAAACATTTTGTCTTCATACACACAGAAAAACTGAAGGTATTTGATATGGTTTGTTTGTCACTCAACGGTTATTTATTATTTTTTTTTTTACACAAGGACTAATCGGACCGAAATCAACAGTCTAAAATGAATTGCACAAACCTACAGATATCTACAGCCTATGGAATTTGAGTGAGATAAACGTGAGTGACTAATTTATCAAATTTGTATTATATGTTATATTAAATTTACGTAAACAAAACCTTTTCTGTATAATATATTTTTTTAAATAAAATTTGTACTACTGAGCGAATTTTTAGCTAATCATTAATCCGATGTAATATGAGGTAGGAAAATAACAGTTAAATATCAAATGTATTTTACAGTTATTATATATTAAATTCATGGAAAAAATTAAGAAAGAATAGCATTGTAAATTATTATGTGCTTTATTAAAACGTCACTTTTCTTGTTCAGATGTGTTTCATCAATATAAACAGATCATTTTTCCATATTTGGTGTAGATAAAATTCAACGTTGTTATATGCAATAGATAATGAAAATCAGTTTCACAAAAAAAGCTTCTTAAAAATGTTTATAAACTTAATTTTACTTTTTTACTAAGCTTCTGCAACATATTTTATTGACCATGCACTTAAAAGCTAGTCTTCGAGGGATAAATGATTGATTAAAGCTCTCGTTCAATACTTGGGTTCGCTTCTTACATAGAGCTAAGACTTTTATAGTACTTCAAAATTTATAATAAATTACGGACCAATTAGCTCTTGTTTGCAAAAAAAGGAGAATATTGAGACAAATTAACTCAACCAAACCTGACAGCAATTAGATGACATAAAAAATTGATTTTTAAAACATAATTTAATATTTATTTCTCCAGAATTTCAATTTTAATGTATTTTTTTTCCTATTTGATATTCCATATAATTCTAATATACACGTTATGTAATATTTTATTTTGCATATCATTGTTGCTGATAATTAAATTTTCATACCATAAAAAATGTAAGAAATATACGCCTATTTGTTTTTCTTTATGAGGAAAATTCATGAGCAATTAACAAAACTTGTTTCCTCCTTTTTCACTTATCGTAATCATTGACTTAGATTAACTTATATCGATTACTCTTTATGTTCTTATTAAATATACATTTAATCTTTCATAATTTTTCATATTTTTTAAAGAAGTAAGAGAAAATTGCTGGTATTATAGAAGCATTCTCATATTTTAAGCAAAACATTCTTTAGAGGCAAAAGTATTTCAAGCTTTTATGTATACAGTGATCCTAATTTACAGAATAAGAGGACAGTAACCACCTAAGAGAGCAATGATTACCATAGAGCATAAAGTCGCCTTCCATTCTAAGAGGCAAAAACAAGTAAAGCCAAATTGTGTAGATCATGAAAATCCTTGTCTCTGACTTCCTTTTATACTTGCCTCAACACTATTTCTCTTAATCAAGAATAAAGCGCTTACCATATGCAAAAAAACCTATTGTTCTTAATATATTCCGTAGAAAGCCAATCAAATCAAACGTTGTTCTTTAAAAGCAGCACAAAATCAAGTCTTTAGATGATCTTGATGACAGCAATTGAAACATTTCCAAAAAATAGGTGAAGTTCACATACGAAAAGATGGCAGATATACGCTTTATATGCATTCAAGCAAAAGGTAATAGACACGAAGCACAAAAGTTGTACTAGCAGAACCTTCTAATGCGTCGTATTCCAGGCAGAGAGAAGAATAGGCAGAGTTAGTACCACGGATGTTCGTGACGAAAAATAAAAATTTACAGCTTCTTGCCTAAGTATTACTTAGTAATGAAGTAACATTAAGCAACAAAAACATTATCGAATTGCACAATTAACACTTTTGGTGTGATCGCAATCCATACTGATCTGCCTGTCGTAAACACCAGCAGAAATTTTGAGTGAACATATTGACAAATAGCCTTGGTTATTTCGTAATAAATCTTAACATCTTATCAAGCCGTTTGACTGACGCAGCATACCATATATTCATAGAACAAATGCTTCCCAATTTATTGGTGTCACCTGCCGAGAGGTATGTTATCTACTCTTGATGGAAATTCAACACTCTTTTCCAACATGATCCAGGATTTATTGAGCTGAACTTGCACACGAATGGTTAGCATTCTGACTTTCGGTTCAACAACTCATGAGTTCAACTCTCAGACCTACTTCGTACTAGAAAATTTGTAGTGGTATGGAATCCATTTCGAACCATACATTCTTTTAAAATTAACCCTCTCTTTAAAATAACCAATGAGCGATAAGTAAATCCAAACCGGCATTTCTTGCATAATACGTATTCCATTTGATGGATCCCACAAAGTAAATTTGTAGCATGGCTACCATACTCATAGGATTTCAATTCACTGAGACTTTTCTTTCTCCTGAAAGCGCAAGATGTCTGCGGACTCTGTTGAAGATTTTGTTGCAAAAATATTTTTGACGCAATCATACTTACCGTAAATACAGGAACTCTTGATAGAGTGCGCCTATTATTCATTAGCTAGTGTGAACTGGAACTTTACATCACCCAACATTGCTTGCTGTGACATGAACTGGACACGACATGGCTGCTACTTTCATAGTATACTGAAAGTTTTGTGCTAAATAATTAAATCGGATTACACGATTTTCGATGTAATTCATCGTTTTACTAACATTGTTATAAGTTCAGTTTATAATTCTAAGTTTTCTCTTTTCTGTCTCTCAGATAAAAATACGATAAGGTGACTAGTGCTCGTCCGGATAGGTATTATTACCTTTCTTATTATGTTATAAACAATTTAGACTCAACTTATATTTAAACAATTAGTTATAACGTAAGTTTATTTTTACCAATCTTTGCACCGATGGGAGAAAAGAGAGCAAAAAATAAAAGCAACAATACGGAGCCAAATTTTAAACTTTTACTCTAAAGTACCCTTAAATATTTGGATTCAATCAGACTTTTATAATTTGGTAGATTTCGATGTGTATAGAAGTAGGCATAATTTGGATTTTCAGTTATTATTTTTATAAGCTGTTAACTATAATTTATATATAAATTAGTAGCGTGATTTTACTGAAAACTTTTTTTATCATATAGTTAATTTCAAAAACTGACAAAACATGAACCCCTTAGGATTATCACATAGAATTTTATTATCTGTGTAATAAACTGAAATAAAAGTTATTAAATGCGTATCTGTAGAAAATCTTTTATAATCAAACTGCCCCTACAAAGTAACATAAATATCACTTGTAGTAATTTTACGCAGAATGTTTTGCAATTTATTATTAAATAATTTCTCAGAAAGAATTAAATACCTCAAGTTATTAATAAAAACTCTTTTGAATAGCAGACATAACCCATCAGAAATAACATTAACAATAGAACTCGTCAAGAACAGCAGATTCATAAATAAAAACATGTTAATTGAATTTCAATGGCTATCGTTTTAAAGTTATGGGATCGATTTACGCTTCAGATGAAGGGTATGTTGAATCTCAAAATCAAGAGATTCGAATAATTTTCATATGTATTTTATGTCAATGTTACTATATTTTGAGGAATATTTATGAGATTCAGTTAGTTTCTTTCAGAATGCATTTGCACTCTGTAAAAAAAAGTGTTTTATTAAAAAGTGGCTATGCGGTTCAAAAAGTGAACTTAATACTCCCGCTGCAGTAAAATTTTGAAATTAGCGATCTTGCAAATAAACAAGATATAGAAAAAACTGCACATTTGCCTTTAGTTATCACTTTTTTCATGTTCAATCACACTATTCTTAGACTTACGTTCAAGTGTTTAGCTGAAGACAATATATTTTCTTTCTAGTGCGTTGAGTGACTTAATAGTGTTTGAAACTCGCTTCCACACACACACACAAACCAATTTGATCAACAAGTTCTGTTCTTAGCATAACTATAAGCAAAATGTCTTTAGATACTAAACAATTTTTAGTCTGCAACATTGCTTTACTGATATTTTTCCCATATCACGTTTAGTTTTTGATATAAAACTACTAACTTCCCAATTTTACCACAAGTAGCCCTATTAGTCGTTTGAGAGAAAGCCCTTTTTCTAAACTTCGATATAAAATATGTCCTTAGATGATCTTAGATGTCACTGTACCAAAGCTAAGAAACAATACAAGATTTAACTGTGCTCGTCCATGCATATAAAAATATACCTTTTAGGCAATGATTATTTCTCTAAGAATTTAAGTAAAAGATATTTTTTTAAAAAAAGGACAATTTAAGCCAAGAATATGTTAGTTAATAAAATATATATTGAGAGAAGCTACCACACACAGAAAATGTTAATGATAAAATAAAATTCTCAATAACATGGCAAGTAATGAATACATTTTTAAGAATTCACTCTCTTTTCAGATTGCTTTTGCAATGGATAAAAGACAAAAGCCTTGGTATGACTTGCCGTTATCTGCATCGAGCCTAAGCAACACTTCTCTCGAAAGTATACCAAATGTCACGAGAGAAAAGCTTGAATCCATGAAAATGAAACTCCCGGAAACGGAAGTCGGAATCATTAGTGCGGTGAGTACTAAGCGAATGTTATAATTCTCACAAAGTTTGGTAGCAAAATTATGAGTATTAACAGTAGTTTTAAGCTAGTAATGTAAGGAAAATGCATGACTTCAGCCGTATGTATGTTGTATGTTTTACTTACAAGATTCAGAAGAAAACATATGTTTTTCACTTAATAATTTTGAAAAAATATAACATTTAATCACTTACATTGCTGCACTAAATTAATTGCACTTTTCTGAATTATTAAATTTTTCTTTTGATGCGCCAAGAGATGGGCAGTCACAATTCGATCTTTGTTGGGGAACATTTTTTTATCTTACTTTCACAATGGATTGAGATTTAATTGAAATAGGAAAAATCATGTCGATCAGGTGTGTGTGTGTGTGTGTGTTTTCCCTTGGATATTTAAGCCATTAATATTTTCTTGCTTTTTTTAAGTGTATAAATAATATAGCCATAATTTTAAATATATATATATATACACACACACACACACACACACATATATATATATATATATATATATATATATATATATATATATATATATATATATATATATATATATATATATATATATATATATATATATATATATATATATATATATATATATATATATAACATTCCTTACTAACTTTTTGTCGATTAATGCTCATTTGATTGATAAAAAAAATTTTCTTTACGTCAAAAAAAATTTATATAAGTAGGGTGTATGTAATCAAATGGAAAAAAATTCAAAGGTAAGAGTTTTGAAGTCAATACAATTAACATAGACGTAAGTTGTTCGAAAATCACTAGTATAAATCACTTTACAAATCACTAAAACAATTTGATAATAGAAAATAAATCTTAAAAAGTAAACAAAGAGGTTTGCATATTAATGAAAAAAATGTGAATAAAATAGTATTTATTTAGAAATTTTCTCAACAATTACAAATGAGTAAGTACTGTAGAGAGTACATCAAAATACACTCAGTTGAAAATAAATATTTAAAAAAATTGTTGCAAATTTACTTATTAATAAATAACAATAATATGTGCTTATATATTATAAAACAATTTCATACTCCATAAATACCCCACGTAATTTTCTATGTATAAATTCAATGAAATTATTTTCAATTGTGAAGCTTTACTCTTTCAATATATTTATTCCTACAAATTCATATTTATAATTATAGAAGAGTAATAAAATTAGACTGAAATTTTCATAAACACATAATTCCTCACGATGACATTAACACATAATCATTGAAGTATATAATTAGATAATTATATCATCAACAATTCTCGATGATGAAAGATATCATGAAATAAAGCCAGAATAACAAGCATAAAAGAGTGTATGAAACGCATTTGTCTTGTTTGAAGCTTCATAACTTTGATACAAAATGATTTGTCCAATTAATATATACCTATTTATAAATTTGGTTTGTAGAAATTTTATCACTTATAAAAGTTAAATATACTGTTTATTTCGATAGATCGTTTAATGAATATTCCCTCTAATTAATTTGCGTAAATTCAATCAGTGGAAATGACGAATTGAAATTAAGTTCTAAATTAAAACCGCAAATGCGAAGTAGCTAAAATTTGTTTAATGAAATATTCGTGGAATAAATATTAGCTGAAACATGTAAATAAATTAAGTACGTTTACTCAAATTTGTTTACATATTTTACAGATATTTACACACATTCCTAAACTGCCATTCACTAATTGCATCAAAATTACCGTTATGAGGTAAAGAATTTGATAAAGTAAAACTGTGTAACTGGATGAAATTATTAAATTAAATAGCAATTAAAATTAGAAAGCAAAAAGTATTCTCTAAAAAAACTTGTTTATCATATGAATCTAAATTAACAAATTGAGTACAGTTCATAAACTTTTTAATAATGTAAATTAAAAAACTAAATTCAATGGCACGACAGACCTAATAGGCTAAGGCCTATAGAGTCCGTACCTGTTTTCTTAATCAAGGGCTCTGGGTGCGAATCATATGCCTTGGTTAAATGATTAGTTTAACGCGAAATTCTCAGTGTTTAATTCCTAAGTATGCTTACTCAACTTAGTTCTGAAGACAAGAAAACGTATAAATATTCTCAAATACATTTCAGGTAGAGGCTGGGGAGCTCTGATGCCCCCACCCTTAGAACTACAAATCTAGCACTCATCAGACCTATTCTTGAATGACCCATTCCAGCGTATTGTTATTCCTCAGTTTCCAATTTGAAAAAATTAAATCGACCTCAATTAAGTGCAGCTCGGGTAAATGCTGGTCTGAAAAGGAGCTGCCTTTCAGAGATTGTCCTTTTCGGATATGGAGCCTCTTCGCGTACAAAGACAGGCCAGTCTTACAAAAATATTTTAGCAAATTTTACAGCTATGGCTCTGAAAACAATACTTCAAATTATCTTTGTAAATTGGAAAGCCACCAGAGACTCAAGGAAAACAGCCCTTTTACTCAGGCTTTGTCTCAGGGAGATATTGCTAATAATGTTGAAACGCATTCTCTTCATTTCTGCATGTCACCAACAGAGGATTTTTCCAGAGTTCATTTTCACTTCAACCTCACTTCCTCCATTAATAAAAAGAATACTTTACCGGAACATCTTAGACAATTAGCCTTGAAATCATAAATAATATTCCTAGAAATGACATTAAATTGTATATCGATGGAAGTGAAACTGATAATCTTGCAGGTAGCGGCATTTACATCGAAACATCTTAAAACACTTTTACTTCAACGTGACCCACACTTCTGTTCCGTATTTAGAAGCGAATTACTTGCTGTGGATGCGGGACTTGAAGCCATATTGAAGGGAAAAGATTATGAAAATCTCTGGATTCTGATTGATAGCCGAAGCTCAATGGAACATCTCAATAACTGGCTCCATATCGGTGATAAGACAAGTGTATCAATCCTTCACAAGTTGAAGCGTATCTCACCTGATCATGATATTCATTTCCAATGGATCCCATTACATGCAGATCTTTTTGGCAACGAGGAGGCAGACTATTTCACCAAGGACGATTGCAGCCTACCAGTATCTGCATCTGATGAATTTACGATCCAGGAGCTCTTCTCTCAAACAAAAAACATAAATAGAAGAATTTGGCTGGAACCCCCCCCCTCCACTCACGATTGGTATAGGGCTGGTAAACCGAGACAGTCGCAAATTCTTCCATGCGGCAGAAAAATCAATACCTGCCTTTCATGACTTGCCAGTAGGCATTTAAAATCTCTTACCTTTAATCAGGGTATAAAAAATCCTATCCTCTTTGCCCAAAATGCCGCCAACATCCGGCTTCAGGTAATCATATTTTAAGCTGCTTGGGACTTCTCTGGGAGGAAATTTTCATCCCTCCTCTCCTTGTTTCCGACTTACTACTCGTCAATGGATTTATGGATATGGTTTGACTCCGTCTCATCTTTGGGAATAAGAACCAACTAGTACTCAATTTTACCGAGTCACTGACAGGATGAAAGGCTGACTCGACATTACCCAGACCTAGGATCGAACCAGTGCCCTCGAAGCGCGAAGAGCTACCATTACGACACCAAGCTTAACGTAAATGAAAGATATTGTCAAATAAATAAAAAATAAATTAAGCTCGTGTTTGAATAAAAAGAAATATAAGAAATTTTTATTTTACGAAATATTTACATTGTGGTGAGTTCTTGTGATATTTTCTAGATTTATATCAACGTCCCATTAAAACTATATGGAGTAAAGCATCTTATATCATTAATATCGATAAATGCACTTAATCTAACAGAACAAAATCTTGATTAACAAAAAATTAATTTCAATGTTATGTGCATAGATATGTCCTCAGTGAATATGTGATAGAATTTCTTTAACGAAAGGAATATATTTTACGAATTTGAATGATTGAAAGAACATGTATATGTATATCTGTCAAGTCAAATATTTTCATATGTTCATTTGCCAAAAAGTTTTATTGTTATTTTTGTTTTCTGAAAATAATAAAATAATTTAACATTTAAAGACATTATTTAAAAATTTATATGAAAGCCATTTCATTTCGATAATCACCTATAAACATCATTGGAAGCTCTAAGTAGAAGATGTTGGTAGGAAGATCCTTTTTTTATCTCTTATATAAAGAAATTAATGGTTTAAATATTCGATAAAAGTCGTGTCGAAAATATTTGAGAGACACATTATAAAAAGGAAAAGCTCCGATTCAAGAAGCCTCTGCAATTGCTTGCATCTTATCTGAGAGATATAATATGGTTTGGTTGGTTTGCACTCAACGTCATTTTTTGCACATAAGTTCCAAGACCTACAGTTTATAGGGGATTGCGAACCATTGAAATCATCCAAGCCCAAAGTGAAAATTGAATTTATGAACTGTTGAAACAAAGCCCATAAGCTAACCATTTTGCTGCCAGCTAAGTATGTATAATATGAATCTACCGCATGAAGAAAGAGAGAGATTATTCAATAAGTGTTCGCCTCCCCTGTAGTAATTCTGAACGCATTAGAAATAAGAAAAATGGAATGAGTTCTTAGTTTGTGTTTTAAAAATAAATTCAGTTTATTTTAGTTTTCGAATGTATTAAAGTACATTATAGCTAGTGTTTATTACATGATTGGAGAACTGCTCACTATAGGGGAATTTTGAAAATCATTCTTTTAAGCAATTAAATAAAAACTTAAAATTTCCATAATTTTTCAACATTTTGATTATTAATATTTTCGTAGTTCTATTTGGTTGAATTCACGATTATTGTATATGTAGATCTATATTTTAATTTGAAAATGAATAGTTCATTATCCATATTCAATCTAGAAAAAAATCTTGAATTTAAAAAATAAGTCATTGGAAAATTAGAAAACCCCTCAGTTATCAATTTTTAATTCTATCAAAATTTTCAAAACATTTTTCTAGTGGAAACAATGGGAATATTTTCAATTCAAATCAAAAACAAAAAAATTAATATTATATTAAGAAAATAAAATATTAAAATTAGCTAAGTCAAGCCCTCCAGCTTTCACACTCATAGCTTCCTATAGTAATCGCATTGATAGGTTTCATGGAAAAACTTCTACGTAGAAAAATAGCGATATTTACAATTTACTTAACATTTCTCTAATCAGCATCATAAAATAATGTCTTGTGCATAGATCAACTAAATACAAATCAAATGCGGTATACAATATTTGAAAATTCTGCTTAGTTACGAAGCTATTAAATATTGGAGTCGGAACACTTTTCATTTGCGGTTCCAATGCATTTCCCTCTGGCGATGCATTGAGAAAAGGGTAAATGCTATAAGCGAAAACAATATTTTTAAATAATAACATCCGGACAGATTCCCGAATATATAAAAAAATTTAAATCACTTTTCTCTTTTGGAAGATTTGCTACAATGTACATAGTATTTTAGACGATTGTGTGTGTGTGTGCGTGCGTGCGTGTGTGTGTGTGTGTGTGTGTGTGTGTGTGTGTGTGTGTGTGTGTGTGTGTGTGTGTGTGTGTGTGTGTGTGTGTGTGTGTGTGTGTGTGTGTGTGTGTGTGTGTGTGTGTGTGTGTGTGTGTGTGTGTGTGTGTCTTCTTTTTATTCTTCTTTTTTAATAGTGTAACAACCTATTACAGGTCTTAGCTGCCTCTACATCATACTTTTAACAGCCCAGTCTGTCCAGAATGACACTTTGCCAGTTCCTAACTTTCAATATCTTGAGGTCATTTTCAGTGTCAACGAGTCATCGTGTTGGTGGTCTTCCTCGGGCACGGAATCCTTCGGGATTCTTACACGTTGATATTCTAGTGGGATTGTTTTCCCGCCTTCTCCACCCCTGACCAAGCCATCTTAGCTTGTTGCTTCTGATAACCTGGGTAATCTGGGGTCTGTTATATAACCTATGCAATTCAAAATTATATCTGGTTCGCCAGCAACTCTGTTCCTGCACAGGCCCATAAATAGTTCCTAATACCTTCCTTTCAAAGGCTTATTTTATATTACATAATGCTAAAAAATTGTGTTTTTTTTTTCAACGTTTATGAACATAAGTAGATAACTAAGTATAATAATGATTTTTTACAATCATCATCAGAAGTGTTTATGCAAAAACTTGTCATTTTTCCATCTAAAATTATATGTATTAATAAATACAGTTCAGTATTATTACGAAATTAGTTCGTTCCTGACATAATATTTTTGTCATGATTCACCTTCTATGTCACTGCAGGGATTTTTATTTAGTAAAATGCTTGTCCACATTCATATTATTAAAATATGTGCTTCAGTAGTTTGCACTTTATTCAGATGTAATTTGTATTCCCATTATATTCTACATTCAATAACTAACATAGTAAAATAAGTAATTCAACTATATTATAATTGTTTTAAAATTGCTTTATAAGACAAAAATTAATACTAAAATTTTTAAAAATTTGCTATATAAATATGATTTTAAGTTATCCTCTGCAAAAATATTTTCGATTGTGAGTTATAAAATTAGCCATTGCTTTTACATCCAATAATGAATCAAATGACACGTCGGGAAAAAAATTCATGCTGCTTGAGACACGTCAGAAAAAAATGACATACCATTTTTTCTATATTGATGACATCATGGTGTTTAGAAATAAAATAATGTTATAATAGTAAATACATATATAACCGAAGTATACTATTTTACTAAACACTATTTATATTAATAATCGGTCTTATAAAATACAGTGTGGTTATAAATATACATTTCTGTGGGATACTGACATATATAATTATATAAATTACATTTTCGTAATGATATATCCTGATGTATCATATCCAGATACACCTTTAGATTCCTACCCAGTAACTTCCACCTCATTGATGGAACCCTCACCGATCCATTTGCCAGGGAAAGAATGATTGAGGAAGTTCTGAACAATGGTACTCATTCATATTGGAACACAATGGTATTTATAATCCCATCGTTTCTTGATCGTCGCTACAAGACTGCTCAAACATATTGAGTTACATTTTAACAAATACCCTTAAGATCTACTTTACAATTTCCTACGACTTACTTGAGGAATCCATGGACCGTTAACTTTGTGAATCCCTTTTTGTGAAACTTTTTTAAAAGTTCAAACTAAAAAATATTAGTCAGCATTTTAAAAAAAACACTGTTATTCACACGAAACTCATATCATAATTGCTAGGATGTTAAAAAAATGTGAGGATGGAATATTTCCTTGTAAATATAATGCCCTTTTAGAGGTTTTTAGAGGGAATAAAACACACATTTCTTACTTTTGATTAGGGTCGTCGATCAAGAAGAGTCATGGAAGAAGGAGGGGTTCTTCCCAGCAATTGGAACGAAGACTTACTAAACATGTTCAATGAATTTACCAAAATGGATGAATTATCAGCAACCAAAAACCGATTGTCTTTGGCAAAAGCTGATAAATGGTTAGAAATGGTCGGAATTTTAGATTACAAGGAATTGTCCGTCATCAACACAGGATTGTGTTTCAAAGCTGCAGGAGGAAGCAGGTAATCCCATTTCATTTGGAAAAATTATCATACTCATTTTTAAATTAAATTACTTATGAAAACACTGCGCTTGAAATTGTGGCAGTTTATTAACAAGTTGGTTAATTTTAAAGACACCAAACTTTAATTAATAATGTTCAAATAAAAAATCATGTTTCAAGTGGTGAAGATTTTTGAAACCTAAAAATATCTGAATTCTCGAGTACACTTGTTCAAGGTTTCTCGGCTTATACGAAGTAAGATACCAATCTATTGCTAAATCTCTCGGGTATGTCGCGAAAATTTCAATTATTTCTAAACAACATAAGACACGTTAATTTTTTTAAATTTTAACTTTAATTGTTTCTACTTTTGATTAATTGAAAGACAAATATTCATATTTATCAAAAGAATGGAGATAAAAAAAATTATAACACGTTCTTTTTACCTTTTTTACATTTAACAACAATTTTATGCCAAAGATATACAAAATGAATTTATCATAACCTAAATATTTAAAATACCGCTCTTTTCTTGTAAAAAATGTCATTTGTTATTGATAAAAAGATATTATGATTGTGTAAAACTAATAAAGTCTTATGCGTAAATAATACAATGCGCAATGCTAAAAGAAAAAAGTCAGCATTATTTTGTAATTTTTAATAAGTAAACTTTTAAATTATTTTTTTAGTTAAAAATTCATTTGATTTTTTTAAAAAGTGTCCTGTTTTACTGAAAAATAATAAAATACGACAAATAAAAATAAAGAGTTTTCTTATACTTCATAAAATTAAAATTATATTAATCGATTCACTATTTTATTGATGTCAAAAGAAGTCCCAATATAGTCTGCTTTTGAATTAGAGTTTCTCTATTCTGAGAAAAGAAAAAAATATTTATTATCTTGGAGAAATCTTATAATATCTATAAAAATTTCAAATAAAATCAACAAAAACTAAAGTGAACCAAAAATTTAAGGAATTTTCATTTTTTGAAGTTTAACTTTAAAAGTCATAACTACACATTTTAATAAAATTCAGAATGTTAACAAGTTAATTGAATTTAAAAATAAAGTATAGAACGATTAAAGCACACGAGGATGCTCTTAAATAAGCTCGTCTGTGTGTAAGAATATCTTCTTAAAAGTTTTATAAAGGTAAATGAAATATGGGTTAATATGAATCATATAATACAGAGAGAGAAAAAATATATGTTTTAAGAATTCACCATTGTCTAGTAGTAAGATTAGTAGTAGTAGAAAAGCAGCCTAGTAGTAGGATCCCTAATAGTGGGAAATTAGCATAGCAGTAGAAAAGTAACCTAGTAGTAGGATCCCTAGTAGTGGGAAAGCAGCCTAGTTGTAGAAAAGTAGCCTAATAGTTGGATCCCTAGTAGTGGGAAAGTAACCTAGTGGCAGAGAAGTAGCCTAATAGTAGGATCCCTAGTAGTGAGAAAGTAGCCTAGTAGTAGAAAGTAATCTGTTCAGAATGAAGGATCCCGAATAGCCAAGCCAGTGTTAAAATACGGTAGATAGTTTCCATTCCCACATGTGCATCTGTCAGATTAAGTGTATGAAGGCTCAATAGCCTTTCTCTTTTGAGACACTTGAAAACCGCTCACTGTTTGTGAAATGGCTATTTGATAAGCAATAATATGCGGTGGATGGTATTAAAACCCTAGGACAGCCGTCGGTTATTAATCAATTCACTACGCTGTATCACTATTACACTATATTTTAACAGTTACATCGTTTTCACAATGTGATTTTATTAAAGAAATCAGACAGTCTATATTTGAATTGCCGTTTCTGTCATTCTTTCGGGAAGCTGTTTCAGATAATGGATGAATCTGGTTGAAAGAGACAACTTTTAACTGACCATTCAGCAAGATATTTTAGAGAAGTGCTTTTAAAATAAATATCTAGAAATTTGGCAAAATATCTTTCAAGTGTTGAATAAATTTTAAAAAAAGAAAAAAATCATATATAATAATTTGTGATTTATCACAAATAGATATGATTTTAAGGTAAAAGTCTAGAGGTCTGGCAAAACTGCATTTCATATGCTGAATGAATCATGGAAAAAAAGAAGCAAGTTTCAATGATTTTGTCGGAAGATATTAAACAAAATATATATCAATGTAAAGTCCATTGACCTGTTAGTACTATTTCCAAATACTGATGAAATTTAAAACGAAATAAAATCAGATTACTACAAAGAGAAAACGAATAATATAAAGAGAAAAATCACTAGAAAACTCTAATACTGTTAATCAAAATAGTTCCAAGCATCTAACTAACAAGATTTGCTAACTTTGTTTTCTCAGCGTTTTCTCGTTGAACTAACGATCTATGTTCTGGTGAATTATATGCATAATTACATTCCATTCCTCCTGCTGCACAATGAAAAGTTAGCGTTTATTTTTTTATAGAATAGTTCTGTTTATACACATCTAAAGGATATTTCATATGATTCAAATCGGAGCTTTGAGGCAGCCAACAAATAATGCCACCTGATTATTATCAAACCATGACACAAAGGTTTATATAATACGAAAAGAAGCATCATCGTATGGAAACAGAAAAGAACCTATCTATTCTAAACTACTGCCTTAGAACCTGCCATTGCTGAAAATGTTTTCATGCATACCAGAAGCTATCGAAGTCATACTGATCTTTATTTATCGAAGTCATATTTGGATCATTTATTTAAATTGAAAAGATATCCGATAACTTTTGGCCATTTAGGCATGCACTTAAAATAAAGTTTAAAAATTTGGCTATGCAACAAATCATGGAACTCCCATTATTTTCTAGAAATTTGTAAAAGAATTGTATCTTTGAAATCAAATCAAAGTTAACAGCAACACTTAAAAATCTAAATTGAGAGTTTCAAGATCACATACTTCAATAATATAAAAGCAACAATGACATCAGATATGGAGATTAGTACGATTGTCCAACTTGAAAGTTATTTTGGCTGTAAAACTTTCACAATTGTTTTGGATTTCCAAGATTTTGGAATCGGTATTTGAAAAATCTTAACCAAAAATCATAACAAGGTTGTAGACATTCAATAACATATATAAAATTAGTTATAAAACAAAATTAATAAAATTAATGCAGAAAAAATTCACCCACTAATAAATAGTCAGTCAAGGATTATAATCATTTAAATCTTAAAAAGTCTTAAGAAAGAAAGAGTAGATAATCAAATCAATATGTACATTTGAACCTGTAACATAAATTTTGACGTTTAAATTTCTGGAAACATATCTTTTTAATCCCATATTACTGCATAAAATGTAAATTTAAAGTTAGAAATTGAAAAATTCCATTAAACATTTTATTATGAATAAATATAAATTATAGTAAACATAAAGAAAAAAATTAATTTTCTAACACAAATGTTGCTATGCCCAAGAATAAAGTATGTATGAATATTTATTTCAGTCAATAAATTGATACTTTTTCCTCAATTCAAGTCAATGAATTAATACTTTAATAATTATTATAAGCAGTCAATAAATTATAACATAAAATAGGTTTTCTTTAAGTTTATTGTTCCAAAGAAGCTAGTCTTAATATCATTCTGTTACAAGAGCCCTTTCAAAAAAGTTTAGTGACTCCAACGTCTTAACTCAAACTCTTCAAAATCGAAAAAATTGTAGCTGTTTGCAAATCCCTTAATATTTTGTTTCGTTAACAGCAGACCATCTTATTACCCATAAAATAAAAAAGTTGAATCTTTTTAAATTAAATAAAATTACGTTTTTTTTTCAAAATAGAGTTCAATCTATAAATATTCAAAGTTAAAGTAATTACCACTTAGAGCTAACATGACACGTGGAACACAATCTTGCATTCATACCGGAAAATCTCCGATTCAACAGAGGTGTAATTAAAATCTTAGCTGGTACATCCATCCCTGACTTTATCGAAACAACATCAGAACAGAGAAATGGATGATTAATATCCTCAGAAATAATGGAATCCGGGTACTGTAACTCTTTCCAAGTACTATAACACACATAATTGATACGGTATATAATACATAATTCTCTAATACGATATAATAGGTTGGGGGAAAAAGATTTTTTTTTTTTTTTAGATGGCTGTAGTGATCGATATCTCGTGGAATACCGATTTAACAATTTCAAAATTTTGCTCATTGTCAAGATAACATTTCACACTAAAAGAATTCTTTTGCTGTTTTTTGTTTGGTCCATTCAGCTGTGAGTTACAGGGTGTTAAAAATGGAAGTGAACAAAGAGAAAATTCGGTACATTTTACAGTTTTTCTTTGACAAAGGCGAAAATCCAAGTCAGGCGGCTAAAATTGTGAATGGTGTTTATGGTGACGATATTGTAACAGCCAATTACGTGCAGTTTGGGTTTCGTAGATTCCGTTCAGGAGTTTTTGATGTTAAAGATGCACCTCGCACAGGTAGGCCGGTCGTCGAAAATGTTGATAAAATCGGATACATGATCGAAGTTGACCAGCATTTTAGCAGTCGTAACATCGATCAGGAGCTAAAAATCGACCATAAAACAGTTTTAAACCATTTACACACAGCTGGATTCAAAAAGAAGCTCGATGTTTGGATGCCACACAAATTAACAGAAAAAAACACGATGGATCGAATCTCCATCTGCGAGGCCTTGGCCAAACATGATGAGATAGACCCATTTCTTAAATGGATAGTGACTGGAGATGAGAAATGGATCACATACGATACCCCTGTGTAAAAACGATCGTGGTCAAAGAGCGGTGAAGCACCTCAAACGGTGGCCAAACCAAGACTAACGGTAAGGAAGGTTCTGCTGTGCATTTGGTGGAACTGGAAGAGGATTATTTATTATGAGTTGCTTTCATATGGCCAAGCACTAAATTCTGATCTCTACTGTCAACAACTGGACCGTTTGAAGATAGCGATTGACCAGAAACGGCTAGAATTGGCCAACAGTTCTACCAGGACAACGCTAGGCCACACACGTCTACAGTGACTCGCCAGAGTCTTCGGGAGCTTGATTGGAAAGTTTTAATACACCCTACATCCGCCATACAGTCCGGAGTTGGCACCAAGCGATTACCATCTTTTTCTTGCATTGCAAAATTTCTTTTGTGTCAAAAAATTGGCATCTAGGGAAGACTGTGAAAATCGACTACTAGAGTTTTTTGCAAATGGAGACCAGGACTTCTATGAGAGAGGCATTATGGAGTTACCTTTAAAGTGACAACGAATCATATGAACAAAACGTTGCATATTTGGCCCAAATTGGACAATTCGAAGCATGTTAAATAAAGTCCTGAGGTTCATATAAAAATAATCGATTTCTTTTTCCCCAACCTATTATAACACAATATATTTTATTAGTCTCGCCCAATGTCTATAACTGATACAGTTTGCAATAGATAATATCTATTAACCTTATACAGTATATAATATATGATTCTCTACAAAAGTCCAAGAGATTTTATAAGTACAACATACATGTAAATCACTACTAATATGGAACCAGCACATAACTCCGTACTAGCGCTGCATGATATCTATCAACCTCCTATCCTGAGACTACAGATAATAATCTCTTAGACCAAGAAATTCTTTGAAATGGATGGTCAACATGATCGATAAAGATAAGCAAAAAATATACGTCGAACATATTTCAAGGAAACGGAGTCTAAAATTACTATTCTCTCCAATTGTTTTCAGAAATTCTAAGTTACTTTGCCTTTTCATTTTAGTAATGCAACATATTATTTAGAAAAAACATTCTATTACTGAGTTACTTCTGCTTCGACGACGTTTTGATGTTAGTTAATGGTTTCTATCAGTTTTAGCAACGTTTTATTTTTTATCAATTATGTAAATGGATTTATATAGGATTAACTTACATTCATTATATTGACAAAAGGAATATCACTAGCTAATTTCTAATAAAAACTATCCTGAAACTACAGATAAACAAATTTTAGATTATTTAAATTTTAATTCTCAAAATCATTCTAAAACCCTTCAGTATAATATTAACATAATTTTAATTTATTATAGAATTTATATTTTCATTAAATATACACTAAAGTGAAACCTTTATTTTTTTAATACATATAATGAGAAGTTAGCTTATAAGCAATAAAGTAACTCTCGTTGATTTAAAAATTTTATTTATGAATCAACGAGATAAATTATTATTTTACAACACATTTTTATATAAATATTGTTCCTAATTGTTAATGATTATTTATTATTTTAAATAATATTAATCTCATTTATACATATGCAGATATCAAGGCTTATCCTTTTCGGAATTCAAAATATTTTTGGAATTGATTGCTGAAACCAAGAAAATGACATTTAAAGATCTTCTGAGTCGTCTCAAGCTTGCTTATATGGGACTCACATATAATTAGAACCTATTGATGGTGTATATTATTTCCATCGTATGCAATCCCAGAATTCCAAATGCTTCGTAATTACATCGTTTTATTCACTTGTGTAAATGTATGTGTATACTTAAAAAAGACACATAAAAATATATAACTCAGAAAAGGTTAATTGTTTCAATTACGTTGTATTATGTGAAGAAAATAATTTTTCTTTTAAAGAATTTTCCCTATTACCCGATTTCTAGTCCTTCTAAGAAAGATACGCTTGTATAAAGGAGAAAGTAATGTCCAACATCAGTGAAAAAAATGCGGTCGTATAAGTGAATCGAGGTGACACGCCATTAGCGATTTTCTAAAACGCTTCATACTCGCAACCTTGTCGTTTATCCAAAATTCAACAACAAAGTATTTTTTATTTTCATTGCTTCTCATAGCAAAAAAATTTACAAAAATTACTTATGACAAAAAGGAATTTGACATCATCCAACTTTTAAACCAATGAAAATGCTTTTACATTGTTGAGTTCTTTTTTATATACCTCGCCAATCTAATTCAATCCTTTATACCGATGGAGGAAGTTTTTCCTGTTTATTTACTTGATGAAAAACATAATTCCTACTTTTAACATCAATTCTTCTCAAATTAATGTTATTACTGTAAAAATTTATTGTGTATTACGTTAATAACTTTTCCAGATGTAGGTAAAAAAATCGTTGTTTTTTTAAAAAAAATTTTTTTAAAATATTCGTAAGTAAATGCGCCTAAATGAAATAACATTCGAAACGAAATTTTAGAAACAATTTTGAGTATTCTAATTCAATGCAACAGAACAAAATTTAAACCGTTATTATCTACATTAAAAATAATTTTTTGTAAAATAAAGTTTAATAATCAAAGCGAGCAATCTTTGCGAGTCAAAATAAAAAAGGAAATTTATATGAATGGCAATTTATTTAAAAATCGTTAAAATATAACTATTTACCTTTTCTGTGGTGATTTCTAAGCATATTACAAAATACATTTTCTAAGAATAAGTAATTTATAAATATACCCAATTTATCATACATAATATAGATAACTAATTTTAAATCAGGTGTGATGATTAAAGGGTTCACTATATATATATATATATATATATATATATATATATATATATATATATATATATATATATATAACATTTTCTTATATCCTGAAATAATTTGACATAGATTTTGAAGTTTAATACCCTCTTAACATGTAGGCAAGTTAATCTAGAAATATATTTATGTAACTTTATAAATTCTAAAGCATTATTTCAAAATGGAATTAAAATGTTAACTGTATAGTCATACTTAATAATTCCATCATTGCCATACATAAACAGCCTTTATAATATTAATATGAATCTTAAATAAACTCTTTCAAGCTAATTTATCACTATACGTCAATCAATTGAAAGCTGTTTAAAATCTCGAGAAGATCCTTTCTGAAGCAGTAGGATGTATTCACGTGACACAAAAAAGGAAATACGGAAAGCTCCCAAGCACTCACTTCAACAGACATGGATGCAGAATAACAGTGATTTCGCATCACTGAACAGTGGCTAGAATTGACTCGATGTACTCTCATTCTTATCAACGGATATTTTTTACAACTTTAAAGAAATCTAAAATTTGAATCGTTTAAAAATCATTTAATTTTAAATTGATATGGCAGGAATAATTATATTTACATAAGCATGAACATTACAAAAACATAGACTTAAAATGTAAAAGCAAGTTTCCTCAAATTGATTGAGTGAGTATTCAATATAAAAGAAAATACATTAAATTTTAATCTATGTTACTTGTAAAAGCTTTCGTAAATGTTTCAATGAAATATTTAAGTATATATAAAATGATATTTTTTAAAAATGGCATATTTAATAATCTACTGTAAGTTTTTTTCAAATGTTTCGTCAAATATATCAGTATTATTTTTGGTTAAATTTTTCTTTTGTTTATTGAAATAATTAAATAATAATTGTTATAATTTTTTTTTAAATCAGGAAGTCTAAGAGAGGTTGCCATTACTTAAAAATACTTTAACTACAAAGAACCAAAATTTTTCAAAGTTGGTAAAAATTTCTAATTTGCTGGAAAAATCAAATTCACAAATGGTGCTCCATTCATTTTCTGTCATTCATGACGTCACTTCATTGATTTTTATTTTCTAGTCTTAAGATAATGACATGTTACCGATGATGGTCGTATCTTTTGCAGGCATAACTGTTTATGTGCACCTTTTTCCCCTACATCGTCTACTTCATAATACGCATTCCACAGTTTGAAGATGACTATTGAGGAGGATTTCACTGTTAAAAATAATCTGTGCAAAATATTGAAATAAAGTTAAATAGTAGTTTTCCGGTAGAGAAAGGTTTCTCTTTCTTTTTATCATCGGGTTCAATAACGGATCCAACTGAATACTGACATGCTGAGAGAAGCTATGCATATTAACAATTCCATAAGGCATAAGGTCCCTCTGCCAAGGCAGTATGGAAATTAGGGTACTAGCTCAGGTTTCGACCACGTTTGAACACTATTCAAATTTTTAGGGCAATTATCTGCGTTTTGTATCGTTTGTCAATATAAATAGACAATTATGAAATATAATGCACATTAACCTATAGCACGGCAAAGGTTTATGAAATAATTTTATGAAAGAACAAGAATTAACAGTTGCACACTTAGAGTTGAAATTATTTTTAAAATCTCACCTCAGCCTAGTGGTATGTGAGTACTCTTTTGAACGAAAAAGCACGCGGGTTCGATCACAGTCACTGTTAAGCAGCGGAAGATAGTTTTTCCACTTCTGCTTTTTACATGCACTTTTATCGGGATGACTGTTTGAGTTATATATATATTAAAAAATACATTTGAATAAAACTTTTATTTTCTTCTAAAGTTACCCAACCAGCAATTATTCATCCGGTCTTACCGGTCTTGTCTTACATATTATACTATTCGAGAATTTTCGGAAAATTACTTATGATGAAAAGTAAGTTACTTTGAACGATTATCTATAATTGAACAATCTGAAAATTGCAGACTAGTTAATTATTCAAAATTCTAATATATATAAATATGTTCTAAAAATAAATTTCTGTAGAAAAAAGCTCAAAATCTGCATCTCCCCTCCTGTTTCAATGGATTTGACAAAGATAAATATATATATAATCAATCCTATTCTGTTATGCATACCTTAATACATTAACTTTGTGTATTAATAATTTTCCTTATTTAAGTTTCTCGACGTGGTACCCACTTAGCATGTTTTTTTTTTTTTTTCAAGTAAATCATATTTTTCATGTTAATAATGCTTAAGATTTCATATAGATTTGCATTTGGATATTCCGATATGATATAGCTACTTTCAATATTTGCATACTTTATTTATCAATGCAAAACAAGTCTTGCATATCATTAATAATCAACTTATTTAATTCATCCTATTCTTAAGATTAGAGATTATGTTCACTTAACTCTTTGGGTTATACTAATATGATTGCCAATTTTAGTTTTTACGTATTTCTTTATTTTTCCCTAATTATATTATTTATGTCAGTTACAATTTTGACAATTATCAATTAAAGAAGCCTCATAGATTTTGTGATTCAAATATATAGCTTGCCAGTGTAGGTGTCAAGCTAAATATTTTGTTTCTTCGAAATTTATTCTAAGCATTGAATGTAATTTTTTTTATTAAATACAATAAAAAAACAAAATAATTACAAAAGTTATTTACTTATCATGCTTTTAATTTAAGAATAAATACTTTCAGTTCTAATGTATGAATCTACTGATACAACCCAGCCAAATATTAATTAAAATTATATTTACTAGCAAGAAAATACTGAAGTTTCATTTTTGATAAGTTAAACTAACTTATACAAATTTGAAAATAAATTATAATATGCATTATGTAATAATACATATTTTATTACATATTTTTGTTACAAATATACATATATAAAAAAGTATACTTCACAAATAATGTGATAATTCTTCATATATAATTACAATTCTGCTTAAAATTTTGCAGTATAGGAAATTTTTTTGACTTGTAAAATTTAAATATTTTTAATTAAACACTTAACAGAAAATTATTAAACGAATTCGATTTTTTTCCATTGAGGGGAGTTGAAGAATCACCAACAAATTTTAAAAATTCACTACAATTGGTATGCAAAATTATCTCAACATATAAGGAAATAACACACAATCATAGATTTACGCAGAATTCTTTTTCATGACTCAGAACATGTGTTCGAAATTTTACAATTTCTAGTTTGTTTTGATTTTTGCTGCATTTCTCATTTGCTTTTAAAGTTTCTTTTTTGCTCGCATAGAATTCAATATTTATTAAATGCAGAAACCTGTAATAGATTTTTTTAAAAAAAAAGACCTTTTATAAATAAAACATTAAATTTCCTAGCCTCCTTTTTGTTTGGTGATTTGAAGAAACTGATTTTCCAATGGTTCCCCAAAATGGAAACGAACCAAACATTCTAAAAACACACATGGAATCTAACATTCAATATCATTAAATTGAATCTAACATTCAATTCATACTATAAAGTATTAGATTTTTTAAAATGTAAAATTATATTTAATTTACTTAAATATTTTAACATTAATATGACAATGACAAAGATAGTATTTACAACATTTTATATACATATTTAACAAAAGGTATACATTTCTGGTTTAGTTTATATACATTTAATACTCCACTTTTTATAAAGAAATTATTAGTAGTATACAATAGAAATAATTTTGTAGACATAAAATTATTTTGCTAATAATTCTCGTAGAAGAAATATGAGCATCGATAAAATATATTTAAAAATAAAAATTCTGGAATAAAAGATCCTTATCCCATATCATAAAAGTAAGCTTGCATAAAAAAGAAGTTTACAAAAAAGGCAATAATAAATTTTATGAAATACTAATTTAGATATCACATTCTAGCAATATGAAAGCATGAAAACAGCATCAAACTTTTAGCAAAAAAAATGTTTTCCAGATTTCATTGTCATCAATGGCAAAGGTGCCTGAATTCTAAATTATGTTGCAGCATATTAGTTCTATTGTTGATTACACAACAGTAATTTTTTTCTTCTTGCTTGTGAGGTCTTGAGTGGAATCTACAGATTAAGGTGCATTCGGATCATTACAAATATACAAGTCCAGATTGGAATCCAATTAAAAAGATTAAATTGAAGCTAAGAGAGTGATAACCATTCAATTATTAATTCTGCACTGCCAATGAGCAAGTTGGAAATTAATTCATAAGTCACTATGAACTCAGAAAAAACACTTGAAATTGCAATTTCATTAAAAATTTATTTTGAAGACGTTCAATTTTTTTCAAAAACAGTTTCCAAAATTAACGTTTTCTTATTATGCCATCATAGAATTAATGTTTTAAGTATAATTCATTCATAAACATTGACTAATACATTTTTTCCAAGTGATATTTAGAAAGGCTTTTAAATATCCTTGTAAATAAAAGTAAAATATAAAATTAATTAAACATTACAAAAATACAAAAAATATAATAAAAAGAATTAACCTTAAAATGCACATTAAAAAATGTTAAAAATTACATAATCCTGATTAATATTAGAAACAATTTTATTTTACATTCGATAAATTTTCATTATGTAAAATAAGGATTTAATACATTTTTCTCTGATACAAAGTGGAAAATAGGTTTGAAGGAAACATAAATAGGTTCATAAAAAATTTCATAAATATTACTTAAAATAGAGTTCAAAAAAATTTTCAAAAAGCCACATAATAAATAAAGTTCCACAACATTTGAAAAATATTTTTTGTATATGTATCTCAAAACAATTTATTTAACAGTTAAATCGCACTTTGTAATAGTAATTTGATGAAACATCAGGTAGAATATCAATAAAACAATAAAACTCTTGCATCAAATGAATCATTAGACTGCTGCATTAAATATCAAAAATATTTTAGAACAAAGATACAATGAACAAACTTAAAAATGTAAATTTAAATACTTTAAGAATACTGATAAAAATTAAAAACATGTATTATATTTAACATAAGCATTTCACAAAATTTTAGTAAATCATAACTTCTACTTAAATGCAGATATATTATTACTAAAATGATTAATGGAAAAACTATTTAATGAAATCATTTCAATTATCATAATCCTTTTTACATAACAATATTGCAATCATCTATTATACATCTAGAAATTCATAATTTAAAGTACATGCCAAATAACAAATCTTACACAAAAATTTAAAGAAATTTTTAAACAGCATTTCTCTGAAAATTAATAAGCTACAGAGATGACATTTCAATGACAGTTGTCAGATATAAATAAAAAGAATTAGTTTATAGTCCTAAAGTCCAAGACAGTTGCAATAAAGTTCACAAAAATATAGTTTCACGAGTTTGCAGTGAAAATTTTAGATTTGCCAAAATAAAACATAATAAAAATCCTCCTTTCTATGGCAATTAGAAATCAGGACAATAAAATTATACTAAAGGGATTATATAAAATTAATATCCAGGTTATTAATCTAAATCATTTAAGAGCAGTTCTCCACATTTAAAAAAAATCACTTTAAACATTTATCTGATGTGTATTTATATATAGCAAATAATATTTAAAAATTATTTATATTAATATGCTTAGTTTAGCACATTGTGTCGTCAAGGATAATTTTTTGCATTCACTGGTTAATTAAACCAGAATCTAAGGTTTAAAGAAGATTCTGAACTACCATAAACATAAAAACTCAGGGTGGGTTTCAAACCCACAAACTAATAAACCAAAGGTAAGAGCACTCACCATTCAACTTCCAGCTCAGTATTATTGTACTTAAAAACAATTAAATTTTTGGTGCATGAAACTAATTCACAGCCTTAAACACATTGAAAATTATTAACTACAACCATAAGATATGAAATATACTGAGCTATTATTTTCTTTATTATTTGAAAATGCCATCAAGTAACTTAAAAGACATTTAAACAATTAGTTTAACAAAATACCATTTCAAATTTTTTTTTTCTTTTGGAGAATATTAAATGTTTACTATTTTCATTTGTTTAGCAATATTTAATTTTTCCCTCTCAATTAACATTGCAACAAAGTATTAAGCGCAATAAAAAGAAATCGCAATATAAGAAATAAAAATTTTTTTAAAAAAAAGTGGTCAAAAACAATGTTTAGAATTTACCTATACATTTTAATTAAAGTATTTATTTATACTATATACAATTGCATATATTTTATATAATTTGAAAAATGCTGTGCATTTTATATTTGTAGCAATCTTGGATTTTAATTGACACTTAATTCACAAAACTCTGAAGAAAGTGTAAAACATGAGGATTTATCACCCCACATTTCTGACCAAGTCAGAAATAAACACTCTTGCAAGCACTTTGATATATTATCAATATACATATGTTTTACTATTTTTAATTTTAACACTTCTTTAAGCATCAAAATATTTTCAGAATTCCACTCACATGTCCCAGTTAAATATATATTAACAGATAACTGTTTGTTAAAAAATGCATTTTTTATAAACTCACAAATTGAGTTTGCTGACAAAGCATAATTAGATGATATATCAACTATCTGCAGTTGGGGACAAAAAATACACAATTTTCTAGATAAATTATTTAAATCACTGTCAGTTAAATAGCATCCTGCAAGATTAATTTCTTTTAATAAGCATAAATCTTCAGATAAGAAAGCATTTAAACAAGGCCCTACATCATCACCCTTTTGAACCATATATGAAAGGTCTAATTTTTTCAAATTATTCTTAGGTAAATGAATTAAGAAATTTGAAATTCCTTGACTTCCTAAAAAATTTCTTGACAGGTTAAACTCTTCTAAGTCTAGTTGATGTTGTACAGCTTTACAAAGTTCTATATCTAGGAAAAATTTATGATTAAGACTGCATGATGACAAGTCTATGGCTACCAGAGAAAGTTGCTTCAAAATATCACTAATAAATGAACTGCATTCTGAAAAAAACAGATTATTGCTCAAAATTAAGATTTTTAATTTTGGCAATCTTTGAAGTTCAGCAGTTGTACTTGAAAAATACCTTGATATTTTATTCAAACTTTCTTTTGTTAAGCAGCAGCTACTCAAATTCAGAGAAACAAGAGACTCAAACATGGGAAAGCAACTGACAATATGATCAAATCCTGAATCGGTTAAGGCTGTTCCACTAACATCAAGGGACTGGAGATTTTTATACTTAGAAAGTGCTGAGAATGTTAAACTTACTTGTGTTGGACTTATTAAACAATTTGATAAATTTAATTCTTTATCACAATGAGCTAGCTTTCTTCGAATTTCACTCAAAGGAGCTAATTTGCGTTTATTACAGAGGTGAAGATAACTTTCTTCTAATGAAGGCTCTTCCCAGCCTTCAATGAGAGATTGAACTTCTTCATTATTGACAAAAACCATTTGAACTAAATCAGAGTTATGGAGTAAAGCCCCGTGTTTAGTTAATCTAAGGATAGGACGTGTTCCAATTAAATCTTGATATCTCTGAGAAGCTTCTTCTGATAACCAACCAACAGTACAGGTTTCATCTGAAATTGGCACAAGGATAAGCTTCTCTCCAATTTTAACTCTTAAGCAAAATGAAAGTTTGGATTGATTATTTTTATTTATTTCTTGATTTAGATTTTCATTTATATTTACAGGTTTTTCTTTATTGCAAGAATTATTTGCAGACGTTCCATCACTACTGCTTTCATCAATAATAATATTTTCACACTCAACATCTGCCATGGATGTTTCATTATCTTTTGTGATTAAGAAATTTGATATACATTTACTTGTTCTTACAGCCAAATGAGGCATTTTTCGCCGCTTTTTTTTAACTTGCTGCTGACGACCAGTATCTTTAATTAACCAATCTTCAACAACTTGGTTTTCATCAATTAATGCTGGTAGAGGAAATGATTTTTTTACCACATTTTCCTTAGCTATAACAGTTTTTGCACTACGCCGTAAATTGGACATCACATTCTGATATTCCATTGTAGCCTCACTAGGAAAATCCCAATCAAAATCAAGTGAAGAGCAAGTGCGAGCATTGTCTTCTTCACACAAGTCACTCTCTGAAGACCAACTAGGGGAATGGGAGCGCTTATCTGTTTTAAAAGCCGATTCATTATTATAAGTACTTCGGTCAGAAATAAAAGGTCCATTAGTATTTGCTTCAGAATCATTGCAAATGACATTTTTCTCAACAGAATTTAAATCTTGACCAGCTTCTGCCATTTTAGTTTTTAAAAGGTCTTCAAGTATTTCACATGATTTTAATGTTTGCTCATCAAGGTTTGGCATTTCATCACATTTCCAGTTTAAGAGTATTTGTAAGGGTGACTTACCATCATCTGTTAACATAGTTACAGATGCTCCCCTAGATATTAATAATTTCATAATATCATGATGGCCATTAGATGTAGCATCATGTAAAGGTGTAAAACCTTCACATTTTTCTCCTCCTCGATCATTGATATTAGCACCTTTATCCAGTAAATATTCAACAATATCATAATATCCATGATTACAAGCTTCATGTAAAGGTGTCCATCCTGCATTATCTCTAACATTTACAGGTTGTCCACTTTCCACAAGCATTCTAACATAACCAAAATTTCCATCAATGCATGCTTTGTGCAATGGTGTTTCTCCTTTATCATTTTTTTTATTTATAAGCTTCTGTCTCTGCCTTTGACGTTTCGGATACATTTTATTCTTACATTCTTCATCACTACTAAAACTCAAGTCACTAAGGTGAACATTTTCAAAAGAGTCATTTTCTTCACATTGTTCTGTCTCTTCTTCACTGGAAAGATCTAGAAATTTTTTCTTCTCCAAAGATGCTTTTATGAATTCAGCTTTCTCAGGCATAGAATTATTCTCATACAAATATAACAGTTTGTGTAATGTTAAAACTAGTAGCTTGTCATTTTTGGTCTCATCAGCTATGGTATAAGCTTCTTGAAATATTTGTTCCATTTCATCTACTTTTTTTCTACCTTCACAAAATTCAGCCATTTTCCATAAAGTCTTAATTTGCTCTTGAGGCTTGTTTTTATGACAGTTTAATTCTAACCTCAAATATTCTATTGCTTTGTCGATATTATTTAAGTCAAAGTAAGTTTCAGCAATTGAAAAATAAATGGGAGCCTTATCACTAGCCTGACAATTAGACCCTTCTAAGCATTCTAATGTTTTTTGATAAAAATGTACAGCTAATTCATAACATTCCAAATTGGATAAGGCATCAGCTATCTTTTCAAAAATTTCTTTTCTTTCATTATTCTGATCAACATTTAAATTTTGAAGTTTCTTATGAGAATCACACAAAACAATGCTTATTTTTAGATTCTTGGTAATTTTTTCATGCTCTTCATTATTTGGGGAACGAATTCTGTAAGCCTTTTTAAAACATGATTTTGCACCTTCAAAATCATTCAAAACTAATAAAATAGAAGCTTTCAAGGCTAAGGAATCGCACAGCAAAGTTTTGTTGTGTAGCCTTTCAGAAGTCTCCACAGCTCCATCAGTCAATCGCAAAGCATGACTGTATTGTTTGTGTTTTCTGTAAACGTCGGCAAGAGTATATTGACATCTATTCAGATCTTCATACAAGTCATATTTGGAAGCCCAAAATATAGCATAACGGATATTTTCGGCACATTTCTTTAAATCATGGTCTTCACAAAGTAAACCAATATTCAATAATAATCTAGATTTTGCTTGAGCATATTCCTCAGCACTCAAATCGCTTTTGATGTCATCTAACAATTCCAATGCTCGCAACGAAGCTTTTTCAGACAACTTTCGACATTCTTCTGCATTATCGGAAATATTTTGATCGCTTTCATATTTATATTTCATATAGTACGTTCTTCCTAAAGTAGCCCATGCTCTTTGTTCTTCCTGAGGAGAATTTAATGATTTAGCTTTATCTAAGAAAAGATTGACGTGATGCAAGGACTTTTTAAAGTTGTTCATAGCAGCATAACATTCTCCTATTTTTCTGTTAGCAATAGCAATACCTAACTGATCATCTACCATATTATAAAATTCGAGTTCTTCTTGATGGCTCCGCAGAGCATCTTCGTAATTCCCCAATTCAAAGAGTGTAACTCCTATGCAATTGCAATATTCACCGGCTTCTTTCCATTTCCCGTGAGTTATACAGCTTTTTTTCTCTTTCTCAAATTTTTTTAACTCATTCATTTTTAAATGCTTTAATAAAACTGAATATTTGAATCAACAGCAATTTAATATGGTTGGAATTATTCCATTCTTAGATTAATGATTGCGTAATTTAGCGCAAAAAGTTTCAAATGTAAACAAGTTTCAGTTTCCGTGAGGATGGTTCCAGTTACCACCATTAAACTGTTAGAATTTATAAAATAAAATCAAAGAAGTGGCCCTACATCAAGTTCCTACTTCAACATTCAAGAGATCATTCTTGAAACATTTATACAGATACAATACTGAATTATTGTCAGAAATACGTTTTAATTTCATCAAATAGATTTTTACACTATTGAATTATTCTATATTAATCCGCAAATTTTTAGAAATTCTATCATATGAAGGCTACTTTGTATTGGGCTGCTAGAAGGAAGATGGCCGATGCGGCCCATTCCTGACGTAGGAAAAAAACGTTTCAGAAATTAGTTTGAAAAGTAGTAGTGCCAAGTTCAACATTGAGGTAAATGAAGTGTTCCTTCGCTTGGTAGTGTGGAAAGAAGATTTCTATCTTGAAAGTGCACCATGTCATTTTATTGTGTCTCAAAATTTCGAGGTGATTAGGCTTGTTTAATATTTTCAGTGGGAAGGAATTAAAAATCTTTTGTAATCATTCTGTACCAACTTTCTGGCAACTCTGTAACACACTAAAACTGACAAATAAACCTTCGAAAATTCTCTGTGATGATCAAAGCCTGAGTAAGGCGAGGACATACGGAACAGTTTCCCCAGGCCCTTACATCAGATGGGGCCCCCAATTCGAATAAAGTTTACTTTACATTACCTTATTCAGCAAAATTTTTTTCAACAAAATATCAGTACAATCCGTCAGTTTTATGTTAGCTTCTTCATTAATCTTTGGCTAATTGTAGTATGCACGATCTATCGGCCTGATAACATCTTAAACTAAAGCCAATAAACGAAAAAGATCCATCAGAAGGTTATAAACATAAACGATATTTAATTTACACTATATACAAATGTGATACATATAGGACGCGATAGTGACGATAGCTTCGGTCGGAGTTTTTTGTCTGACTGACAGTTCGTTCTTTTTTCCCTGAATCACTGGTGCGATACTGCCATCTGGTGTCTATGTTGGATTTGACATCTCTTGCTGCCATCTGGTGGAATATACTGGATTTAATGTTGTATGTGCGATCGCCACAGTACTCCCCCCCTAGTGCGATGCACGATTAAGAGGAGTATCGAAGATTAAATCGTACACGACGACCTGAACGAGTGATGACAGTTGGAGGTTGGTTGCTAGCGGGAACAGGACACGTCTCAGCCGTAGTGTTCTGAACAGGACTTAGAGTGTGGAACATCTTGTTGCCCGTTAGAACTCTCGTTGAACGAAGGTGGGAGAAGAAATGCTGGTTTCAGCCTGTCAATGCTGATGGTGGTTTGGGAACCGTTGACGTCCAGCAGAAAAGTTTTCTCGTGACGAGTGATGACTTTAAAGGGTCCATCGTAAGGGCGTTGAAGAGGACGCTTGACAGCATCATGCCTCACAAAAACATGAGTGCATGAGGAGAGTTCTGACGGTACAAAAAAGGAAGGCGTGGAAGAGAGATGTCTCGATGCAGGGGTTGGTGACAGCTTTGACATCTGCTCTTTAAGATCTTGTAAGAATGAATGGTCAGGAGTATCCGGTGATGGCCTAACCGATGCTGGGTTGAAAAAATCACCTGGAAGGCGAATGGTGGTTCCATAGACCATCTCTGCACAAGTCGATTGCAGGTCTGGTTTAAAAACAGAACGTAGACCGAGCATGACAGTCGGCAGGGCTTCGGTCCAACGCTGTGACTGTGACATATGAGCCATGAGCGATTGCTTAAGACTGCGGTGCCATCTCTCCACGATTCCGTTGGATGACGGATGGTACGGAGTCGTCCTGATGCGCTGAATTCCAAGTAACTTGGTGAGTGCTTTGAAGAGATTCGAATGGAATTGTCGCCCCTGGTCAGTAGTAACAAGTTCGGGAACACCAAAACGTGCTATCCAATGATTATAGAAGGCTCTGGCAGTCGTGTCAGCAGTGATATCTGCTATGGGAATTGCCTCTGGCCACCGGGTGAAGCGGTCTATGCATGTCAGAATATATCTTGAGCCTTCTGATGGTAATAGCGGTCCAACAATGTCGATGTGGACATGAGCAAAACGCTTGTCTGGCACAGGAATTTTTTGGATCGGGCTCTTTGTGTGACGCTGAACTTTGGACTTTTGGCAAGAGAGGCATGCCTTAGTCCAGGCAGTTATATCACTGAGCATAGATGGCCATACATATCGCTGTTGAATAAGTTTTTTCGTCGCCCGTATGCCAGGGTGTGACAAGTTGTGGAGTTGCTGAAAAACAGGTTGCCGGAAGGATGCAGGTAGATAAGGGCGAACAGTTCCTTGAGATGTGTCACAAAAGATTGAAGTTTGTGGGTCTAACTTCAAGGGTTGAAAGTTGAGACTGCTGGCACTAGGATTCGACAAAAGTGCCTGTAATTCTTGGTCATTCTCCTGTGCTGCTGCGATGGACGAGAAGTCAATGGCAGAAGGAATGGTAATGTCGTGTATGCGTGATAAGGTATCTGCCACGACGTTTTCCGATCCCTTGACATGTTTAATATCGGTGGAGAACTGTGCGATGAAGTCCAGTTGCCTGAGCTGTCTTGGAGAGGATGAGGAATTTGTAGTAAAGGCAAAGGTGAGAGGTTTGTGATCTGTCTGGATCTGGAACTGTCGTCCCTCCAAGGAATGTCGAAAATGTTTCACAGCTGCATAGACGGCTAGAAGTTCTCTATCGTATGTGCTGTATCGAGTTTCCGTAGAAGTGAGCTTCCTTGAGAAGAAGGCGAGGGGTCTGATGCCGTGTGGAGTTTCAGCTTGCAGAGTGGCGCCAATGGCCATATCTGAAGCATCGGTTGCAAGAATGAGTTTGTCATTATCTGTGTGATAAGACAAGGTAGTGGCTTGAATCAGGTCCTCTTTGCAGCGTTCGAAAGCTGCGCTAGCTTCCTCGGACCACACAACTGGGCGATTGTCCTTCTTCTTGCTATCTTTTAGGAAATGAGTGAGAGGAGCTTGTCGGCGGGCGGCTGCTGGTAAGAATCTTCGGTAAAAATTAATCATGGCCAGGAAACGTCGAAGCTCGGCCACAGTTTGGGGTTTTGGGAAAGATGATATGGCTTCAACTTTTTCAGGAAGTGGGCGAACCCCGTCTTGGGTGATCAGACAACCTAAGAATTTGATTTCTGATTGGCCGAAGATGCACTTAGATGGGTTGAGTGTGAAACCGAAGTGTTGCAAGCGATTAAAGACTTCTTTCAAGTGAGAAATGTGTTCCTCTTCGTTTGTAGAACCGATCAGGATGTCATCAAGGTAGGCAATGCAGTAGTCTAAACCTTGAAGAGCATTGTTAATGCATCTCTGAAAGGTCTGCCCAGCGTTTCGGAGGCCAAATGGCATAAAAACAAACTCGAAGAGTCCAAAAGGTGTCGTCACCGCCGTCTTTGGTATGTCGTCAGGAAAAACAGGGATCTGGTTGTAGGCGCGTGTGAGATCGAGAGTGGTAAAAATTTTTCGCCCAGCTAACAGATGTGTGCAGTCCTGGATGTGTGGGACAGGATAGCGGTCCGGAACTGTGACAGCATTCAGGCGTCTGTAGTCACCGCAAGGTCTCCAGTCACCGCTTTTCTTTGGAACCATGTGCAAAGGACTTGCCCAAGGACTTTTGGATGGACGGATGATGCCTTGTTGTAGCATGAATTGGAATTCTTCCTTTGCCGAATTTAGGAGAGGGGTGCTGAGACGTCTGGGCTTGGAAAAAACTGGAGGGCCGGTGGTCTCAATATGGTGATATACCTCGTAACTGGGCCTATCACCATTGAGACCCGAGGTGTTTAGAAGAGCGGGATAAGCAGACAAAAGTTTGTGGTATTTTGAAGATTCAGTTATTAACATAACTTTCTGAAGTGGCTCCGTAGAAATTTTTCCTGTGACCGAGATGTTGGTTGTGGGGTCCAGAAGTTGCCTGCGCCGGACGTCGACAAGTAAGTTGAAGTGTCTCAAAAAGTCAACACCAATGATAGGATTTGAGACGTCAGCGACTATAAAAGGCCAGGAAAATGATCTTCGTAGGTTTAAGTTGAGAGTTAATAACTTCGTTCCGTAAGTTGGAATAGGAGTGTTGTTAGCTGCATATAAAGTCAGTTTTTCTCTTTGGGTATTAAAATTCTTAGGGCGAGGAATGACGGACACGTCAGCCCCAGTGTCAATAAGAAATTTCATGTTTAGAGCATTGTCGACCACATAAATTCGGGAAGTGCCGCGGTCAGCCATCGTGGCCACCTGTGACCGCGATGCTAGTTTTCCGGTTGACGGAAGGAGCAAGGTGGTGTACACTTTTTAGCTTTTGATCCAAAATTTGTATGGTAAAAACATAAATTATTGGAGGGCTCTTTGTATTGGCGGTTCCGTCCCCTGGATGGACTACGTCGCCTGCTGTTATTTCTATAGTGGCGCTGATTTTGCCTAGAACGTGCGTTTTGATGAACAATGGTTGAGAGTTCGCTCACTTGTTTAGTCAATTGCGATATTTGTGCTTCAAGGGTGCTCGTCGGAGGAGATGGTTGCAAGCTTGTGGAATTTATGGTTGAAGCATTAGTGAGGTCTGAAATTTTGTCCGCTACTGCGGCAAGTTGAGGGAGATCATCACTAAGTGCAGCGAGAATGCTTTGCGTGCTTGTAGGAAGTCTGGAAAGCCACAAGGATCGTAAAATAGCTTCTCCTGCCGTTGCGCCAGCAAGGGAACGCATACGGGTAAGCAATTGTGAGGGGCGTTGGTCGCCAAGTTCGAGGCCTTGCAAAAGTCTGCGGAGTCTGGATTCTTCACTTTCTGAATGCAAGTCTATTAGACGAGCTTTAAGGTTTTTGTATTTATCCTTGGTCGGAGGCTGCAAGACAATGTCAGAGACAGTATTGAGCACGTCAGATTCAACCGCAGAAATTACATGGTTAAATTTGGTTGAATCTTCAGTAATGCCAGAAATTGAGAACTGTGCCTCGAGCTGTGCAAACCATAAGGTTGGATTTGCTTTCCAAAATGGTGGGGGTTTGACAGAAACACGAGACACACTAGCCTGTTTTTCGACCTCGTCGTCACTCATGGTGATACGAAATATAGGAATGAGCCACAAGAAATTATACAAGAAACAAATCAGAACACAAGAAAAAAATGAATTTCCCAGGGACAACCTTAACAACAATGATCAAAAGGTAATCAAAATGTAGGAAAGGAAATTAAGACTGCTACCAATAAGTACATATGATGCAATACAATTATGAAAAATTATGAATTAAAAAAAGCAACAATTTTAAGCAATCAATAGAAAATGCGAATATGTAACTTGTAATATAACACAATGAAACAAAGGAATAGAAAAAAATAGCAAGGCATGAAAAATAACACAAATAAATAAAAATGGATAGCAAAATATGGAATGAAATAAATTAGCGTTTAACGATCCGATGGCAATAATGAAAAAATGAAAAGAATGGAACGAGCTTACTTAAGATGATTGAAGTACGCATGGAATTCAAACGGTAAGAAACACAAAAATATATATAAATAACGATGTCGGCAACGATAAAGCACAAAGCACCTTTAGTAGAGCACAAACACGTTCAGTAAAACAGTATTGTCCGCTAAAACGAAAGCAGTTTGGCACCAGCACGAGTATTTTCATCGGTGAAGGCGATCTGTCGTAATTCACAAATTCCTTGATTTTCAGTCGAAATAATGATGAATATTTCACGTACGATGATATGGCGAGCCATTGAAAGATGATATATTATCAGATTAGAAGGCAGCTACACGATCGAAACGGATAACTAACTGTCCGTGGAAGCGAATGCTTGCCGGTTCGAGAATAAATGCACGTGTTCTATCTTCTAAGAGTCACCAATTTGGCTAATTGTAGTATGCACGATCTATCGGCCTGATAACATCTTAAACTAAAGCCAATAAACGAAAGAGATCCATCAGAAGGTTATAAACATAAACGATATTTAATTTACACTATATACAAATGTGATACACATAGGGCGCGATGGTGACGATAGCTACGGTCGGAGTTTTTTGTCCGACTGACAGTTCGTTCTTTTTTCCCTGAATCACTGGTGCGGTACTGCCATCTGGTGTCTATGTTGGATTTGACATCTCTTGAATCTATTGTATGAAAATTAATCGTATGGCTCCTTAAATGTGCTACATCTTTTTAGTGATCGACATAGAATCGTGAGGAAATCAATAAACTGAACAACGATATTTCTTCTGACCATTGGAGGAGAAGGCTTTAAAGGTATTTAAGTTCTAGTCAATTTTCTAGTTTCATATATAGTCATTTTCTAGTTTCATACTCATCAGTAAACATGACATTGTCCCAGTCTGACACAGTCCAATTGACATGTTCCCGGCACTACTTTAATGGTGCCCCTCTTGATTGGACGGATAGACAAACACAAACTTGAGGTACCCTAGACTAAACTTGAGGTACCTTGAGGCACAGTCCACTCATATGTAATCTTCGGCGTATAGTAGCTGCAGATATCACCTTACCAATGGACGCTTTAACCATACATGTCACACGTGTGGAGGTCTCTCTACGATTCCATTTGGCTAAAATCTCAATATATCGATCTTCTGCGGGGTTTGTAACCCTTGGGCGATCGGCAACGGGCCTTACGACCACTGCCTGTGTGGTTTGAAATTGTTACTATTAGCGTGAAATTACAGATAGATGAACGGCAAAGAAAAGGACAACATCTGAGATCGACTGTCCTGCTTCAATGCGCCTCACAGCACACCAGCGCTCAAAATCTTCTATTCGTCTTCTGAAAGTCATAGAAACATGTTTGTCTCGAAAACAAATTGTACGAAAGTTTTAAACATGGTCTATCAACTTCCTTAACCCTTCAAAAAATTTTTATCTTATAAGACTGCCCTTTTTGCAAATTTCTTGCACGAAAGCGCGATTGGTTGTTACCTAACATATTTGCAGACTTCCATCGTCCTTAACTTTTGGAAGTGAGTGTATATATATATAATGAGGGGGAAATTTTAAATACCTCCATAAAGTTCGGTTTAGAGAAATCCCCAGGCTGGCCCCAATTAGGCTAATGCGGTCCTTGTGATTATCGCCAAAAAGAATAAAACTATGACATTTAACCCAAGAATCCAACTTTAGATTTCGGGGTAGTTTCATGGTTAATAATTTACAGGACAATAGCAAATGAAAAATAAAATATAATAAAACTAAACATAAAATTTTTTGATTTCGATTATAATTTTATTTCAAATAGATAATAGGTTTACATGGTCACAAACTTTTATCACAAATATAAGAAAAATCAAACTTACAAATACCACAACTTTCTTAAAACATCCTTGATTAAAAGAAAAATTACAGGTTTGTTGATAAACAAAAATAATAATAAAACGGTAATGATTAAACTTTAAGAATCGAAGTTACAAAATATGTAGTAATTAAGGAAATTTAATCTCAATTAGTAAGTAAATTCTGAACTAAACAGCTTAGAAAAATAGTCATGTCATTTTGAATTTAATTTGCTATAATATATTTTAACAAAATCTTGACAGGCGCAAGTTTGTTGGTAGCTTGGCTACCTTTATAGGACTAATAATGGCTCATCATGGCATACTGAAAACTTGTCACCCTCTATTGGTCCAGTATTGGCTTATCTTCGCATTTCTTGGACTGTGAAAATCTTGGCGCCCATTATTGGTAAAATATTGCGGTTATCTTGGAAAGATTTCCGATATTTTGAGCCAAGCTATTTGTTACTTAGCCTCAAGCACATAAAATTTATGCTATATTTAGGATTTTTTGTACACATGTAATCAAATATATATTGATCAAAAACTGACATTCTTGCCGCATCTGAGATATCTAAAAAACTTCACCTATAGAACAATATCTTTGAATAAAGATTTCATATACTAAAAGGACTAAACGACTAAGGGTTAAAAGGACCAAGGACTAAAAGGAGTAATACTAAAAATTATCCATACAGCAATAGTGGAAAAGATCCTTCCTCTACAAGCTTATATTTCCTAAACTTAGGCGTTTCCACTTAGTAAATGTAAATTTCTTAGAATTCAAAGATCTTTCTTTTATTACTAATAACTAGAACATATAGAACAACATTCACAAGGCCATTAACTATAATAATCTAGAATTCCATCTCTTATTTTAGTATTGAAAATAACAGCTCAAAAAAGAGCAAGGCTATTCCAGCTAAATGTACCTATGACCATAGGCGGCAAATAGGGGGACAACGGGAACTAGTAACCATTCTTTGTTTCATGGAGTACCTATAATTGAACTCCTACCTCCATTCTACGAATTTATAAATTAAACATTGGAATAAATCTGTTGGTGTATTAATATTTAAGTTGCTTCTCTTAATAAAGATGCGGAAATAGAAGGAAAATATTACATGTATGCATTTCAATGAGATATTTAAGATAAGATATAAAAATATATTAATAACTAACTGTTTTTTCTTCTTTTTATTTGTTTTTTATTTAATTTTTTTATTTTATTTTAAATATAATCTTAAAACAAAAGTAAATATACACATTGAAAGAGGAAAGAAATAATGAGGAATAAAGGGAAAGGAAAGATACTGGATAAAGAATCGGTGTGACCACAACCTCAAATTTTGATAAAATGATTTGATTTGAAATGGGTGATGAACAAATGATTTTGACTTTTCAGTTATAATAGCTATTCTTCCTGTCTTATTACTCTTTTCTTGACTAGTCCAGGAATGCATCTGATTATTATTGCATCGAAAGGAGAAACTTTCTTACATTATTAGAAGTAACATCACAGTACTTGACGTCACCAAACCTCTAGTATGAAAAAGCACGAACTGACCTTGACCCTGATTGTCTGGGAAGGATTCCTGTTTTCATTACTGAAAAAGAGCTGCAGAATACAATGATTAAAGCGTATTTTCTTCAATTTCATCAATCATGAGCTCTAAAAAGCATCGTTGGACAATTGGAGACTTTTCCGCAAAAAGCTTAGCATGGTTGAAAATGTGAATAGGCTTTTGGATTCTGTAGAATATCAACAGAATGCAACAGGACTTCACTAAAGAGAGGACGAATGAGATGATGAATTTAAAGTTGTGCATCTGAAAATGTACAAGTAAGTTCTATAATTTTGCCTGTAATCCATAAAAGAAACACTGATAATGGTCTTCAAATTGCCAACAAAAGAAAAAATTTATAGATGTAACTTTAGGTCCTTATCAACCTGAACATTGTTTGTTTTTCCACTAGATGAAAAACCGTAAGTTTAGAAAAAAGTGATACAGTATGTACAGGTGGTTATGAAATATCAGTATATAAATAGTGTTTTTTTTGGGGGGAGGTACAAAGAATACTCAGATTCTGATAAAGGATGCATTGAATCTGCATTTATAGTTAAGGGGTTCAGTTACAGTCGTAAACAGTTCAAAAATTTTAATCTCATGAGAGTCCTGCAATTCTCATATAAACTCAGAAAGCTGGGAAAGTTCTATGGAAAGTTTATCATCAAGTTCTATTTCCGCTAAGCTTATAAGCAGTATGCAAAAGAAGCTGACATAAACCTCAAATATATGGAAAAGTCTGTGAAACTATTTTTATGTGCATGACAAAAAATTGCTGTGAGTGGACGCGATGAAAAATTTTTTAATTATATTGCAAATTTTTGGAACTGATTGATATGAGAGCATTCGATTGTATATCAGTTGGAAAAGTTTTTAAAAGTAAAGAGAAATCCTAATCTTATGTACATGAAACTAATTAAAAGGAGATACTTAATCTCGCCAAATCGCACAAATCTGCAACTACTTTCAAAATAAAATAAGAGCCTTTTTATTGGTTGCTGAAACTCAAGATACTTTCAATCATGAGCAAGTGGTTGTAATTTTTAGTTGCATAGATAAAAATTTGGAAATCCACGAATCTTTTGATATATTTTACAGGATTGAGAAAGTTGGTGTGTGAGTTGAGAATTTTTTATAATTTTCTGAAAGAAGGGATTTCAGTATTTCAGTTAAATCTTTCAGATTTATGACCCCAATACTATAATGGTGCGCTTAATATGCGAAGAGTGTACAATGGTGTAGCCGTACGGAATTATTGCAGAATAATCCAATAACAATTTACCCTCATAGTTATCCACATATCTTAAATTTTTGTTTAGTTAGGCACATTTTCATCCATTCTGGCAGTGCAAAATGCATTCCAAAAACTTAATGCTTTGTCCATACAAATATGTTTTATAGAAGCTCATCATCTTAAAATTAGTGATATTGGAAAAGGAGAGTGGAAGTTATAATGGCTTTATAATTTTGAAGCTGATTTTAACATTCAAAGAAATACCTGAAAGTGATGCTTTTAACGAGGGAAAAGCCAATACCCTTTTAACATGCTAGAATATTTATTCACTCTCGAATGCAATATAGACTTTCAAAAAAACTTCAATCGCATTATTTCAGTTTTGATATTGTAAAAATGTTACCTAAAGTGACAATCAAAACTCTTAATTCTCACCGCAATGACGTGTTTTAATAAAATGTGGAGTTATGTGATCAAACTATCTTGGACGAAGAAATATTAAATTATATAAATATTAATAATAATTTCCTCGGGATATAAAATCCCGAGTAAATTGGGCAAGTCCCCGCAATAATACTAAATATCATATTAAAATTCTATATGAAGTTATAGATTCAGTATCTAAAAGAATTCGAACAAAATTTAAATAAAAATGTTTAAATCACCTTTAATTCCATATTATCTACGTCAGATGTATACCAAGACTAGCAGAATATTTAAACACAATATTTAAATTTCAATGCCAAGCTCCTTAATAAACTGAGCAAGATTTGAAGATTTGAAATCTTGCTCAAGATTTCAATTTCAAGATTTTCAAGATTTCTTTTTCAAGATTTGAAATTTTTCACGAGTCGCAATTAAATACGTATTTAAAAATATGCAAAAAAGGTATTAATTATTTTTTATTATTTTTTTACAGAAATTATATTTGTTGAAAAACCTACAAATAAAACTTTAAAATTTGGGGAATTGGTGACAGCACTTCTCAATAATTCTTTGAGATGCTGGTTAGTTAACACAAATCGGTGTTTGAATTTCAAGAATTTTAGATGAATAAAATGATTCAAGTACGTTGTTCCGAATGCTGAAATAATTCTACAAGCAGGCTTTAATTCAGGTTACTTCGATTCTGGTACAAATTTCCAAAATTCAGTAATTGGTGTCCTTATATTTTATTTACAGTTTGCAGTAATTGGTGTCCTTGTATTTATATTTACCATGTGTAACACTGTTTCTATAAAATCAAGATATTTTAAATATTTTGTACCCACATATGCTCTTGGTTAATTATGCAGTGAATCGATATGAATTGTGGAATTTGAGAGTGATTTCTTAAAAGCTCAATATGACTGATTTTTTTACCAAGCAATGCCGGAGCTCCATCTGTTACGGTGCTTATATTAGTTTTATTAAGAGGCTCATCAAAAATTTTCATGGAATCTAAATGCATTTTTAATATCTACACTGCGGGTTGACTCTTGAAGCGCTACTAAATCTAACAACAATTCTTCTTTAACAATGATGTCAGGTGAAACAATACGTATGAAAACTGCCAATTGTGGAAGAACTGTGATATCCATCGATTTGTCAAGGGCTAAGCTGAATACAACGACAAAACTGATTTTGGCCACATTTAGCTTGATTGATAAGGGTCAACAAAACTGGCTGTTGATTTAAATTTGATTTTAAAGAAAAAACAAGTTTATCTGATCTTAATTTGGAATTTGATAGATACTGATTAGAAAGCTGGGGGTAATTGGTTTCGTAATGTCGAAGTAAATTGCTAGATTTAAAACTTTTGACCTTAAACTTACAAATAACACATAATAGTTTTCCGTTATTGTTAATAAAAACGAAATTCTCCTCCCACTCATTAGTAAAATTTCTAATTTTTTTTTATTTTCGTTCTCTGACGTCATATTTTGAAAAGAATGGGAAATAAATAAGAAAATCTACAAAATACAAGTTTTGTGTTATGTTGTTGTTGTTGTTGCTTATCCTCCATGTCTGACGGAGTCACACTAGATCCACGAGTTCGTTGACTGTAAGGAACGACGGACGATGCAGCATCAAAATCAACAGTCAACGAAGTCATTGGAGAGGGAATGTGCAGCTTCTGTTAGGCCAAGGCCCTGAGCACCAGGAGGTGGAAGTCTGTCTTGGCTCCTTCGCCTACTGTTATTTAGCTGGGCATAATGGAATGGCCTTCACGCCTTGGGTGGCCCTACCAGGAGTAAACTCCCGACGTACTTCGCCCATTCCGCCCAGGGTCACCCTCCCGCCACGATGAGGCAAACAGTAGGACTTGGGAGGGAGTTTTGTGTTATAAAAACAATAACAAGTGTTACATTCTACGAAACAAACTATAGTTTGTTTCGTAAATTAACTATATATAGTTAATTTACCAGAAATTCCAGATTATAAATAATATCCATTGTAAAAGTGATACTAATGGTTTCCTCCAGATCACACAATATCAACTGTTCTTTGTAATGAAAGTTTACAAATTCAAAATGGGTGGATTACGCCTATGTTTGTTTGTTCGCGCAGTTTTCGATGAGTCATATCACTTTTAAATTGGACGGAAATGAAGTGTTACAACGTTACATTTAGACTTTCACATTTCTTATCAGTAATTTAAAAGATATTTCGAAACACAAAGAAAAATATTTTTTTTAAATATTATAACACAAAAATGAACAGGGAACTCTGATACTTTTATCAAGAGCCACAAATAATCATTCAAAGAGCCGCTGGTTAGCCAAACCTGTTCTACATTCGTGTCCATAAATTAAGGATAATGCAAGTTCAAGCAAAGAAAATGACAAGCATAACAAATGTGACTTAGTAAAGTCTATTAAACAAAAGATAAAGAGCAAAAAAGATGCTATATGTTTGACATCATTTATAAAATCTGCGATTTTTACTCCTTGGAGCATATTTCAAAAAAGAACCTATTTACAAAAACCAATAGAACATGGTTGGTATGATAGTTAATACATAGTATGCTGCCCCCAAAAGATGCAATACAACGCCTAGGCATGCTGAGTATCAAATTATCGATCTGATCATGGGGAACATTACACCATTCATCAAGCAATGCTCTCCGAAGTTCCGGTATACATGCGAGAGGGGGTTGACGGGCTGCAATTCGTCGGCAAAGCATGTCCCACACACATGATCCATTGGATTCAAGTCCGGTGAGTATGCTGGCCAGTCCATACAGGTGATATCCTCCGATTGAAGGCATTCGTCTACAATGTTCGTACGGTGAGAACGGGCGTTGTCATCCATAGACAAAAATTCTGCACCCATGGCGCCCCGAAACAAATGTACATGTTGTTTCAGAATGACATCCCTATAGATGTGACCTGTCATGGTTACATTCTGAACATGCAGGTTAGTTCTGGAACCCAGAATAATTCCTCCCAAAACGAGCAATCCTGCACTACCGTAACGGTGTCGTTCAATAGTATTCTCTTGGTGATAACGGGTACTTGGCTCTTTCCATATCAAAGTCCGGCGAGAATCAGACTGAAAGCTAAACCTGGACTCGTCGGAAAACATTACAAGACCACTGTTGCGGTGTCCACAATGCATCCTCTCTACTCCAGGCTAACCGCAGGTGACATTAAGTGAAACATCTGACAGGCCTACGAGCATATAGACCTATGTATACTAAGCGTCTGTACACGGTCTACCTTGAAAATGTCGTACCGGTAGCTGACGAGACAGGTCTGATGCTGTGCTCCGTCCTTTTCTTTTGGTCAGTAACTGCCAAATACCGGTCCTCATACCGCGTTGCAACTCGGGGGCGACCTGTGCTGTAACGTCTATTGACATTACCATCATCTTGGAACCGTTGTCAAAGCCGGGAGATGACACTCTGGGCGATTACAAGTTCCTCGGATACTTCCAGCTGTGTACGTCCGATAATTCTACAACGGAAAACATCATCCAAATGCTTCTTCCTTGTTCCATAACTATGCGGTTATTGCACGGAAAGGCTTTTAAAGCACTTGTGAACAATTTTACTTCTTTGCAACCTTCCTTATATACCCCTCTCTTACTCTCTCGTCATTGTGACGTACTATCGGCGCCATCTGGTGTTATTTGCATAGTATTCTTCAAGATGTGTGATAATTCTACATGTAAAACTTTTATTTTAGAGTTCAATTTCTCAGTGATTCTGAAATATCCTTAATTTATGGACATGAGTGTATTAACTTGCAGCATGATCTGTTGTGTTGAGCTACAGCTGCTTTATTAAATGATATAAACAAAATGGAAAATTGTAATTTTAAATAGCTTATAACATTTTTTCAGGAAAAACACCTACAAAATACAGTCTCTAATAAAATTAGTTAAAACTATTTTGCCTATACCAATAACTTCAGTCAGCTGTAAGAGATTCTTTTCAAGATTCAGAAGATTGAAAATTTATCTTCGAAATACCATATAAAAGGCATGTCTTTTGCTGTTGAGAAGGTCCTCTTGATTATAAAGATATTGCAAAAACTTTTCATTTTTCCCCAATCTAACAACAAAATCTTAAAAACTTCCTTAGAAGATAATATATATTTTTTAATTCAACAAAAAATATGTTTCTGTAATGTAAAGCCATCATGAAATATGAACAGGCAGGAAATCGCAATTCTATCTCTCCACTAACCTCCAACAGTATTGTAGTTAGATTTAAAAATCGTAAAATTAAATTGTGTCAGATATCACTTTTATTTTCTAAATCCTCAACCCAAATAAATAAATAAAACACAATTGTGGACGCGCTTGCAAACCTTTAATTCATTCCTCATTTCAATCGAATTTTGACTCTAAAACTCGCATTTCTACCAAATGAAATGCTGTTTCTGCGTAAAATAACAAGAGCTAATGAATTCTTAAGAATTTTTTTTTCCATATTTTGAGCAAACAAATAGCATTCTGCACATAAGGCACATTCAAACGAAACAGAGCAAACTTCAGTTACGATGGTTTATACCTATGCTAATGATAGACAATTACAAATATTTGTTAAATTAAATGGTGTTTTGTAAACTATTATTGCTTTGTACTGCCTTCTACTCAAATGCAATATACTTCTATGTTAAGTTATAAATCAATGTATTTAATATATGTGTCTAATATTTATTCGCCAGAATGATTAATTTTTTATTAGAATTAAGAATGACTACAAAGAATAAAATGACATTTAATCAGAATGTTGTAACATTAACTATGCTTCACTTTGAAATTTTAACAGACGAGAACTTTCGATTTCGTTATGTGCCGATGTAAGAGGCACAAGAGGCATAGTGGGAGTGTGTCGGAGCGAGAGAAACGGTGTGTTTGTAAAAAGACGAGTGGTAGCGGAGGTACAGCTTCCAGGCAATGTAAAATACATGTTTCAAATAATGTAAAAAGAACCATCTAAATTTGTTTGCGTCAATAATTAATGTTACATTTGTTAATGTAAAATAAATGTGTCGCAAAAATGATGATATTTTGGTATTACTGAACGATCCTGGAAACGACAGGTTCGTGAAACCATCATTCAGCTATTGTTGAGCAAGAGAAAATAAGCTGCTCCCTTCTGTTTTTTACACACGCATATTTATATGTCAAAGTAGCTGTTTGGGAGTTTAATGTATCATAAAATAGAAATATGCTCCAATTTTTTAAAAAAAGTCCTCACTAGATGTACACACTTGTCTAATGGTCAGTGTGCCTGACTGCAGATAAGGAGGTCCTAGGTTCGAATCCCGGTTCGAGCATGTATGTACTTTCTCTTTCTATCTATCCTGTCTTTGCCCCTTCCTTGTATGAACGAGGTGTGAATGGTTGCCTACCCTATAAACAGGTTCCTAGGGCATGTGTGTACTGAAGAAGTCGGACTCCACACCAAATATAGTTCAGTTGGAAAAGTGGAGCAGCGCACCCCATATTGCCAGCCTAGCTGGCACACGACAACCACAACAACAACTAGATGTACACATACTTTATAATGGCAATCGTCTATTACATTTTTTTTCACACAGTATCAAAATTCTACTATAGTAGAACATATTATACACATTAGATACAATAATTTAATAAAACAATTTATAATTTAATAATGAAATATAATATACATAATGGTGTACTATTTTGATTATAACTTAATACTTATTTTATAAGCAAAATATTAAACATTTTTCATATTACTATCATAAAGAATCGTCTATTTTTATGGGGAATTTAAAAGAAATATAATTTTTTTAAATAACATACAAAAGCATAAATATTAATTAATGCTGCAATTATCATACAAAAGTTTCAGTGAAATACTTCCACACTGGATGTGAAATTAAACACATTTAAACAAAAAACATCAACTTACATAACATTTTATTGAATTATATCAAAATACAAACATCAACACAGAATATACATAATATAGACAAAGCATAAAACAAATACTTCAAAGAATAATTTCAAATAAATAACATTCTATGTTTAAAAAAATGGATTCAGTGGCTATTCAATATATAATTATCTTTCCTCAATGTTACCAATTAATAACATTCTAATTTTTGGTATTGAAAACTTAAAATATTTCAATAAAAATTATCAAACTTATGATTTCTTACAAATATGTTGAAAAATGATTCAATAGCTGTTTGATATATAACTAACTTTCCTCAACATCAGCAATTCATATTTTAATTTTCAGCAAGAAAATCACTTAATTTCTCTTAAATAACAGAAAATACATTTCCCTTTCAGCATTGAAAATGGAAAATATAAGAAGTTTTAACAAAAAAATCACTAGGCTCATTAAATTATATATAGAAAATCTAAACAGTTGGTAACAATTTTAATTTAAAAGACATTGACTCTTATTTGCTAACAATTATAAAGAAACTAATGAAAATTATTTTACAACAAGCTGAAAAACAAGGAAATAAGTTTCTTTCAGTGAATATGGGCTGATAAACACACACAATGAAGATTAGCAATGTTACTTTGTATGACAGCATAAATTAATATGAAGTAAAATATTTTAAATGAATAAAATAAATTTTTAATAGTTTACATGAAATTCTAAATACATATCAACTTATATACAACATTCCTACAATAGTTGATAATACAATTAATGATTTTTGGAATAATTTGCTTTTTAAAAAATGGGTTGTAATGTTTTTTATGCAAAACAGCAGAGTTTTGAAACTCATATCTAGAATTCTTATTTTAATTGATAATACTGGCAGACTTAAAGAATAAACTTATCTGAACAAATGAATGAATTAAAAAATTTTAAGGCAAGCAGCCCCATTTGAACTTTCCCAATAACTCTATTTAATTCATTAAAAATCATGAATTTAAAACTAATTACATTGAAATCAAATTAAATATTTTAGAGTTAGAGTCAAAACAAAATTATTTAATATCAAATGTTACTGGTTTCAGTCAGAACATAATTAGAAATGTGTATTCAATGTCTCTCAATGTAACAAAATAATGCTTTTAACACTAATTTTGAAAAGTGCAATATATTGATTACACAATTATATATATTTGCAGAAAAGTTAATAGTTATTTTTTCAACATTTTATTTTTCCTTGAACGATCTGAAAAATAGCTAGCAAGAAATAACTAATTGAAAATTACATGATAAAAATTACTAGTAGAATTATACACATTTCAATTTGAAATAAAATTAAACTAATATAGGAAAATAGCAGAATTGTTAAATGTCTAAAAAAAATTTATAAGAATTGTAATTTTAAAAATAATTTGATATTTTTGTATCAAAATAGATGAAGTATGAATGAATTGCAAGTATGAATGAAAACAGCACTGTATAATATGAAAATAAAGCATTTAGCTCAAATTGCACATACTAAAGAATTTTGCACTGTTTTTTAATAATGGTTAAAGAAAAAATATTTTACATACTTTAATTAAGCAGACTTAAGTGCAGAAACATAAATTTTCTAAAAATCAACACACATATATAAAATACTCATTTCAAACAAAAAAAAAATAAAAGTCAACAAAACAACTTACTTCATTCATCAACATTACCACAACAGACATTTTTAATAGTTTGCTTGTGAGCCTGGGTCTTCCTCAGATTTTTCTATTATACCCTTCTTTCCCTTACTTTATTAATTTAATAAAAATTTTAATTATGAATCAAATAAAATGATATAAAGGTCAAAATTTTCCCCCCATTTTGACCTTTATATTAATTTTTATGAAAATAGTTTTATCTTTAAAAGTATCAAGTTGATACACTGTTTACTGGAAAGAATAAAAAATTTTAACTAACAAAAGTTTAAAAGCAATTAAAACAATTCTTAAATAGATATATATATTTTTTATTTTATTTAAATAGCAGCTAAGTTGTCATTGCTTTTTAACGAGCAATTTGCAACAAGCTCATTATTTTTTCTAAATTTGGGCATATTCATATACAACTTGAAAAACATTCCCCCACAAAATTAGATTGCTTGTCAAAATACTTCAGAAGTAAATGAAAGAAAAGAAATCATTCACCTGTGCAATTTTAGAAACTCTAGAGAAAAGAAACCCTAAATCCTTTCCATTTAAAAAATAATTACAGCAACACGGATTGTAGCCAATAAATAAATAAAACAAAAAAATACAACATTAAATAAATTTTACTATTAAATCCAATCTGAATTGTTTGTCTACAGTCATCTTATGCACACTAATACTGATTTGACCAAGAACTAGTTTCACAAATCACTAAACATTTAATCTTTAAACTATAGGAGGGAAAGCCACAATATTTAGATTAGTCACAATATTTAGCTACTTTTTATATTTAGATTAAAAATGACAATATGACAATAGAGAGACATAAATAAAGCTAAACAAATTTGTTCCGTTAATTTATTTTACAAAAACTATCAAATGTGACTGTGTCTATCAATTTGTAACACTATTTCTTAGCATTTGATAATGTTGAGGAAAGTCGCATATAACCAAAGAAATCAATTTAGCCTTTGTGTAACACAGATTGAAGATTCCTATGGTAAAGAAAAAATATTTTTCTTATGTAACAGGTTGAATGATTGGTTGGGTTTTATAGTACCAAGTCTAAAAATGGACATGCTGCGTCAAACAGGTTGAATGAAGAATTACTCCAAGAAAATTATGAAAATATCAATGATATTTATGTAAATAAACTTAAATATTTGGAACGTTAAAAACAAAGGGGGCAAAATAAGTTTTTTTTTTAAATAACAGATTATTTCTGTTACAAAAGAATATATCAATAATAAAATGAATTACTAATTACATAACTTATAAGCATGTTACACTAATGCCAAATAAAATAAAACATTTTACTTAGTTTGGAAAATTTTTAAAAACAGGGGGTGATACAAAACCAATAAGCAAATTGAGAGACACAAAATGAAGATTGGGAAATACCAATCTTTAATGTACAATAACTGATAAGTAAAATTTTTATGCATTAACCTTGACAAACAACCATTTGAAATGACATCTGATAAAACAAATTGATAATAGAATAATATGTATATTTTTAAATAAAAGCTTAAAAAATCATCTTATTTAAATATGAGAAGATCTCGAAATAATCCTCTGAACTGAAAAAGAAATCTGTAAAATAAATATAACAGTTTTTGCTTAACATACTATTTACATAAGCTGATTGGCATAGTTATGTTTACAATTGCATTTACACACAATATAGTTTTGCTCTTAATAAACTGTCTCGTATTTACGTCTAAATAAATTCAAGGTAATTATCATTTTTTGCTTACCTAACAACATAACTGCAAAAAGGAAAATTAATTTGTGGCAACCAATAATTTAAGAAATATAAATTATAAAAAAAGAATATCATAACTTTTTAAAGTTTATGATTAACAAAACTACACACTAAATAGTCTAAATAATGGATTCAAATCAATATTTATTTTATAAATTTTACTAATACTATATTTATCACAAATAATGTATAAATTAAAAAAATATTTAACACAAATGTTTAACTAATAATCTGCCAATGTTTTGATTTTTAAAACAATTTATTAGTGTAAGTAAAACTTTTTTACTTACATAAAATTTTAATTTACTGAAATACAAATTGCCAAAACTCCAATGAAATGAATTACAATCACAACTGCCCATTATTAAATAAAACTTACAATTCTTTTACACTGTTCCATTATTTAAAAAGATAAAAAAAATATTCTATTTTCTTCCTTAAATAAACTAGAGGATATTTAGAAGCTCATTAAAAAATTAGAAATGCAACATTTCGTAAAAACAGTAATATCCACAAGAAACTACACTATAATGAAAAAACAAAAGAGCTTCTAAGACATTTTTTAAATTGATAAAACTTATGTATGAAATTAATAAAAATATGCCATGTTAAATTTTTGTATGGAAAAAGAAATCTTTTTTAAAGGCAACTGACAAAGGTAATTTTTCGACCATGCACAATCACATCTGTAAAAAAATTTCTAGAACTCAAAATGCAAAGAAATAGCAAAACATACATGTAGTTAAGGCAGTTGTGAAATAATACCACACATTTAATGGTTTGCTTTTTAATTAAAATACTTTAGAAAATATTTACATCATATTACTTATTTAGTCTCTTTTTAGTCTTTTCCTGGCATTTTCAGTTTTATATAAACTCCTAGTTTTTCGCTTTTTCTTCTGAAGTGGTGGACATATATCTTTTGCTGGAATATCCTCACCCAAATCTATGATATCAGTTCTAATAGTATTTTCGGTATCCTTTGATCCAGATGGTTGAAATTCTTTCCCAATAAGCCTGTTCAAACATTCGATTCTAAGATCTTGCTCTCTAGCTTTCTCAAGCTGAGCAGTTACTAGAGTCTGCAGCTCTGCCACTTTTTTTTCGAGATTTTCATTGGCTTTTGTTAAATCAGAAACCTAAATCAATAAAAGCTATCAACTTTCCAAAAAATTCAAATACATTAAGCACAGACAAATATATATTTCAATACTTGCATAAATAATTATGAAAATTAAAGGCAAACAATAAGTAGTTTTTATTTAGGGCTATTACATTAACAGGCCCGAGTAGGTGCCCCATATGGATATTGTCACAAGATGCAATAGATAGGATTTTTGTGTAGAATTATTTTCCTAAAACTATGCTCGTACAATAAAATCTAAAATTATTATTCAAAAAAACAAAACAAAAAATCCTCATCTATAAAAAATATTATACTTTATAAATGAAAAAACAAATGCAATTATTTTCCCTAATTACAATTCCCTAGAGATAAAAAAATCCTAATTAATCTATAAGTATCCCAATATTATTGATAATTTGTATAAATTATCAGTAATATTTGGATGCTTATGGAGACAAATAAAAAACTACCTTATATTCAATTCATTTTTATATTTAACATTAGTAATACACAAATGAAAGTATATCATAACATACTGAAAATTAGTTATAAATACTATTTTTTATTATTTTTATAAAATCCTCCATATAAATCAAAACACATTAAACTCTATAAGTTTTTCGAGCATCAACTATGTGAACTGAAAAACAATTTTTTCCTAAATATCTAGATGTAGTAAAACCTTACTTAAAAGATAACATTTTAAGGGATAAAAAAAAACTCTTGCAAGACAATTTTTGACTTTATTATTTTAAATAAGAGTTTTAATCAAACACTTGTCATGTACCTCTTGTTTTAGAGTTTGAATATCTTTAGTAGCAGTGAGTTGTTTCTGAACTATGTTCTTTGCTTCAGATCTCCATTTATGTACTTTATGTTCACTTACTCCATGCCTTAATGAACTTTTCGAATGAGAAACAGATGCTAAAAAGAAACAATCAGTAGTCTTATTATTTCTTTGCAGCAGCATACTTTGATATAACTTAACAAGTATTTTATCAACATTAATTTAAAATTTAAAAAAATCAAACTTATTTTTACAATAATGGAAATTTTCTCTTTGTGCTAAATTCTTAACTTATTCTGACTTTTTAATTTATAAATAATGAAGATAGAAATTTAGAAAAGTGGTAACATTAAAAATATTTAAATAAAGATTGTTGCTCTGAATGGTTGATTGACTTGACATGCACTGCATTAATATAAATTACTGAAAATAATAAAATTCTGTGATTTTTTTATTAGTTTCCTAAAAGAACTAACTTGACTTAAATATGCAACATTGCATATTTGCAAATTTAGAATATTTCAAACAAAATAGTTTGCTCACTATAGTTTGTCAAAGCAAAATAAAAATGACATAAAAAAAATTCAAAACAGTTCAATAATTTTGAAAATTTAAAAATATAGGATGTATGTTTACTTTTCCATATATGAAGAAACAAAATTCAAATCACAAGAAATTGTAAAGTTCTTAGTCATCCTACAATCAATCTTTGCACATATGGTAACAGTGACTTACAATTTAAAATGTATTTTCAACCATTACAATAGCTATGTCCCAGGTAATTTTCAAATTCACAAATGTTGAATTAATGGCCAGAAACATGGACAGTTCAGATATCAGGTTAGATTTAAAAAAAGAAAAAAATTAGGGGTAAAGTTTTTTGACAAATATTATCAAGATCATACCAAACTGATAGAAAATCCAATACACATTAACAAAAACATACTTTTAAATTGCTAAACTCAAATGTACTAAAAAAAGTTTGGAGAAATTGTGTTTTTAAACTATAGGGAAAACATGTTAAAAATAATAATGGAAATCTAAAATAATTATAATATAGACATAAAACATCTTATGTATCAAATGTTGACATGCTTTTTGGAATTCAAAATAATAAAATAAATATTTTATATTCAAGAAACACATAAATTTAAATTACAATTTAGATTAAATATATAATTAATATAAAAACATCTTTTAAAAGCTAAGTCCAATATTTAGGAAAAGTGATAGTTAATTTATAAAATTTCACTAGGAACTAGAAATACACTGTAAAAACTGCCCAAAATGTGAATAAATGGCTTTCCAATTAAACAATGACAAAATAATAATAATAATTTTTAAATTTTTTAAGCTGAAATCTAGTAGCTGAATAATATGTTACAAGACAAGGAATGCTCTTTAATTTAATAGTTAAGTTATTAATGCTTGAGAGTGATACTTTTTCATGATATATAAAATATTAAAGTTTAAAAAGATTGTGAAAAAATATTTTTAAATCCTCAACACTGCTTGCTTTTCTTTAACTCTTTGAAATAATTCTTTTCTCTGATAGTTCTTTTCAGTTCCTCTAATTCATAACTATTTATTTGATAATTTACTAAATATCCATACTTTTTCTAGCTTTTTAAGTTATCAAAGTTCACATTAATTATATCTATGAATAAAGCTAATCTTGAAAATTAAAATTTACCATGTATAAATAATTTTAAAATTACTGTCATTATAAAGGAAAATTTTCATACTGAAGAGAGTAGAAAGAAACTTTTCAAGAACATGAATTAGCTTTTAGCTTTATCAGCCTCTTAATTAAATGAGTTCAATTAAGAGAGAAATTAAACTAAATATCTGTAGATAAAACAATTTAAAAATTTGGAATTTTTCCTTATTTTAAGTACTTTTAAAATTAAAAAAAATTTTTAACATTAACTTAAAATCTAATGGGAAATTCCCTAAATGATAACTGGTGTAGTATGGATAAATATACAAATTGTTAAACTGAAGGTTAAGTGGTAACAATTCAATAATCAAAGATAGAAAAGAAAGAAGGCATAATATAAAATTTTAAGGAAAATTTCTAAAAACATTTATGAAAACTTTTAAATACAATTCTTTATATTGCAACAAATTATTTAGGTAAAATTTGCATGTGCAATCTTAAAGCTATTTAAATGTATAAATAATAACATATGCGTATCTAAATAATTTGTTATCTTCTAAATATTTACTATATTATACAAAAAAAAACATTAAGAAAATAATCTAATAAAATTACAGCTAAAAATTTGAAAATAAAAAAAATTAAAAGTCATTTACATAATAATCAAAACTTGTTCAATGTTATTGTTATATTAATGACATTATATTCGAACAATTTTAAAAAATTCAAATTCCAATTAACATCTCAAACAAAACAGAATTACACCCACGAGAATAAATGTTAATGCCAGTGATAATTTTGGGTCCAGTTTCTTTACGTTTTCTAAATGCAGGAGAGATTTTCTCATCAAAGTGTTCCATAGCCATAGATGATAAATCACGCAATTCTTGCAACACTTCATGAGCACGTACTGGAGTCTGCTCAGATGTAACATATCTTAGAACTTTATAAATCTCATCCAGTACCTGAAGAAAATATATTTTAGAATTATCAGCTGCACAGGCATTTTTTTATTAAAGGAAATTACAAAAATACTTAGAATAAATAGAATGTCTAGCATTTTAACTTAAAATTATAAAAAAAAATGCATTGTAGATTACATCATAAAAAAAAGGAACATAACAATTTCATGAAATGATAGAATTTATAAAACTAGGCTGTAAAATAATAATTGATAAATTAATTGATGTTGCAAATATGACCAAATCACTATAAATAAGATCTTAAAAAAGAATATTTTCCCCCTTACATTGTATCAATCCCAGCTAAGAAAAATAGTTATATCTATATAATTTTGAATAAATATCTAAAAGTAATCAGAAGAGATACCAGTAGATGTTTTATCTCGTCTTTAAATTTGTATATGATAGCATTTTCCTAAAAATGTACGATCAATTTAAAACTTTAAGCATTTAAACTGCATGTTTATCAACAAGTATCACAAGGCAATATTTAGTAGACATGTTTCAAATACAATATTTAATACAACCTAAGAAAATTACCATTAAAATATAACAAATTGTTATTATGTACTACCGAATCTGGTAACATAAACTAATTCTCATGTTTCTTTAATATTTAAAAATTCTATTCTAAAAGCTTCAAAATTCAACGATAAATTGGTAACTCCACACTGAAAAAAATCATGTATTCTACAGGTATCGTAGTAAATGGCATATTATTTCTTAACTATTACAAAACTACACTTCTTGACTGAATCATTCAATACTGTAATCACAAATAAAAATGAGTTTTGATTCACTCTTGTAAAGCATGATAATTATATTTTAAAAGACTTAACTAAAACTTATCTTCTATTATAATATCAATATAGTGGCTTGTACTTTTACAAGAAAATAGATTAACACATCTCATTTTAATTTAAAAATTAAAAAAGATAAATGATTAAATTTATTGCTTAAAATAATATATATAAGGTTCTTACATTGATATTTACTTTTAAAATTATTTAAAATCTTGGTGATTTTCCTGCATGCTTAATATTTTAAGTCATCAAATTATAATAAGCAGAAATTATTTTTTTAATCTTCTTGTCAACATAAAATCATCATCTTGCCACTTTCACTTTTTACTCTTATTTATTCAAAATTAATTGGATAAAATCAACATAAAAACTACATTAAATTTAACAAAAAATATAAACCTAAATAAACTTATATAAAATAACTTCAATATTAGAAGCAACAATAATTCCCAACAAATAGCTTAACTGATAATATTTATTAATGTTTTTTATGCAATAAAACATGGGGGGGGGTTCAAAGCTAGAATTACAAAATTGATTTATTGACCAATTAGCCTTTATTTTGGTGGGCAAAAATTAATTACACAGGATTGACAATAGTCCAAACAACTCCAAATTTGAAATCCAATAAAATATCTCACATGCTACAGTAAAGCTACACATACCACAGGCTACTATGTGAGATGTGCACACAACTGGATACCATACATTCTTGCTTAAAACTTTAAACACAATGAGGTAGAACAACATTTATATTATTCCTCTCGTACACTAAAACTCTTGATCTCTGCACATATATTAATGAGTATCAATTAACAGAGTTTGTACGGATTTCCAAGATCCAAATTCCAGGAATTTTAAAGAGTCAAATCAAAAATTTCTAGGAGGTATCAATATTCATTTTTTTATTTTTTTCATTTATCTTCAAATTGTTAACCAAACATGCATATAACTATGTATATGCAACATTTATCAATATTTGTAAACAATAAAATTATTGCAAAAATTAATGTGAATATTATTTATTTATGTTAGAATCATATTTAATGATTACTTCAAAAGCCTTCAATAAATTTACAGCTATAATAGAAATTTTTTTATTTAAATAATTAATATTCTTTACATTACTGAATTATACATTGTATAAAATAATGTGGGTAATTATAGGGCTTCCATAGATTTTCATTAGATTTTTTTCTATTAATTTATTGAGTATTTCAAAATATAATATATATATACATACCTGCCAACTTTCAGAAAAGTATTTCAGTAAAACTTTTCAATTTTAATCCGTGTGACTAAAGAAAAAATTATAACTCTACCATTTCTTTTCCCCATCTACAGTTTTTCGAGCTGGAGGCTTCCTCCCTTTCCCTTCCGATAGAACAAGGGTTTGACATGTGCATTTTCAAAGCCTCTGCGACCACACAGTCCGGGAACTTATTTCTCTCTTCCCACAGATGGGTTGCATCAACACCCCCTAGAATGTATTCTAGGGGGTGTTGGTTGAATGGGGTGCTAATTTCCGCTTCTCATCATGGCTAACGAGAAAAGATCGCCATTATGTGCTAAGATATAATTTTTTTTTTAAACTTTTCCCAGAAGAACCGAAACGCATAAAATAATTCATGCTATCAGTATAAGCGTAAAACCTGTGAATCTTGTGTAAAATTTACGCACGGTGCGTAAAAGTTGGCAGGTCTGTATATATATAAATACACAGCAATTTCTTTCAATATAAATATACTTATTCAAAACAAAATACAATTATTAAATAAAATTTTCAGGAAGGGACTTTTTCCCCCAATTATTATTCAATAAAAGCAAATTTAAATTTTCCTTCTGTTTATTTTTAATTGAAACTCTTTTAAAATTATACAATTTCACATCCATATTCTAGACTTCTATTTCTCCAATCATTCAATAGATTTTTATATTTCTTGATTATTTATACATACACAATATTGCTATTAGAAAATGCTAACTTTCCATCCCTTTACTTTTTATTCATTATTATAACTGAGTAATAATTGTTTTTTCACTGAAGTACCAGTGATACATGTTTGATTTTGCAATTGTTAATTTACAAGTCAATATAATTCATCTTCCAAACACTTTAATTTTATTTTCAATTCATCAATTTTTTAGGAAGCGTTTTCCTTCTGTTATTGTCATATTTTCTTGCTGTTTTAATTCATTTAAATATAACTTATATTTTTACCAGGCAATAAAAGCAAAAATTAACAGATCTTTACTAATTATTATATTGTTGTCACCTCCTATGTTTTGGATGTGATCATCAATGAGGCACTTGGCCACAATTGATCGATTATTCAAATTTTATACCATAAAATTTTTATTCACAGAAAACCCACGTTCAACAGATGCTTGAGTATGAGAGAGTAGTATTTTTTTTTAATTTAGAGTAAGGTTGTTCCAAAAGAATACAGCGCTGCAATCATTGGTTTATTCTACTATACTCCAAAAAGAAAGCTCTTGTCCGAAGACCAGTGGTTGAAGCCAATTCAGCAGACATTTTATGATACAGTAGTAATAGCAAATTAACTACTTTCAATAAGTAACAGTAATTTTGTCAATTTAAGACTAAGTAAAAATAAAAAGTATATATATATACATATATGTCTTCAATAGGATCAAATTTCTCATCAATACTATCTTGAAATCTCACAGTTACTTGTATAATGATTTGAACTCTTCTAAAAAATTATGAAATTCTTTCTTTTTTCTGAGTTATACAAAAGCCGTTCATTGTGCTGCTTTTTCAGAGTCCAGTAGTCATTGAAAATACATTTTCCATTAGGTATATTAAATAATTTATTTCAGCCTTTATTTCATTGATAAACAAACTTTTCCTTTTCACTGAAATTATAAGCAATTTTCATCAAGGATGATATTGAAAGTATATTTTCACTCAATAAGCTTATAATGAAATATTAATATTCAGTGAATTTTATGCAATTTAAATTTTGGAAACAAATAAAAAATAGAATAAATTAAAATCATACCTTGATTATACCACATGACGAAAATTTTATTGATTACCCTTCACTTTATTTCACACAAATAAATCTAAATACTACATTCGGTCCTGGCTGAGATGGATCATCATGAAACTATTGTGGCTGAACTAAATTTTAATTTTAGTCAAAAGTTAAGAATACAATCTAATATCGATCATGCCAGCATCTTGTGGTAACATTAAAAGCTAATATTCAATTTGGTTTTTGAAGAATTTCATTGAAAAGTTTAAGATATTAAAACAAAAAACTCAAAAAATTATATTTTCTAACAAAAATATTTTCAAGGAGTTAAGTCAAAACTTAAAGAGTTTCAATAGCCCTTTAAAAATTCAAAGAGTTATACGAACCCTGAAAGAAGTATATAATTTAATAGAAATAACATTATTTTTAAATAAATTTTTAAGAAAGGCAAGAAAAGCTTATGCTACACAAAAGTGCTATTTTATATTCATAAGATAGATTATAAGGATATTTTTATAAATATAAATGATACAAAAAGCTAAACTACATAATTCTTTTATTAGTCATGTCTCTGGTGTGCTTGTTCTTTTATCACTTTTTATCATAAAATCGCTAAATCAACTGGGACCTACAGTTTAAAAGGGATTCCAGACCACTCTACAAACATCTATACACACAAAATGAAAACCAAAACAATAAACTGTTGAATCAATGGTCAAAACATTAATTATTCAGCTAATAATGCAGATAAGAATAAAAAACATTTCTTTCAAATAATCATAATAAAAAATATTTTAAAAAATAAATTAATTTTATTAGATTAACAAAAAAAGAAATCTAAAATAACCAAGAAAGAAATTTAAAAGAATTGAGAAAAAGAATATAAAAACTGGAGAAATAATACATGTTTAAAAAATATATTTAAAAAATATATCATTATGATGGAAAAAAATTTCACATTTTTATGAGCTTTTAAAGTTTGAACTACAATAATAATTATTGGCACATAAAATAATGTCTTAAATTAATTTATCTCTGTGAGAAGCTGACAATAACAACTTCTCAGTATGAATAGGAGGTTAATACTAATCACAATATCCATTATATTATTGAAGAAAATAACCATGAATGAACTAATGTAATTTATATTTAAAAATGTTCCCATTTGTTGATTGATTATTTGTATCCAGTACCATAATCAAAGTATTTTAACAATCATATTTGTTCATTTGCAATAGGAAAATATAAATTAATTTTAAAAATGTGAAATTTATGCTATTGAAATACTGAAATATTAGTATATAAAATAGTTGCATGACTATTCTTTAAAAATATATATTCAAGGTTAAATTTGATAATTAAGACATAACATTAATAGCTTGCATTAGTTTATACATTAATGAAATGTGATGATATAGATTTTTTCTTCAATATATTACTTTATAAAATGTAAATGTTCCTAGACATTTCTGTCTTTAATAAATAACTAGTTTTGAGTAATAAACATATATAATGAAAATTTTACCACTACATATATGAAAATCTACTTATATAAAAATTTATGTATGAAAATATAAAATTGTATAAGACATACATATTTTTAATTTTAATTTAATTATAAACAGATTATCTTTTTATCAAATAACAAGCTATTTTTTAATAGGAATCGAATAAAACTAATGCTTAAATTTAATGAGTAATAGAATAAATAACAACATCCATAAAATCACATACAAACTTTTCATAAAGAAACTTTAATTCATTTGTCAACTTGAGTGGATTAAAGTTTGAATTAAAAGGTGCTAATTTTGTCATGTAAGTTATTTATTGAAAATGAAATTTAAAATTATTCTCACCTTTCCTGGTATAAAGCAACACAGGTTCATTTCCATAAACTTCATGAAGGTCATCCCCAATAGGGATAAGCGTGTTTCTACAGCTGTCAAAATATCACAATGCCTTGCCAATGGATGTTTTCGTCTTTCAGACTCCCTACGAGGAAGCTGAGATTTAACGTGTCGAAGACATTTTGCATGGTACCTCTCCACTTTGTGAAATCCTCTATTCAAAACTTTTTTAGAAATAGAATTCATTCGCCGACAAACCTAAAAATAGACAATGAATGCAAAAATACAGTTTTATAAAAAAATATATTAACAAAAATTCAGTACAAATTTAAAATTATATTTGAAATATCCATTTTTCTTACTAAAAGTAAATATTAGCAGACTTGTCCTTTCTAGTTATTTTAAAACATTTTATATCAATAATATGTTAATTTAACTAACAAGCCGTTCTTCTTCTTCAGGTTAGGTTTGTATGTCATTGGCACCTCTGCTTTAATCAGCATTTTGTACCATTAACTCCAAATCCAATGTTTCCTAGTTCCAGTTACTCGGGTCACCCACTTTATTAATATAGTCCGATAACCCTTTAATGGAATCTAGGTGTAATGATGCCTAACGAAGTTAATCTAGGGAGGGCAAGAGCCTCGCATTCGTAAATAATATGCTTGGCCGTTTCCTCTTGCGTATGACATTTCCTGCAGATAGGGTCTTGCTGAAACAGTCCCATTTTGTGGTGTTTTCTGAAATAGTAGTGCCCAGTTATGAAGCCTACGATTAAACGTATCAAGCCGTTACTTCAATTTTTTAAAATTCAAAGATTATTTTCTAAAGTTTATATATATATATATAAACTCATCTGGAATTACAATTAATGATTTACTGTAATATTTCCAAAATTAAAAAGGTCTAAAAAGATAAAGTAAAATTCAATAAACACAAATTTCATGAATCCTTTAAAAATTTGATAAGGTTGAAATCAAGGATTGTGAAATATGTTAGGATGTGAATCAAGGATTGTGAAATTCATCGGCAACTGTGCGAAGTGTATGGCAACGACGTAATGAATGAAAGCTCAGTGCGAATATGGTGTATCCGGTTTAAAAATGGCCGAACCAACATGCATGATGAAGAGAGGAGTGGACGCCTGAGCATTGCGACAGACGATCTGGTCGCCAAAGTTGATGAGAAGATTCGTGAAAATCGTCGCTTCACAATAACGGAGCTTTCGCTTTGCTTCCCACAAGTTTGGCTACCATAAATTTTGTGCAAGATGGGTGCCAAAAATGCTTACAGACCTCCATAAAGGTCAGCGAATGGGAACATTTCTTGACTCCTACCACACACATGGTGATTCCTTACTGGATCGAATCGTAACGGGTGACGAGGCGTGGGTGAAGCACGTCTATTGCGAGACAAAATTGCAGTCCATGGAGTGGGAAAACACAAGTTCCCCCAAAAAAACCAAAAAAATTTTTGCAAACCTTGTCAGCGAGGAAGATTATGGCTACTGTATTTTGGGATAGGCAAGGTGTGCTGCTTATTGACTTTCTCGAGCGTGGTGCAACAATCAACTCTGATCGGTACAACCAAGCACTGCGCAAACTTAGAAGAGCAGTGCTGAACAAGCACCGAGGAAAGTTATCGTCAAAAATTTTGTTTTTTCACGACAATGCCCGACCTCACACGGCAAATCGAACTGCAGAACTTCTTGACTCATTCAAATGGGAGATTTTCCCACGTCCACTTTACAGTCCCGACCTAGCACCGAGTAATTTTCACTTGTTCCCGAAGATGAAGAACTGGCTAGCGACACAGCGTTTTGATAACGACGAGGAGCTCCGGCTCATCACTGAGTGAGTCACGGCGTGCGTCACTGAGTGGCTGAGATCGCAGGCGGCAGATTTCTATGACAAAGGAATTTCGAACCTTGTCCACCGCTACGATAAGAGCCTTAATTTGTTTGGTGACTATGTAGAAAAGTAGCATTTTAGTCACTCTTTCAGATGTATATAAGATAAAATTTTTCCTGTACCTAGTTTTTGTTTTATTATAAAACGTTCCTCACTTTCTGAATAACCCTCGTATATAAGCCATACAATTGTCATCTAGAAAGAAAAAATAATTTTCTTATAAAAAAATGAGAAGCAGTATTTATTGGGGAAAAAAGCATTTTTCTACATATAATAGAAACTTCCTCTGCACATCTTTGAATAATTTTCACTACATTTAAAACTTTAAACATTTCCCAATTCTTATGTTCCTCCAGTCTAACAAATATAAAATGATAGATTTCATTGCAAGCCCTAAATGTCTTTATATAAAACATTAATATGGAAAATAGTTTATATTTCTTATAATAATTTCCTCAACTATTTTCACACAGAATTTAAAGATTTAAATATAAACAATCATTTTACAAATTATTTTGGAGAAACCCAATGTAAATATTTTTTACACAGATGAGTTTTCATTTTATAAGTTTCCTTTTGGCAAATTTTTACTTTCCATATGTTCTTCATTTGTTCTTAATTCAAATATCTAAAGCATTTATATATTTTTAAATATGAAGACACAACTGTTAGAGACTTAGTTTTCATGATAAACAAAAAGTGACATAAAAAAAGTCCATATGGGTCCAAGGGGCCTACACTGTTGTCTTGACTAAAAGCCCTGGTGAGAATAGAATATGACATGGTTGGAGGTCAGCCTTACACAAAATCTCCATTGTTTAGTTCCCAAGCATGCTTGGTACTCAATATATTTACCTGCTGAAGGGATGAAAAGCTAAATCGACTTTGCCCGGTCTGAGGATCAAACATCAGAGCAGAGATGTGTGATCACTAGACCACTGGGCTTCAGATTTTATATACTAATATAAAATATTGAATTAGGAATGAATAACATAAAATAAAATCGACAAAAATTTTTAAGACATTATTTATATTCATATTAACTGTAGTCATAAATAACAAAAATTAGAAGCTTAAATTTAAAGTATATAAGGTATATTTTTAACTGTAAATTTTTTGCTGCAAAAATACACACTATATGAATTACCTGTTAGAATAAGGTACAAGTAACCATGATAGCATATTCATGTGTAAAAAAGTGGCAGAATATTTAGTCATTGAGGTACTCATGAAACAATCATAAGTAATTGTAAATCATAGTTATGTCTTTAAATATACAAACTATTAATATTCATTGTGTTATAATATATATACCAAATTCCTTATTTAAAACTTTTAATGCATAAAAAGTCACAATTTTCTTGTTAATATATAAATTTGATGACTACATAAAATTTTGTTCTCACTTTCAAACATTTGTGAGAACCTCTTATAAAGCCATTAATATATTGACAATATGCAGTTCAATAACTTATAAAAAACTTACAGTTAAAAGGTATTATTAATTACAATAATCTTTCTCAACATTTTGATTAAAAATTTTATCTTTGAATAAAGAAACTTCATTTATAAAAAATTAAATTTATGAAAAAAATTATTATACTGTAATTTGATATTTTATTTGAACACGTTTATAGTTATTTATTGTATTTTAATCACTCTAATTTCATTTTTCAAGAGGGATAATTTTTGTTCTACAGTGTAAAATAGATTTCCAGTTATTAAACATCTCAAATAGGAATCTAACTAGTGAAAATCTGAGTTGAAGTGCAAATAACTAATATTTTTGCAGACAGTTCTTGAATTTGCTGCAAAAGTGGAGCTTATCATCATAAAAATCTCTTTAATACAATGAGATTTTAATGATTTTACAAAGCACAACATTTCAATATTACATTAAAACAAAAACCAGTAACTATATTTAGTTTTCAAACTTCAATAAAATTTCACACAATTTTATCTCCATTTTTAAAAAATCCAATAAATTTAATTTTACAATCCAAGAATATAGTAAAGTTTAAATATTCCTTTTAATTATAGCAAAGTTTAAATATTCTTTTTCATCTGCATGTTTTCAGATTTAATTGAATAATTCGTCAACACTCACTATATAATCAAAAAGTAAAAAGAATTAAGTAATACCAAATACAGCTTTTAATCAATTGAGAAAATTAGTTTTAAGTTCATTAACACTTTTCTGAGATAAATGTTTTTGAGAAATGAAACAAAAGTATTCAACTACTTTCAGTTTATTTCAATCATATCACACACTTATTTTTTTCATACTGAATTTTATTAAAAAAATTTTAATAAAAAATTTTAATGTGACTTACCAATCTACATCTACTAACTTCATCATAAGAAATATACGAAAAAATTTTATCAAAGACTTCATCAGGCAAACTCAATATACTCATTATGATTAATATATTATGGTAACTGAAATAGTAATCAATATATATTTTTAAGAAACATTACTAAGATTACATAATTCTGCAATTATATTGCGGAATCATTTTAAAAAAACTTTTAAGTGATCCGAGTATTGTTGATGCTATACCAAAAACAACGACGAACCATTATTTTATTCTATTTCTGTTTTAGCAGTACATGTAAAATTCCCTTGATCTTAATTCACGCAATTCACAGCTGCTTTTGATAGTGAGCTTGCGCAAAACAGTAGCTCTCCTCTACCCATTGCGTCATATATAAGGTTAGTTTTAGTTCAAATGTTAGCTTAAAATCATGAAAATTTACAAAAAAATCCCCAAGTAAAGGATATTAGCGAAAATTTTAACAAAATAATTAGAATATTAAACTATTGTCTCATTCTCACTCCGCCTAAAAAAAAATAGACGGGGAAGTGTTTTGCTACGAGATTTGGCCCTGTTGTCCGCCATTATGTTTGGCGACGAAACCAGCTCCTTAGAGCTCCGTAATTTTCGAAGGAGGGGAAGGGAAGAGGAAGCAATGTTGCAAACCTACAAGGGTTACTCTGAAAAAGAGGCGTGGTCAAAGAGGAGCGGTTAAACACAAAATGGAATAACACAACAAAAGAATAAGCATAAATTTTAAGGATAAATAAAAAATGTAATAGTCAATAATAAAAATAGAATTTGCAGTCACATCTATTATTTAATAATAACCAGCATAAATAAAATTAAACTTCCACTAGCATATTTTTAAAAAATTATAGTAAATTTAAACTTCAATTATTACATTTACAACAAATATTAATTTATTATTGTTTACTAATTTACTTTTTAAATATGTTAATAATTTTGATTACTGCTATATAATTTTATTTTGTATCAGAATTTTAAACTAAGATATCTGATTATAATATTTATTAATTATGGTTATAAAAAATAATTAGTTAGATTAAATATTGAAATAAAATTTTTTTGCTTAATTGTAAAATAACAAGCACGTAGGAAAAAATACATTTTTACGAAAAATTATTATAATGCTCTCTTAACTTTTTTTCTTTAAAAAAAGTTTTTACTAGCAGAACAACAATGTTTTAAATTTACTCCATTTTTAGCAAATTTTACTGCTTATAAAAAGTTTTTCTAAGTAAGTTCTTGTTATGGCAGAAAATTTAATGATCGGTAAACAACAAAAAAATTAATAAGTAATACTAGATGATTAATATTTAAAAATCAAATATATAGGACAAATAATCAACTTAACACACAATTTACAGCCCTCACTAACTTTTAAAACAGCCTTAAGATTATTCGCCATTTTCCTTTATTACGTATTACTATTAATTAACACTCAGATGATATAATAATTCTTTAATTATATGAACGAAATTCGTAATGATTTCTTCAACATAAAAAAATTAAAACCTAAAAGTCAAGATTAAATTAACCTTTTCACGAAGGCGCTTTTGTTTAAGACGCGCGTTCAGGACGAAGCTGAAGTGAAAGGAATGATCTTACAGGACGGGGGTTTTTTCTCCGCTAGGCCTAAATTTAGAAAAAATTCGTAAATAATAAAGTTAAAGTCCTATCGCCGTGATTTTTGGTAGCATTTTAGATTATCACATAATCTATCTTATAACATAAAACTAGACTTTAAAAATGTTTTTTCTTCAATTTATATGAAAATATATATATATATAAGTTGCTTACTCTGAGAAATATTTTCGACAGTGCAATTCTAGTTTTTCCAAAATTATAATTGACAAAACACTTCAACATATTTGCAAATTAATAAAAACTATACAAGAAAAAATATTTACAAGAAAAAAATAACAAAATTTAAAATGAAGACTGAGTGTGGAAAATCTCAAATCACGGAGAAACGCTAAATCCGACATTGCATGATTTGCAAGTATAAAATGTTTGTTGTGTTTTCTTTTCTTTCATCACGGTTTGTGAGCAAACAATGCACTTTCTGCTACTTTTTTCTACCTTTTTGTTCAAATTAAGGGTAGGAAAATGCCTACCAGATAATCCTCGCCATAATAATCTGGAGTCGAGAATTTTCAAAATAACAAGAAAAGTGAGCAAATAAAGCCGAAAGCAGTACAAACTGTAACGAAACTGACGCTAAAACCCTAATAGACTTCCAATAGTTGCGAAAACAAAATAAAAAAAGTGTTCGGAGAGCTATCAGAAGCGAGAATCCTTAAATCACGTGGATAGTTGAAGAGCCGAGCTGTGTTTGCTTACATTGAGATTTCCTCTCTCCCCACCCACAGCTGATAATCAAAATACCAAAAAAAGCAAGAATACGAAATAAATAAAGGTCAGAACACTAAAACTACGTTCAGTTTAAATGTGATGGAAACATAGTGCCATCTAGTGATTATTAAAACTTGTTCCAGCTTAAAATGCATATATGCACCACCCGGCCCTCACTTTCGCCCGTGCGAAATGCATATATGCACCGCCCATCGCGAAGAGGTTAGGAAAGAAAGAAATTTGAAATGTTACACACGTGTAATCTAAATGCTATTAATCTGTTATTTAACCAGACTTTTAATTCATTAATATTAAAATAAATAAATAAACAAAAAACTCACCTTCACATTTTGTCATCAACTCATTTGAAGCTTTGTACCAGTAAAATGGGGATATTTCCGCAAGCAGATCTGCTCCTAATCTACGCCAAATTCCTTGCCAAACATGATGCCAAAAGGACGATAGCAAGCTTGTTATGGTGCTACCGCACCGTAACAAGCTTGTTATCGTATTCATATTGATTGGCATACTTACTTTTCTGGAGTTATACTCCCGGGAAAAATCAAAAATCTCGGAGGAGTGGAAAACACCCCCACCCATAATTGGTACAAGGGATCAAAACCGAGTTTATCCCTTGACCTCCCATGTGACAGACGTACCCGGACTGTTCTCTCAAGACTTGCTAGCGGTCATATTAAGTGCCTCTCTTTCAACGAGGGCAGGAAAACTTTCGTCACCTGCACCAAGTGCCAAAATCATCAGGCTTCTCCTGAGCATCTTTTGGATTGCATGGGTCTCTCTAGGGAGGATATCTTTAGCAATCCTCTTTTAGTCTTCGACTTCCTTACAGTCAACGAACTCGTGGATCTAGTCTGACTCCGTCAGACACGGAGGATAAGCAACAACAACAACAACATATTGATTGGACATGACATCAAATACAGAGGCAGAGTGAATGACATTTTGTCATTTACTCCGCCTTTCTATGTGACGAAGATAGGCGGAGTTAATAACGTATTTATGGGAGTTTCTCCGAATGCTTTTTTTAAACTTTCTTTTGTCTTTGATTCTGATCGTTTGTTTTCTTACCAATAATTTTAATCAAAATACATCCTTTTTTGGAAAACTTTTCAGTATTTTCCATAATTTTACTGGAAAATGATGCTCTAGTCCAAGAAATTTTGGAATATTAATATAAAGTTTTGGAAATTGAAATTTCTTTTTTTTTGTAAAAGTAATTTCAATGTAGGATTTGTATACTTTGTTGTTCATATAAATAAATTATACTTGTTTACATACATACAAACATACCTTAAATACAATAAACTAAAATGAATGCATTAAACATTAGAAACAATTGAAAATTTCATTGTTAAACTCCGTATTAAGTAATTTTCAATAAGTTATTATATAAAATAAATTATTTAATAATAACTTATTTAATTTTCATCATAAAAAAGTAGTAAAGTTTTTCTGCAAATTTAATATTTAAATTAACTTTACTAATTAATGTAATTGATTCGTAATCTAAAGATAAAATCTTTGAAAAATCGTACCTCAATAACATTACAGAAATTCAAATAATAAAAATAATGCAAATCAGTTTCTATAGATATTATAATACAAAATATCATTTTTCTATATTTTAAATAATATAAAAATACTTATTCTATTAATATTAAAATACTTATTTTATAATTTAAATAAAACATGTGACTTATGATAATTTTGTAAGAAATTTCACTTTAAAATCTGTGTTTACCAACAAAGTGAAGTTAAAACAAAAAAATATATATTTAATAAGAAATTGATTTATTTTCTCTAAGAAAAAATAAAACATTTGCTTAATTGCGTATAAATGATTGTTGAATATATTAGTATTTTGTAACTGTGTATCATGAAAAACACTAACATACTTAACACTGATCAATTGGATTAGCATTGATATCCAACAAATAAAAAATCAACCTAAAATTTTACATACACTTTTATTACAAAGTATATTTTGATAAATTTCAGTCCTATAAATAAAGTTGTTCAAGCAAACATTGAATTTAAATAGCTTAAAATCATGAAAAAGAAAGTTAAAGTGTTTTGTGATCACATAGATATAATTAAAAAACAACATGTGTATAAAAAATGTAAGAATTTCTGGATAAGAGCCTGAAGTCCATTATTCTTAATCAACGATAGATGGATAACCTACAAACTTCGATATTAATAAAATATTTTGCAATTAATATTAGTACATATGTTGTATTTTAATTATCGAGAAAAACTAATTAAGCAAATAATACATAGAATTTTTAACTGATCACTTATCACAGTTTATTAAGCATGTTATTTGATTCTGATAACATGAAAAAATTAAAATGCATTTAAAGCATTTTGAATTTAGCAGTATTCAAATATTATACTGCCGTACCGTCAATATTAAAATATATAGGCTGCACATATTAATTTCTAGATCATAATTTCTCAAGAGTTATTTAATCGTATTGATTTCATTAAAAACTTAACACAATAATTTTTAATGGCAAGAAGCACAATAGGAAGATAAATTGGACATCGGATATGCAGCGCATCAGCCGGGGTAAAGGGGGGGGGCTCCGGTTGTCCCATCTTTGTCTTCACATGCACGTGAGAAACTTCAACTGTAAAAAGCGCCTCTTGTCTAATGAATGTGTCCAGTAAAAGACTGACCCCCAATGGTGCTCTTTTCCTTCAAACATTCGGTGCTAAAATAACTTAAATAAACGGATCTTCTGTGCTTATCTGAATGATATATGGTTCTCCTTCTGGCAGTGAAAATGGCGTACCATTTCTCAAAACATATCTTTGTGGGACAGGGATTTCTTTCCTCCTTCCAGGATTCGAATTTCCTCCCATAAGATTTCCTTCGAACAATTGAAGGGGATTTAATTGCCGCCTTTGGGGCCCGAGAGTTGTAAAATTTGAAATAACTAACGCGAAAAGTTTTGGCAAAAAAAAGTGCATTGGCTTTTCTTTAACGAAATTTGACTTTATTTCAACAAATATTTTTCATTATGTTTAATTTTTTTAACGAAGTGAACTTTCTTGTATTGGCTCCATAATTTGAGGAGTTCTTATGAATAAATCAGAAAACTAATAAATTATTCAAAAATAAAATTTTGCAAATAACAGTGCTGATTTTCTATGATAAATGTGAATTAAATGATATTTTCTTAATAACAATACACGTATTGATTCACCAAAGTCATTTAACTTTGTTGTGCCATAATACTAATGCAAATAACAAAAACTTTTTTTTTTTTTAATTTACAAAGAATTCAAATATTGCTGCATGAATAAATTACTGAGTAATAAATTTTATTTGTTTTATCAATGGATATTTCATATTTCATTGCTAAATAAACGATTATGCTTTACAAATCTTCGACTTTAGCTCAGCAATTAAAATTAAATAAACAAAATAACAAAAAACTTTGCATGAAACATTGGTATTGATAGATTAGAATTAAAACTATATGTTTGACCTACTGATTTGATCAACTGAATAATGAATTGAATCTCCTGTTTTACGAAAAATTATGTAAAGGGACAGATTGTATAATATTTTTGGTAAATAAATTAATTAAATATTATATTTATGTTAATAAGTTATTAAGAATATAAAAAGATAAATCTCGATAACGATTGTAACAGACTATGGAAATCGCCAAAAATTGTAAACTTTTCAGAAATCATATTTAATGTTTCATCTTGATTTTTTTTTAAGTTGTATATCTGCTTAAGATTTGTACTTAAGATATCATTATTTTGCACTACAAATCTTCTGCATGTGTAAATAACGAAAATATTTTTAAATTATTTATTTATTACTATTTATTTAATTAATTTTTTTTTGATAAAACTATTCAAATATACTGATCAGTTCCACTTTCATGTATTTGAGATATAAATTTCACTTAGTAAATGCAGCTAATTTTTTTTACTGATTATCCCAGTCAAGTTACATGACTATGAAAAATTGTGATATTGATTAAGCAAATAAACAAAATCTATTTAAATTATATCCAGTTAATATTGTTTCGACTGATAAATTCATCATTAGGACCTCTCTCTCTCTCTCTCTCTCTGGATGTGATTATTTATTATATAAATGCATTTTTTTAATAATCAATAAAAAGCACCTATAACCTACAAAAAAAATTGTTTCGAATAAAATGAATGTGTACAAAGTATTTCGTATATTCAATTCCTTAATAAATTACATTTATAATTACACTTATTACAAATATTAAATTATATCATAATTTACTCACAGCAATTCCTATTAGACGACATAAAAATAGGTGGCTGGAATTCTATTATCGTCCATTTTGTCAGGTCAATGGGCAGTATTTCAGAATTAGAATGCTTAAGAAACGTGTCTAAATTATCAGCTTCTTAAACAACCATGCAGCAAAGAAATAATTACAATACAAGGATACAAATAAATACTTAAATATATACATTCTATTAATATAGTTTCAACAATCTAAATCTGGATGATCGTGAGTCAAAACAATGTAAACCTTCATTTTAAAGGGGGGAAAAATTACATAACGTTTCATAAAAAATTCTATTGGTTTCATTTCATTTGCTGATTAAATTAATATACTTAGATTCCTTTCTTACCATGTAAAGGAAGAAACCCGAAAAAAAGTAGTCTGAAAAAAATTCCAAAACTAATCAAATAACTTAAAAATCTTCATGCCAATTTCATTGCTTAAAAATGATTTATATGTGTTGATGTCTTCAGAAAAGTTATAAATTCATTTTTTAATATCTTGCTTTTATATTGGCATTTTATGTTGAAAAATTCTTTTTTCGAACATTAAAAGATAATTTCTTTTTAATGTTTAAGTGCTCATTAAATGTTTATTGAGAATTATTTTATAGTAATCATTTCATTTTATGTATAAAAACATATTTTAATTTGAAAGAAATCAGGCATAATCATTATTCTGCATTGTAAAATATTAAAAATTAGAAATGTTTTTGAATGTTATAAAATTATTGACAGAAAAAATGCATCATTGTGTAAATGTCTGTCGCCCGACAGTCGCGTTTCACGAAGGTTTATTAGCCTGAGACCAAAAGTTAAAAGTGGATTCCTAATCACTAATTACAAACAAGCCCGAGGTGGGATTCGAACCCATGAACATTTGAACGCGCTGTGATTATATAAAACCATGAGTAAATAATTCAGAATAAAAAAGCTCTAACTTTAATTAAGAAGTACTTCAAAATCTTAAGAAATAGTCTTAGTAAACACAAAAAATAAGTTCACATTGCTTAGCTGAAAATTTCTGATTTTATTAAAAATATATACATAAATGAAAAAAAGTATAACCTAAGTAAAATAGTTGTATTTAAAAGTAAACACTAATTAAAATTTTAATTTATTTAAAATCATCTATATAGTTCAGATTATTTTAAAGTAGGTACTTCATTATTTTGTTATTTTATTTGCATGATAATCTTATGAGATTTTCCTGTATATTATATGCTTTTTTGTGAGGAGTGCTAAAGCAGTTGTACCCGAGCGCCAGTTATGCTAGCTACGCCACTAACTAATGAACAAGTTAAGCTTTTTATTTATTATGATTAATATTCATATTATTAATTCATAAATTAATATTGTAAATAGGAGAAATCCAGGATTTTACAAAAATTATCCTATTCTTAATTAGAAGAACTGAAATCTTATAAATAAAAGATACACATTACCAAAATTTTATTAATATAATCGCTTAAAGATTTTAATTATAAAAAGAGTTAATAATTTTTAAACTATCCATTCAATATTACTGAAGTATTGAAATGATGATTCCCACACATTCACAAAAAGTATGAGCATTTAAACTTTCAATAATTAATTATAAATTTTTCAATGTCATTTATTGTGTTATTAAATGTAGTCACACAAGATTTCATAGCCAAACACTAGTTTTTGTTTCAAAGTTCATGAGTTTGATTCTTATCTTGGACAATGATGTTATAGTAGTTCGGAAACCACTTCACACACATTTTTATGAATAATTTATAGCTTATTTGTATTTCTTTAACCCTGAGAAACTATATTTTATTTTTATAAGATTTCTCTTATTTTTAATCTTTATACCACTTATATTTAATATTCAAAAAATACACACATATATATATGTGTGTGTGTGTGTATAAAATATGTTTTGTGCATTTGTATGATATTGCTCGTAAAAACTATAATTCTATTGAATTTTTTTTAAAAAAATTGTATGTTGGCTATTATCGTGCGGTGAAAGATCGAATTATTTATTATATTGGCAACTTTTAAGAATACAGGATTAAAATTAAGACTGAATTGATTTCAGAAAATTTTTCTTGAATAAATAAATGTATGTCCAATTTCAGCATTTGATTATTTCAAATTTATTCCGAAGCCAAACTCATAATGAGCTTACAATCAAATAAAATAAAAGAAATTATATAATGAACTACAAAATTTTTTACTGAAGCAACTATTTTATATGGAATTGATGAACTAAAAAATGTCTATAAATATTTTCATTAGATTTAGTTGTTAAAAATTAATCTCTTAGCAAAAATTTCATTTAAAATTTTATTTACATTATTCAAATCATATGTATGGAAACAAAAATTGTTTATCGGATAAGCTTAACATTTCTGGTAATTCAAAACACTTTTCCCTAAAAATTAAGGGCACACTTTGCATGGGAAATGGTCCTCAAAAGAAAAGTAATCAGTCGCCATAAAATCTTCAATATTCGGGGAGAAAATGACACCCACCTTGTTTGAAAGGGGAAATATCTTATTCCCGCTCCGCGGTAGATGCATTTTCTAATCATGAAAATCATGATTAATCATGAAAATAGCTAATATAAATTATTTTCCCAAATTCTTCAAAAAGGTTCTGAATTAAACAATAAGAGTTTCCTAAGTTTGAAGCTAAGTGATATTAAAAAAAGTAATTTTACTTTTTATATTCAAAATAGTATATTTATAGTATTTCAAATTTTATCTTAAATTTATAATAAAAATGATTTTTACTTATTAATTTGAATAATTATTCCGAATGAAAAATATTTATATATCATTGTAAATAAGCTGAAAAAATTATTGTATTTTAAATTTTTAATCGAATAAAAAATTAATTAGATGGATTATTTCGGAGCAATAAAACTATTTTTAATATTTTTGTTAAGAAACAAATACATTGATATATAATTGTGTGTCTTTCAAGACAAGAAACTTAAACATTTACTTTATATAATTCTTATATATATATCATGTTAAATAAGTTCAATAAAAAATCGAGACACACACACAAAACGGTAGTAATACAGCCCCAATATAATAAGATTAATGAATGAAACTCAATAAATTTATCGAATTTTAATACACAAAAAAATAATCAAAAAATGGTTTATTGAGATTTAATAGTTCAAAAATTTTGCTCTTTAATAATTGACAAAAACACTCATGGAAGCAACATGGAAATAATGTTCCTATAAAATACGGGAAGAATGAAATAGTTTTTGTAATTTTTCGGATGGATCACTGACAAAATCTCACCATTTTAAATAGAGAATATTACAATTGAAAAAAATCCTTTTAAACAAGTGCAAATAAAATGATTTTCTCATATGATACTTAATTATGAATTAATTAAATTATGAATGTATTTAAGTTATTATGTTAATTGATTAATTTATATATTATCCTGACATAATTTATTAACAGTGTGAAATTGGAATATAATCATTGCAAGTTATATTTAACGTAAATCAAAGAAGTTTATGAATCACGTGTATTATAAATAGCGATGCGAAATCAGATAGAATTGCACTGTGAATATATATATATATATATATATATATATATATATATATATATATATATATATATATATATATATATATATACATAGTTAATAGTATATTTTATAAAATACAATGAATACAATTAAACAAAATACAATGAAAAATGCCAAATGGAGAATAGTACATTGAAAATTTACATTTTTTCAATCTCTCATTAATTTGTTATGTTAAGTGCTCATTAATTTGTTATAAGTATTGGAATCTTAATCAATCAATGTAAAATGTTTCTTTTAAGCTTATTGCTTAGATAATAATCTGATTGGAACTCAAATTTTCTTTAAAACAAAAACAATGGGACTATTTGAGATATGGTATATAATAATAACCCTGTAACGTAATGTTATATAAGTATTATATATATATTATAATATGATGTGATTCATAGTAAATTTCTAAGATACTTTTTTACAAAATCTGGGTTTACCGAGAAAATAATAAAGTATAGGTTATAATTTAAACCTTTAATATTTTTCATTTGTGCAGTATATAATCAATGTGGTGGTTTAGATTAATATTATTATAAACCCATATCTTAAAAGTGATTCCCAATGAAATTCGTAATATATAATAGTATTAATTTTCATCGAAATATATAAAAAAGCTAATAAAATTATATATATATGAAGCAAAAAATTTTTAAATTAATATAAATTTTGGTTACATTAAATAAACTAATATTGAAAATAAGAAATTATATTTATCTGTGAGCATTTAAAGAATTATTTTGTTTTGAATTTTTTTCTTTAACTAAATTCTTGAATTTTTCTAATAAGTTTCGGTTTCCATTAAGTTTCGCTTTCTATTTCCTTTAAAATTTCGAGAAGATGAATCACAGCTTTTAACAACTACATTTGACCACGCCTATCTAGATGCTTATCTCATAGGTTTACTATACACCGATATCGGCAGAGAATACGGCAATGAATACGCCAATAGTTCACCTTGGCGAAGAATAATTTCGGAGCAGTTCTGCTTGCGGAAATATAGTAAAATAATTAATAAAATAAAGAAAAATTAATTTTATCTTAACGAATAAAACATGTACCACCACGTTGGAATAAAAGTAGTGTAATCCCGCCAATTTCGTCATTCTCAGCTTATAGCACCGATACAGTTAAACTCTTCATAATATCAGTAAATATTTTTAATAATCAGATATTGAAATAAAAGAAAAAAATTATTAGTAAATAACAGAAATGTGATCATATCAAATGTAAAATTTATTTTCGTAAAAAGTATTCAGAATTTATTAGGTTATTAAATCATGGATTATTAAAAAACTCCAACTCGGGGGTTAATCGCACCACTTTCTCACAACTCAACGTTACAAAGTTGTCAACATCACCGGAAAAATATCACGATTGTTTCATTTGCAAATTTTTCTAAAAGAATTTCTTCTTTTTTTTTTTTTTTTTTTGATAGCGTAGGAATGTGGGTTCGATTCCCACCGTGGTCCTGGGTGTTTTCTTCTGTAGTTGTACAGCTGTCATTGTGCTATTTGTCCTATTATCAACGAAGACTTACAAGCGAATCTCAAGAATCAAGCATACAAGTCTGAATATATGCAATGTAATGAATAAAAAAATAAATTCTTCTTTTTGATATTAACATACATAAATGTATGTAATTGTATATATATGCATATATATTATACGAAAATAATATTCATGATTTTCTTAATCTACACTTCGTTTCACTGACCAAAATATACTTAAGAACGCAGCATAATGGCAAATCCGTCATTTTTTAAATAAAAATTTTAATATCTTAATATCAACATCCAAATTTAATAAAATGTTTCATTTCTAAATAACCGACTAAGAAACTTTCTTCATGTAATGAAGTATAAATGTTAATTTTTTTGTCTGAATACCTGTAGCTCAATAATACCTGAAAAAGTTCAACTATCATTTTTTTGTATATGACATCTAATTAGATTGGGGCCAACATTTTAAAGTCCGAATTCCTGGAAATAATTTGGATCAATGAAAAACTTGAAAAAAATAATATTCAATCAATTTTGGAGATGCTAAAAATATTATAAATTTACAAAATTTGGCTCGGAATATTCCGGATTTTATGAAAAATACGAATAAGAAGATAACATTATTTTAAAGAAATTAAAACTTAAACTCCATTAAAGCTTATATATCTCACATTTTGAAGACGTTTTTCCAACTATATGAGAATCTCTCTTCAAATGATCCCTACTATTTCAACAGCAACTGCTAACTGTGTGTCAGTAAATTAAAAATTAATTCAGATGCATTTAAGATTAAACATGTGGATATTAATTCCAATATTATCGCCAAAGTGAGCAAACATATTTAAGTAGAGAACGAGAAACATTTAAATTAATAGACATTGATAACGTAGTTAATCAATTTACTTCATCGAAGTTGATAATCAAATGTAAGGAATTATTGTGTCATGTTGAGAAATAGGGGGGGGAGTGGAAAGGGTGAGGGAAGAGCTGGAGGAGCTTGTGCCATAAGCGAAAAACTTCTTATTATATTTTTATATAAATAATTTTAAATAATTTAATTTCTTTTAAAAGTTTCATTCTTTAAATTGGGTTTTCAATTATAATCTACTAAAATTTACTACTTCGCTCTAGATCTGTAATGCTATATCATTATTTTATACTATAAATCTTGCACACGCGTAAATAACGCGAAAATCTTAAATTTAAAAATTTTTGTTTTATAGGAAAAATAAATAATTTTGCATTAAAATTCTAACGATTTCGCCTTTAAATTTTTTGTAGTTGCTCTTTTAAACTATAATTAAACTTGGGTGCTTCTCTTCCTCTTTGAGTAAAGAAGGAATCTAATAAGAATGAGGAAAACAAAAAATGTCATACACACAGCAATATTAGAAGAGTCAGATTTTAACTTCCATTCTTCAAGTATTCTTTAATGGTATTCACGAATTAAAAAAATAATGAACTATCAATAAGTAATAAATATAAATGTAGACAAAATGAATCTTTATATTAAAAAAAGACCACTAACTTTTACAGCCAATTTTCTATCCAGAAAATATTTCTATAATTATATTTAATGTAAACATACTAGAATTTTTAATTTTTATATATTTTATTTTCCTGTTATGTAGAAAAGTACTTCCCTTGAGAAACATACTTTAATATGGGTACATAATAAAATTTCACTTTAAATTTTGATTTTCTATACCTATTTTGAAAGTAATGTATAAAGCTAACTTTATTATTTATTTCTAGTATCAAATCCAAACACAGTATTGAAATGGATAGTACACTAAAACAAAAATAACTCAAATCAACACTACATTTAGATTTTTTATTTTTATTTTAATCAAATATTTAATAGTTTCCTCGCAAATGATTCAGAAGGATGCATGTCAATTAATATGAAATAAAAGAGATAAAAAAGATAAAATTTAAAAAATTAAATAAGATTTAAATTAAAAATGAAGTAATAATTACATATAATATTTTTATTAATACAATAAATTCATTATTATTATTTTACTTATCTAATTTTATTGATATTAGAAATAAATAAATGAATTTTAATGAAATTTAAAGAAATAAGATTTTTAAAGAATTAAATAAGTTTTAGTTGAAATTAAAGAAAAAAATCTCATCAAATAAGTAATTTAAAAAAAATAAATATGAATTTAAAAATAAAAATAATTAAAATAAAAAAATAGATTTTAATACTTTAAAAACCTTATTTTTTTATTACATAATCATTTAAAGAATCAAGATTTTTAAAGAATTAAATCAGTTTTAATTGGAATTAAAGAAATAATTATAATGAAATAAGTAATAATTAAAAAAATAAGTTCTTAATAATTTAAAAATTTTTATTTTTTATTAGATTATTATCCTGGAAAATATATGATAAGTGAATTTTAATCAACTAAATGATAATTGTTAAAGTTAAATAAAATTTAAGCAATCAAATAAGTTTTAAATTACAATCAAAGAAATAATTATGAATATAAATAATACCATATTAACACAAAAAATATATGAAAATAATGCTTTATTTTATTATTATATTAGAAATATATAAATAAATAAAAATTAAAAAAATAAATAAAATTTTTATGCAGTCAAATAAGATTTAAATTAAAATTAAGGAAATAATTATGTATATAAATTTTATATTTATATAAAAAATTCATTAAAATTATACTATTTGATTATTTTATTTTATTAGAAAAATATAAAGGAATTTTAACAATCAAAAAAACTTTAATTAAAGTTAAAGAAATAATTATGTATATATAAATAATATTATATTAATACAAAAAAATACATGAAAAAATAATGCCTTAATTTATTTTATTACATTTGAACTCTATAAATAAATTTGAATTAAATAAATAATAATTTAAAAAAATAAATAAAATATTTAAGCAATCAAAGAAATTTTAATTAAAATTAAAGAAATAATTATGCATGTAAATAATATTATATTAATACAAAAAATACATGAATATAATGCTTTATTTTATTTTATTATTATATTAGAAATTAATCAATAAATTTTAAATAAATAATAATTTAAAAAAATTTTTAGGTACTCAAATAAGATTTAAATTAAAATTAAAGAAATAATTATGTATATAAATATTAAATTAATAGAAAAAATTCATTAAAATAATACTATTTAATTATTTTATTTAATTAATTGTAATTAATAATTTTAAAATAAATAAAGCAATTAAATAAGATTTATTTTAAAATTAAACAAATAATTATGCATATAAGTAATATATTAATAAAACAAAACATTAAAATAATACTATTTATTTATTTGATTTTAATACAATTTATTTATTTTTTTATATTAGAAATGAATAAATGAATTTTAACTATAAATAATAATTTAAAAAAATAAATAATATTTTTATACAATTAAATAAGATGCACTTATAAAATATAATTTATTTATTTTATATTTATATTAAATAATAAATTTTAATAAAATAAATAATAGTTTTAAAAAGGATATAAGATTTTTAAGTTATCAAATAAGATTTAAATTAAATTAAACAAATAATTATGTACATAAATAATACTATATTACTACAAGAAATGCATTAATATAATATTATTTATTTATTTTATAAAATATTATTTATTATTGAGAAAATAAATAAGATTTTGAAGTATTATGAAAAGGAAATGAATAATTCCTCCAGAACTTAAATATAAAAGAACAAGCGGCGAATACCCTGGCGATTGCCAGTAGCGATAAAGACCTTCATAGAATCGCCTAGATAGAGAATAGCAAGTGACTGTGACGTCATAAAATCACTTTCCTACAGTGACGTCACTAGTAACCATATTTGAATTATTATCGCTGCTTGGCAATCAGGATTGGCGAAACTTTAGCCACAGATCTTGATATAAGAATACGCTCCCCCCAATTGACGCATGCTCAGTTTAGTTATTGATCACCAGGATTTAATGTTTTGTATCAACGACGTCTGTGTTTTGTATAATATCCTCAGAAAGAACTGTTGCCAAGATAAATGATACAAATTATGCAAAATCCTAGAACTGTCTTATCTTTTGATTATAAACCTGCCGCAAACTTGTCAATTATCGGGTACGAATAGTCGGAATGACATATCTTCAGCACCTAGAGATATTCTAGGGATCGTTGGACATACTGAGAGTCCTAAATAAAATTCGTACTAAGATATGACGTAATCAATATCATGATGATCGTTAAGACTTCGAAAAACGTAGTTGCATTGACAATGAATTCCTCGCGAAGAACACCAAGGAAACAGTATCCTCTGCAATTTGTTTATTTGTTGCGAGTGATAGGTACAAATCAATCGAGACGCAGTTCATTATCGAGATGAAATTGCAGAAAAACTGGGAGAAAGGAAGCAGTAAACTAACGTCTTGAACGTCAGTATATATGAGATCTGGAATAGCTATTTGTCTTAAATAATAATATACAATTTGAACTGTTACTCAACAGTTCAAATTGTTTATTATTATATTTTCCGTTTCTCACGGGAAAAATATCAATTTTTAGTAATTTATTGCATTTTCATATGATTTTGTTACAAATATTTACAATAAGATATTGGTTTTTCAGAATTAAGTGCTTTTTTATTAAAAAACATATTGATTTCTAAATATGTATTATTCAGAAAAGAACTTTAAAAAAAGTGCGAGTGATTTTTCTTATGCTCCAATTTTCTTTAAAGTATATTACAAAATGAATAGCAATAATATTCTTTGAAGTGAAATGCATTCTGTTTAATATAATTTTAAAAAAAATCAATAAAAATTTTCCTCTGTATTTTTCTTTTAACTTTTGTTTGTTTTTGAAAATGCATACAATTAATTCTGGATTATTATGACTACAAATTTTTGGAATTTATACACATTCATAATTTATTTGGAATTTGTTGAGGCTGTTTAAGTGGACTAATGTAATACAATACTGTTATTATTTTAATGATATGCATTGAATCGTAATGTTTTAAAATTTATTATTATGTAGTTAATATTAATTAAAAGAAACATTAAATTTACAAATAAAAGTAAAAATTACTTTTCATTTATAAGAATCTAATTAAAATATATTTTAAGTACACATGTATTTAAAGTGATTTTTAACTCACTATAAAAAATAATGAAGAAGAATATTAAGAATGTCATTTCAGTAATTACCTGCAATTTTTTTAATTACCTGCTATAATTATTTTGTTTGATGAATGCAAAATTTTGCAATGTATCAATACATTTCAAATACCCTTTTTTTAAAATGAAAAATTTACGTTGATGCCTTCTGAACATTTTCCTTCCTGAAAACCTAGAAATTTTCGAATGTATTTTAACAACTTTTAATTTGCCATTGGGGCTGATTTTCATTTTCTTCTATGACTTTCTTTAAATGCTAATAAAAGTGATGGTTATTAAGATTTTATTCAAGCTGACGTAAAATTTGCTTTGATTAAAATTATTTTAAAAATTCATAGGAACACATGCTATTTTTCTTATGGTTGTATCAAATTTTCTTCGAAATGTGCATAAATTATGGTTTATTATTCATCAGTATTACTTATTTTCATAATGATAGTAATTACTTACATTTCAATAAGCGATAATCATTAAAAAATTGATAATATCGTCAAGAAATATGGACTAACGTCCGTAATACTGTTTTCAAAGAAAAATCATCGTTTTCTGAAAACAATGTCAATGAAACAGTTTTGAAAATTGAGTATATAACTTCTTATATATATTTCAGAATTATTTTAACATATTTGATTTCTACAAGGTAAACAAGAAACCTATTTTTTTAATAACCTAAAGGAGCATACCTAGAGAAAGAGAAGCCTGTTGTTAGTACTCAAAGTAATCACCATTGGCATCTAACACCTTCTGCCAAAGTGTCTCTAGCTGTGCACTCCCCTCTAAGTAAAACTTGGGATTTTTGGATGCAAAGAAGTTCGTGTGTGCCTGGCCCAACTCTGCTTCATTGGTAAAAGATTTTCCACGAAGATTAATGTCCAGAGAATGGAAGAGGTGATAATCTGGTGGTGCGAGGTCAAATGAGTAAGGAGAATGGCACGAAGTCTCCTAACCAAGTCGCTATATGGTTTTCTTGGAATCACGCGAGACATACAGCCTTACTCAAGGGTACTCAAGCCTTACTCAAGGGTGTACTGCTCTTAGCCGATGACGAGTGTCATCGGCTAAGAGTAGTACACCCTTGAGATTAACCAGTCATGGCTCCTTCTGTAACAATGCCTATTGCACACGTTCCAATTGCTGCAAGTACAGTCCCGTCGTGACCGTTGACCAGTCCGTAGCAGCTCATATTGAACAACTTGACGATTAGTCCACCAGACACTAGCTTCTTCACAGAGGAACAAATTTCCAGACCTGAATTTGTGAAACCAAGGTTTTGCTGTACGTTGATTCACTGCTCTATCCCCAAATACTTGACATATTCGGCGATTTGATGCAGCTGCTGATAAGTTCACTTTGAAGTCGAAAAGTAAACAATATCGAACGAGTTCCTTCGACTCATCCATTTCTCTTCGCTACTGTAAGAGTTAGATTGATGGATGGGCGCGATGGACCAGCTTGCGACTTTTGAAACCCTCGAGGATTCAGCACCTTGGCAACAAAGCTGAAAGTTCAGGCACTTGCTTGCGCCAATGATAGGGAAAGAAATCTGGCAAACATGCTTTCTTATCCCTCTAAGCCAATCATAAGCTAAGCAATGAGATAAACATTAAGAGATGAAATACATGTTTTAGTAGTGCATTAAACTTACATTATTTTAAATGAATTGTTTGATTGCGTGAATTTTTTACCTTTTGTGAAATGAAAATGTTCATGACAGGATTTGAATAATAAAAAAGGCAGTACAACCTTAATGTTTAATTTTTTTTTTTTGGTTAGGATTAATTATCTCAAGAAATTGAGGGAAAAAAATAAAGCTATAAATATAATTTAAAGTTTAAATTACAGCGAGTTATTCCATGTTATTTTAATATTTAGTTGAATACCAAAATAAATATATAAATGTAAAGATTATAAAAATAAACATGTAAGCTTTTATTTTCTGAAATGTAAGATATTTCTGATTATGAAACATATTAATTTTCGTAATCTAAGTTTGACTTATTAAATATCCATATTTATTAAATGCTTTGACTTTAAAAGAACTTTATTTATTCATTGGATTGCAGAAATTGAAAATTAACTTTAGTATATAATTTGAACCAGAATTGTATTCAGAATCTTTACTGATATGATACAAATTTTGATTTACTAATTATGCTTATTAAAATCTGGAATAAAGTATAAATTTTTCGATTATTTAGAAAAGAGAATTTTCATTCTGTAACACTAATCTTTTAACTTGTAATTTTGTAACACTAAAAAGAACATGCATTCTCTTTAGCAGAAATATCATGTGTATTATTGCAAATAAACATTTTTTAATTAAAATTTGTTTAGGTTATACTAATACTCTTATTAGAATTTAAACAATTATAAGAATCAAATAAATGATTATCATATGCTTATATGATTATTGTTATCAAATAAATTATATTTTGAAAATAACTTATTAACAGTTTTTAAAATGATATTTATTTGAATATTAAATTCTGTATAATTTTCCTTTTTGCAGCACATAAAATGCATATTAAAAATTAATAGAAAATAAATTAAATTTAACTTTGAGAAATAACTTTATAATTTGATTGGTAAACTTATAAAAAGCATGTCATTTTAAGTAGTTATGTGAATTATATTTTGATTCTCAACCTCTAAATGTAATCTAAAAGTTTTCGATTAATGAAATCAGACTATATATTTAAGAATATTTTGACTAAGTATTCTTCTTGAAAAAATCATAGACCTAAAAATCTTATACATTTCGTTCATAAAATTAATTACAATAAATGAATGTAATAAAATAATTAGCTAATTTAGAAAGTCTTAATCTACTTATATAAATTAGTGAAGTGTAGGATTTAGAAAATTTAGAACATTGTTTTTGTAACCGCAAGTTAAATATTTTATAGCATACCACAGTAACTAAATATTTCTGTATTGAAAAAAGCATTTTCTTATACTGAAAATTAAATTATATTTAGCATTAAGTAGATCATGACAATTTTTTCATAAATCTTATAAACTTATGTTCTGATATTTTTAATTTTAAAAATAATTACCGAGATACCTAAATACCAGTAAAACATGTTTAATTATACATTTTTACCACTGTTAACATTGCAAAATAAGTGATTAAGAGCTTGCTTCCAAATTGTAGATTTACAGTGGCACACACACAATTTAATAAAAAAAAATTATACTTTATGTTGCAATTATTCACTTAATTTGAATAAATGCTTAAGAATTAAATAATTTTGTATGTTATATGAAAAGTGCATAATACAAATTCAAAAATATTTTTTAATTGTATAAATGCTGAAACTTGAGAAAATTTCTTGATAAAATTTTCAGAAAAATCTACATAATAAAACTAAGATGAAAATTTCCATGCTTAACATGTTAATATGCAAAATTAAATATAAATAAGAAGCAAATAGACATTTTTCAAAATTCTTTTATCGATAGTAAAAAATGAATGAAAAAATACAAATTAAATTTTCTTGCCATGAGAGACTTGGCATTCGGCAAGTTAATATTGACATTCTGGCTTAGATTCCTTCTTCGTTTTATAAGTTTCTTCTTTTTATCTACTTCAGGACGGCCAGGTGGGATTCTTTTAGAGGATTTTGTAAGCCTTACCTACGTCTGGCTATTCCTGTTGGTTGAATATTCATTCTTTTACTTTACTCTTAAAGATGACATTAAAATTAGGGTTTTTAAATCATCTTCGGATTTTATTTTCTTCAAAACATTTAAAAAATTGGCAACAAAGTTGCTTGAACATCCACTGTCAATCAAATGAGTTATTCTATTTAACTCCTCTTTTACTTCTTGTATTTTGAGTTGATGGCATATTTTGATGATTAGCTGGTGTAGGATTTAAAGCATTGTCTTGTATATAATTATTATTTTCAAAAGGTAACTGGATATAAATTCCTGAATTTTCAGTGAAATTTGAAAAAAATGATGGAGATGGACAATTTTTCCCAACAGCCAATATTGCCAAGGAATACTTTTCCTCTGGAGTGACTAGAGGAGAATTGGGCAACGAGAGTTTCTTCTTTTTCAATAGAAAACACTGGTGCTTACAAAATGACCCAGATTCTCCAGAAGGACAAGTGCAAGTGCCTGAATATTCCTACTCTCAACAGATCGATTTCTCAACCACGTCATACACTAATTTGCGCGCTTGATCTCACTTTATTCAGTGACAACGCGAAAATGGCAAGAACTTTCTTGTTTACATTATAAAATTAATTTATAAGATATGGTGAAATATAAAAATAAATTTTAAATGACATATAATGTAAATCATTTTAATTATAAAAACAAACATTTTGAGGAAGATTTGAATATATATATATATATATATATATATATATATATATATATATATATATAATGACCAAAGTGATTTAAAAATACAACTATTTTTTATGTTTTGGTAATTTTATTTTAAAGACATATTTTGAAATTAATTTAGTGTGACATATTAATAATCCTAATAATTTTGCATTTTTTCCTAATTAATAATAAACGATTTTCATTTAAAATTTTTCATTGCTAGTTTTGAGGATTTTAATTAAAAAAAATTTATATACAAACATTTTAATAGCATAACAATGTAATATCTATATGGATATTATTATATCTATATGGATTATATTATTAATTAAAGGCAATATCTATATGGATATTATTTTGAAACTCTTTCAAATTATTTAAACAAAATTTTTCAAGTATAAAATTATTTTTCGCTTAACAACCAATTTATATAAAATTAAGGAACAATCATATAACTAAAACAATGCACAAAAAGTAAAAAGTTTTTCACATGTTATTTAAAATAGCTTTACAATTCTTTTCATATTAAATATCTACAGTTCCAAAATTGATTATTAATGAAACAATGCTTCCCAGAAATTTTTCATTTAATGATTTAATAAAAATTTTCACATTTTTACACCATTAAATTTTTTATTTTTTAGAACAAAATTCATTCTGGGAAAGCACAGAAAAATATTTTATTAAATAAGTGTTTTACATAAGCTATATCATTCTAGCCCTGAATTTGCCATTTTAAAGTTTCTACGTGAAATATACTTTTTTAGTATGAAGATAGCAGCATTTGGGATAAACATACATATTTCTATGATATTAGTATAATGTGAATTTTCAAATAGTAAATTAAATAAGATAAAAGAAACAATTCAAATTTGTTTTATTATAAAAACTTTTTCGGAAATAAAAAAACCCAATCCGAAGGAATTTTTCAATGGCTGTCATGTAAAATTTCTTTTATCATAATTTAATGCTTTTTAACTTCCAAAGAAATTAAAATAATAATTGCATTTTTTGTAATCACTTTATAATTATCTCTGTAATTATACTTAATAAATATTCAATATAACGGCCTTCACAAAAATATGAAATACATATATAATACTTGAAATAAAATTGCAGATTTAAATTATAGCTGCAATATACAATTCTTCATTTGCTTTTTTGAAAAAAAATTTCAGTCAAATAATTTTATCACCGAAATTGTCAATATATACAAAGGATTTAATAATTGAAAAAAAGTGGATTCCTCTAAACAAAAAAAATAAAATTACTTCACAAACAACCACCTAAGAACCTCGAAAATAATATTTAAAGAACTACCTTATCTGGATTTATAATATTTCACAATTTATTATTATTTTAGTTAAAAAATTAAACATTTGTTGAAATATTTTTGAAAAATTAATTTATTATACTAATAATTACTGCAAAAAATAATTTTATTTTATAAGCGCAGAACGGGAAAACTTTGTAGGGTGTTTTTAAAATAAATTGCCTCAGCCACACACACACACAGTAGTGACATTGTAAATGGCCATCAATCATATCGGGATGGATAATCTAGAAATTTAATGTCTATGCACTCTCAATTTTAGGCTCAGCAATTTTCTAATTCAAAGACAGGTGTGAATCCAACTTCATTATTTAAAAAAAAAATCACTTTTGTTTATTGTATTATAAATTGAAATCAAAAACTGAAATTGCTGTTATCAATTTTTGATTCCATGTCTAATTTAATTTTTCTTCTTTCTTTCGGTAAAAATTCAGATAAACATGCTAGATTACAATAAGGGGACAGTAAAAAAAGATTTTAATAGTTATAGGAAATTTTTTATACAAATAAATTAATTTCAAATAACAATTTCCATATAAATAAATGTATTATGGAATGAAGTATGAAAAATATTATTATTTGTGATTTATTGTAGCATATCTCTTTTTCTTTGAATACAATGTAACTTTTAAAGGCATCTTAAAATAATACATAATTTTTCACAGTTCATTCATTGTTTCTGCACGTATTTTGCAAATTTACAAGTTGGTAATTTTTTAAAACGTTCAAAAAGTTTTAAATAATTAAATAAGTAATTGTTTTCATTGCAGTGAGCCTCAAAATTAAAAGAATTGGAATTTAAACAAATGAGATATGTATAAAATACAGTATTTGTATTAGGATCCATAGAAATGTCGAAAGTAATCACAATAGACGATCGTTTTATGAAATCGTAGGGGCTGCTAAAACAGTTCTTAAAATCAAAAAATATGCATAAGATTATCAAGAACGGATTTATTTTTACTAAATAACTCTTTCTTTATGAATAAAATACTGTTAGAAAGAATTATTTCGGATGCATTATAAGAGAGAAACACACACAAAATAACATTCATACTTAAGAACATTCCACTTTCGCTACAAACATTTCCAAAGCTCAGACCTTCTTGTTTTAAATTTTTGGAATCAACCGTCCGATGCTTTTAAATCTTCCAAGTTTAGTTTCATAGTAAAACAGTTGGATTACTCTTTTATGACAATACCATCAACAGGCATGTTCTTTCATTTCAATTTTGCCAGTCAAGCAAGCAAAGATTTTTTTTTTTTTTGCTTAGAATGTTTTGATTCACTACAATAGTTTTGAGAGGGAACACTTTTGCTAATACCCTTTTCAATATTATAAAATTGTCCAGAGGTTCGTTGGGATTCCATATTTTTGGCAACTATTGTCTCAATTAATACTTTTTTCGTCAACTTCTTTGAGAGTTTTTTTTCTTTAACTGATTTAAGAAATAAACTCATTTCGTACAGCAAAATTCAAATGAATTAATTTTATTCAAAAAGACATTCGTTTCTTCAAATTCCTAACGGAACAGGCGTAATCTCGACCGAAGAAACTTCATTACTAGAATTGTTCAAATGAAGCGAAACCAAAAACAAAATTAAAAAGCGTATACGTATAAAGAATTCCCTCCTCTCCCATTTTTATCTTCTAAAGTACGGGTGGGTTGAGAATTTTTTCTTTTCTTTTTATCTTATTTTATCTCCTATATTCATAAGCACTATCAGTCTTTGTCTGATATCTATACCTCTGCGATTATAGTTGCCACATTGTCTGGAATATCTGCACGTGTCGTTTCGTTGTTCAAGAATGAATTAAGTGAATGAATGAGCTCTCCTGCCTTATACCTAAAAAAAGAAAATCAAATAAAAAAATTGAAAAAATATATCAGAAAATAAAAAACGTAAATTATTTATCAGAAATGAAAGTTCGCAGAAAAAATACTATTAAATGAGTTCGTAAATGGGAGATAAAATTATGATTGAGTCCACGGTGTCAGGATAGGGATTAGCCTCCAATTCCTAAGAACTGGAGTATTAATAAAATTGAATAATTGTAAAAACGAGCGTCTATTGTAATATATTTTAAGTTGGATAACGGATATCGTGGATTTCGCTGTATTCTATTCTCGCTTTGAATAATTCTGGTTTGCAAATTTATTCTTATTTTACTGTCACCATAGCACATAAAAACCTATTGAAATTATATCACACTGATAGCAAGACAACAAAAACTTTTGAAAAGAGAGCTGAAAGCTTAGACAAGGGAAAACGCCATATCCATTCCCTACAGTAAGATTTACATTTATTTGTGTTAGACACATAAACAAAATTTCATTATCATAAAAATATCTTTAATAAAAAAGGGCATAAAAACTCCAAAGAAATGTCACTTAAAAAGAATTTTAATAAAATTATAATTTGTGTAAAAAAAAATGTTGGAAAGAGATTTAATTCTCTATCTCTACATATAATTGGTATTTATCCGGAAAAACTTAAAAATTGAAATTTAAATTTTTCAATATTTTGAAGTAATTCTATGTTCATTAATGTCATAATTGTTAATAAAATATAAAAAATATTTAGGATTGAAATATAAAAAAAATCAGTTTAAAAAAGAAAAAAATGAGAAGGAACAATGAAACCAAAAAATAATGTTCGATTAAGTCATAAAATTTGTTTGAATTACTCTTGAAAGAATTTAAGTGAATATGAAAATCGTCAATTAAAATAAAGTGTTTGAACATAAGTGCTGCAAAAATAGAAAGATGTTGAAAATCTCTGATATATTAAACCATTTCAAAGCAGTTCTTAGTCTGAATTACCAAAATGGAAGAAGTTGCAGAAAAATTCACCAAATTAAAAAATCATGCCATGACTATGTGAAATCAGCATTTTTTATTGTATGTATATGAAAAAAACTATACATTTCAAAAAAATTTAAGATTTGAAAAGATAGGATTTCTTACTCATTATCAATTATATAGTTATCAACAACTTCAATTTTGTTGCTCAAAATGTGATTGCATGTTTTTTTGTTATTTCTTTGCAAAGGATTTGAAGGATCTAAAACAATTGTTTCAATTAGGGTAAAATTTAAGAAATAAACTTATTTTATTCAGCAAAATTCAAATAAATTACTTTTCTTCGAAAAGAGTACTTGAAAGCAAGTAGTACACGTTTTTTAAACAGATACTTATGATAATGAGAAAAGAGTATTTCGAAACCTTTTGAATAAAATGTAATTTTTCTGTAAAAAAATCTGACTTCGTATATATATCAAGAAAGAAAGTCATGTTTCACTGACTCTAGTTTACAAACGTATTTGATGTGAAAAATAACTTCCAATTATTAGTTGAATTTTTTCCCTTATAGTAGAACATTTTTTTAGATAAAAGTTCAATTAAAAGTGTAGTTATTACTTTTCTCAGGTTGTCTAGCTAGGCTAAGCAACCCCCTAAAACTAAAAATATTTAAAATGTCTAAAAAATATGATGGGTCCCGAATGACATCGTTCTTTTCAAAATTTGGGCAGGTTAAGATATGTCCAGGGGAAGCCATATTGACGGAACACCAAAGACAGTCTGGAAATATCCTTAACCTTTTCAGGACATTCCTTTTCAGGCCTTTGCTTAAGACGCACGCTCAGGACGAAGCTGAAGCGAAAGGAATGATCTTACAGGACGGGGGTTTTCCTCCGCTAGGCCTAACTTTAGAAAAAAATTCGTAAATAATAAAGTTAAAGTCCTATCGCCGTGATTTTTGGTAGCATTTTAGATTATCACATAATCTATCTTATAACTTAAAACTAGACTTTAATAATGTTTTTTCTTCAATTTATATGAAAATATATAAATAAAAAAGTTGCTTACTCTGAGAAATAATTTTCGACAGTGCAATTCTAGTTTTTCAAAAATTTTAATTGACAAAACACTTCAACATATTTGCAAATTAATAAAAACTATACAAGGGCTATTTACAAGAAAAAAAAATAACAAAATTCAAAATGAAGATTGAGTATGGAAAATCTCAAATCACGGAGAAACGCTATGTCCGACATTTCATGATTTGCAAGTATAAAATTTTTGTTGTGTTTTCTTTTCTTTCATCACGGTTTGTGAGCAAACAATGCACTTTCTGTGACTTTTTTCTCCCTTTTTGTTCAAATTAACGGTAGGAAAATGCCTACCAGATAATCCTCGCCATAATAATCTGCCCACACAACCAAGAACGTCTAATGGACGTCCACGAGAGGTCCACCATATCCAGTGGACGTTATGGATGATAAATAGACATCTAATGGACGTCCATGAAAGGCTATTCAGTGGATGTTTGCTGATCGACCACTATGGATGTCTAATAGACGTCTATTAGACGTCAATTTATGGACATTAATCATGGATATGTGTGGATTAAAAATAGACGTCTAATGGACATTCGTTGTGGATGTAATCTGGACTTCGATGAAGTATCAACTGTAACCAAGCGGCCATCTTGGTTAGACAAGAAAAGCGCTTATTTCGTATTCCTTTACCATAACTGTGACAAATTTATTTCTTAATTTTTGATAATTAAGCTATATTATTTTCTTAATCTGAATTTAAAAGAAGAAATGGGATTTTGTGTAGCATTCGGATGCACTAATAGAAAGACCAAGAAATTGGAAGGAATAACATTTCACAGGTAAGAAAAATTTTGTGCTCTGCTTAAGTGATTGATGTATATATTGTATGAAAAGCTTAGTAAATTGTTCATATTTTGATTCTACCTCACTGTTATGAAATATGTAAAATAATTTTTAACGTGTTGAAAAGTTGTCTTCAAAAGCTCATTGAATAGTACATCAATGGATACATTGTAATTGAATAAATTAAGGTACCAGGATTTTGCAAAAGAAATAAGAGTTTTATTTAGTATTGTATGTTGTACTTAAAAAAATTATAGTTATACTTAAAATTTTACAATTATTTTAAATACTTTAACTATAATAAAAGAAAATTTGAGAATATTAATAATAATAATTTTGATAACAAGTCTTTATCAAGAAAATATATATAGACAAGACAAGAAAATATAATAAATTTATAATTATACTTTCTTTAGCAAACAAATTTAATCATTCTTGGTAATGAAAACAGTTTTTAGTTTATTATAACCTATATATTTTTAATATCAATATATATAAATATATATCAGAATTATAGGTATAAAAGATTAAAAAAATTTATTTCAGAATTTTTTGTAAGTATAGTTTTTTTTTTTATCAATGTTGAGTAGACATGTAGTGCTTGATATTACAAATATCCAAAATGTAGATATCTAGATTTCTGTCAGATGTCTAGCCCTTACAAAATATGGATATTCAATTTGCAATAGTTTTAAATATCTATGAGATCTCTCTCCAATATCCAAAAGTTAATGTCTAGATGATATTTTATGATATCTAGTGGACATCCAAGTTTTGAATATCAATGGACATTTGAATATCTCAAGGATGTGATGCAGATCTAATAGATATCTGGATATGAATTGAAATTGACCTGGTTATCACATAGATATTTGTGGTTGTGTGGGTAATGTTAATTCTAGTGAAGATTAAGCAAATTGTTATGATTTTATATTCTATATGTTATATTTATTTCATGTATGTTTTCTTATTATCTGTTAAAGTTAGTTTATATTAAAATGATATTTTGTCCCAAAAACACAATTATGTTTGTCATTAAAATATTTAGTAATAAATGTGTTGGTTAAATTTAATAATATTTCTTTATTCTGGAACTAAGCATTAGAAATATTTCATACAAAATGGCAATTTATCATTTGCATGCTTATATGAATATGGTTTTGGTATATAGGATACAAAGCTTAACTTGGGCAGATATCAAGTTAAATCAATTTTGTCTTTCTGTCATTGATAATTTAGCTGAAATAGTTATACACAAGGAACTTAGTTCCATTCTTACTATATTCTGTAACTTTGAATGAAAGATGTCATTTTTTAGTATTCTTATTTCTTTTAATAGTTTTCCGAAAGATGAGCAGCGGAGAGAAATTTGGATCAAAGTTGTACTTCGGCAAAATTGGCTTCCCTCCAAACATAGTAAACTGTGTTTAGCACATTTCCCCGAAGAAATAATTGATCGAATATCTCTTTCTTGTGTCGGATTAAGAGATGATGCTTATCCTATTTGCAGAAGGTAAGATTGTTATAAAAATATTTTCAAAATTCATAACTTTTACTAATGAGAAATAAAAAATATCTTTTAATCATTTTAAAAGGTAGAATATATCTTTACATTTAATTCTAAAGAATTTTCTTGTAAAATCAGAATTTTCATAATTTGTTGATATTTAAAAAAAAAAATTTTTTTTTTGAAACTTTTTGTTTTAAACAATGCATAACATTCAATAATTTTTATTATATTTTAAGAATTTTTAACACTTTGTTTGATATTTTAAATTCTAGGTCTAATAAACAACATGGTTTTAAAAAAGCTCTAAGTCAATCTGATATGCAAAATATTAAATTATTTCTAAAACAAGCAGATGATTATATTTCCAATTTGAGGATAAGTGTTGGAGGTCCAAAAATTTTAAATTCCAACAGGAAAATTGGATTTTTAGGATTTAAATTATGCATTCAGAGTGTATTGCATTTAGCAGAATCATTAATTTGTCCTGAAAATCCTCCATTATTTTACTTTCCATTTTACAAGGTCAGCCAAGATCATTTAGAACTTTTCTTTTCATCAATAAGATGTCATGGTGGCAGCAACAACAATCCAACAGCTTGCTAATTCAAAGCAGCTTATAAAAAATTGCTTGTGAATTCAGAATTGAAACCTGCATCTTCTGGTAATTGTATTCCTTTAACTGAAATCGGTATTTTAAGTGTACCTAATCACAATTCACCTATTAATGTTATTAATATGTCAACCTCTCAAAATAATATTGTACATTTGTCATTAACAATCTTAAATAGAAGTCCTGATTTGATGATAGAAGAGCAAGATATATTTTTTAAACTAGATTTGCTTAATGAATTTTCTTGTGATATAATTTATTATATTGCTGGATTTGTAGTAAAAAATTAAACCAACTTATTAAATGTGAAATATGTTTAAATGCATTACAAGCAGTTACTCCCTATAATTTGTACTTGATTTCCTTCAAATCACAGGGTAAATTGATATACCCGTGAGATGATGTTTACAAGATTTGTAAAGTGTGTGAATCTGTATTTAGAAGAAATGTAATGTTACACTCCTTTTCAAAATTTAAAAATGTCAGAAAAATAAACATTCAATGTGAATTGGATGCTTTATCTGTGTTAAATATTGAAAATATATTTTCTCAATTGAAACTACATCAATTTGATAATGATCCTCTGGATAATCATGTCTTCCAACTAATTACAGCTGTAATTAAGCATTATTTTGTTATCTGTATTAAGCATTGTTGTAAAAACACTTTAAACAATTTGAACTCTATAGGACAATTATATACAAAAGCAATTATTTTTAAAGGTCTGTAATATATTAGCTTCCTTGTATAAATAATCAAGAGATTTTTTTGTATTTAATAAAATAATATTTAAACATACTATGATTATTTTTAATTTCACTCCATAAAAGAAATTTAATTAAAAATTATTAACATTTAATGAAAAGAGTGTGCAATAAAATAACATTTGGAGGTTTATTACATTCAAAACCTTCCTCTACTAACAATCACATTTTTTAAAAAGTACTAAATTATATAGATGAGTGACATGTATATGACAACAATCAAATTTCTAACCTTGAAAAATAACAAAAATTATTAAAACTTAAATTATTTTTATGTTATTAAATTATTTTTATAACTTATTTCCTAGCTTGTGAAAAATGTCAGAAAAATAAGCATTCAATGTGAATTGGATGTTTTATCTGCTTTAAATATTAAAAAAATATTTTTTCCTCAATTGAAACTTCATAAATTTCATCATGATCCTTTGGATAATCATGACATCTAACTAATTAAAGCTGTAATTAAGTATTATTTTGTTGTCAGTGTTAAGCATTATTTTAAAAATACTT